>SJYT01077281.1:145172-172708 GCA_006410635.1 Cephalophus harveyi
TTTTTTTTTTTTTTTTCACTTTTTTTGTGAACTTGATATTTGCCATTTAGGAGAACTTTTAAATGAAGAGACAACAGAATGAGGACTAGGGTAATTTTATGTTTAGAAGAAAGAGAAACTGTTTAACTTAAATCTTCTTATAAGTGTAAACATGCATTACAAATTTTTTTTTCCTACAAGAATTGGGCTACAAATTCTAAAGATAAAAAGAGGCAGAGAATATGTGATGTGAATATGATTAATTATTTGAAAAATCTCAATGAAATTATGATTTTCACAAAGGAAAAGAAATGCCCATTACTATATTACCGAAAATTAGAGACAAAAACTTTGCTGTTTTAAAAGAAAAAAACATTTAAAATGTTTTTTCAAAATCATTAGTATTCCGAGGAAGCTGTTGAAATATCTAAGGAAATTATATAACTATATACTTTTGTTCAAAGAATGGCAAAAGAAGTAGAGTGTCATTTTCGATATGCTTACAGTAAAGAGTCTGTTTATAAGCATTTACTTACTAAAGACCCAAGTCAAAGGTCAACTACTGTATGAAATCTTTTAGTCTCAGTTCTCCTTTGCCTAAAGCATTCCTCAGCCTAAAGCAGAATGAACCACTCTCCTCTAGGATTTCTGTATTTTTGGCATTGAAAACATTTGACTTTCAATCATGTGTTCAGAAAATATTCCTTTTGTGTGAGGGCTACCATTTCCCATGTATACTGTTATGCAGAGACAATGCAAAGCTAAGAAAATCATAGATGGCTATACTCAAAAAGTTCATATTATTATTTCAACTGCTTTTTGTCCTGAGAACATTATTTTCTTTGATTGGAAACTGTAGAAAATAAATCATGCCATAGAATTATTATAAAACTTACATAAATGAATATGAATGGCACTTAGTCTAGCCCATAGGAGGAGCTCAGCAATGTTTTCTTTGTATGTAGTCTGGAAACATGCATTCCATGTACCAAAATCCTTGTTATATTATGAGGTATCTATTTCCAAATGTTTTTTCCTTTTCATTTTGCTTGTATGAACTAACTCAAGGTTAGCAGAAATGCAACACCTATGACTGAAAGTTTAAGGAAGCTTAAATAGGAAGTAAGGTAGGCAATGAGGGAAAGAAAGATATATAAAAGTATGACCACTGCAGAGGAAAATAAAAGTACTTCAGGGAGGTAAACTGTTTCCCAGAGAAAATGCAGCAAACATCAGTGTAGAAAATGTGCATGAGTGCCTGCTAAGTCGCATCAGTTGTGTCTGACTCTTTGTGATGCTGTGAACCGTAGCCCACCAGAATTCTCCAGGCAAGAATACTGGAGTGGATGGCCATGCCCTCCTCTAGAAGATTTTCCCAACCCAGGATTAAACTCCCATCTCTCCTCTCTTGGAGGCAGTTTATTTACCACTAGCACCATCTGGGAAATCATTGAAACAGGAGGCACAAATACACAACTGCTTCACTATTTTTGTTCTTCCAGGGTTACTAAGGTGATGATTTCTGTGTTTGCTTTTTTTTTTTTTTTTCGCTTTAAAAAGCCAGGTAAATGCTTTTACTCTTAGATCTTACCTATTTTTCTTCTATTTAGGTTTGCCAATTGGCTCTAAAATAGTTTTACTCTTGTTCATTCAGAGACCAGATGAACTTACATAAACCCTGGTCATTTTCATTTTGTCACTGAGAATTTTTGCAACATGCTTTGGAAAAGAGAACACAAAAATGACTCAAGGATGAAAATTAAAAAAAAGTCAGAAAGAGTTGCCAAAAAGGAAAATTAGGTGCTATTTTTGAATAATACAGTAAGAAAGATCAAGCGATTCCTCTTTTTTATTTTTCCTTTTCGATAAACTTTAAACTTTTATGAGGGATACCCACAGGGAAGAATCTGTATGATGCTAGGCACTTAACTAGAATCTTTGCATGTACACTGCTTATTTCATTTACTTTTTATGACAAATCTTTGAGGTACACTTTACATTCCACATTTTTATAAACAACTAAACCCTAAGGAAGTCATATAACTAAAGATTACAGTTCAAGGATTATTAATATAAAATTTATCTGCATTATTCTTAATTCTTATTCTTGATGAGTTATCTTTACTTACTTTGTTGTCCTTTGCATGTCTTCTGAGATTGCTTACTAGCAATGAAGAAAATCCAACCCTAGTATTTAATCAGAATTAAATTTTAAATCAGATCATGCATCTCTTCAACTTTAAAAAAGTTCCATATCTTTTGACAAAAATCTAAGCTCATTGACCTTTAAAAAGATGTTTGTCATGATTGGCTCCAGCTTTCTATTTAGCTTTATCTCTAATCACTTCACAATTTTTGCTTTGCATTTGAGAGGTGCTGAAATGTTACTGAAATCCCAAAGCATACCTTTTTACATGAGATCCCCTCTGCATGGAATGCCTTCTCCAAATGTGTCTGCTTATTCAATAATTCAGGCACACCCTTAGTTTAAAAATCTTACATCCTACATGATACCTGTCTTAACATTACTAGGCAGCCCAAAGAAACCATGACTTTTTTTGCAGCCCAAAGCATGATTTCCTGTGTACTCATGCTGTTCTGTCAACACCTCCATAAAAGCAATCATATTATCAATTGACAGTAATCTTAATGCACAAAAATATCTAGATTTAGTTGAGTCCTGATGTGGAACTTTTCTTAAATTGCATCAGTTAATCTTCACAGCAGTCCAGCATGCAAGGCATCACTTTCACAATATCACCCAGTCAGTAAGTGGTAAACTGGGAATAAAAGCCCAGGTTTTTTTTTTTTTTTTTTATTTTTTTTAATGATATTCAAAACCTTTGGTGTTTGTTTCTCACTATGAAGAAGACATTTTAATACATGAAAATGACATTATTCTTAATATACTAATGATTCAGCAAGTATATAGCATAAATATACACATATGTACATATGTGCATAGGTTTTACCAGGTGGCTCAGTGGTAAAGAATCTGCCTGTCAACGCAAGAGACACAAGAGATTCAGGTTCAACCCCTGGGTAAGGAAGATCCCCTGAAGGAGGAAATTGCAACCCACTCCAGTACTCTTGCCTGGAAAAATCCCATGGGAGGAGGAGTCTAGGGAACTACATGAGGTCACAAGAAGTTGGATATGACTGAGCAGCTGAGCATGCACATGCATGCATTCATACATGCATATATTACTTTAAAGGTAGACAAATGCTACAGCTTGTGGATGGAGTAATATTTTAAAGTGTGAATGTTTTAATCATTGTTTAAGAGAGAAAAAATATTTAAATAAAAAATAATGATAGGGGACTTCTGGTTGCAACTTCAACAGGTAAAAAGGGCTAAGAAGTCTTTACTCTCACCTTTACAGTAAGAAAAAATAAATAAATAAATAAAACTGTTAACTTTTTGTGGACCTAGAGAGAATTTGGCTTGCAGAGCAAACTTCTCCCTAATGTTAGGAGAGTTGGCCATGTGCAGACGGTCACGACCAAGACCTGCTTACTTGCAGCAGAAACCTCCAGAGCCATCAATAAGTAAAGCACTTCAGTGGCAAATTTGACAAATTCCTGAGGCTAGTGTAGACAAGTATGAGAGTGAGAAACTCTTAGGGACTGCAGTTAGGAGGACTTCCAATATTAGTGACCATCGTTACCAGAACCCTATTAGGTTTCAATGTTAAAGAAGGAAAAAGATACCCTCATGATGCTAGGAAGCAGAGTGGAAAAGTAATCATTAAGAAATATGCCCTGAGCTTTCTCCATAGCCATTATACTCTGATATCATCTTATCCACAGGAAGAAGAGCATTCTTCCCACTCTATTCTCCTCTAGAGTTTTATCTCAAAGAGAGGAGAAAAACAGTCATTAAAATTCAAGTATCTTTAAGGAAATAAGTTGGGAATTCTGTAGTTAACAAGGGAGCTAGGAGAATGGGGTGAGGGTGAGGGGAATACTATACCACTAGTGAAACACTGGTGAAGATCACAGTCCTAAGATGCATCCACAAGAAGACAGATTTAATCATAAGATTACAGAAAGCTCCTGTCACCCACATATTTTTGCCACAACAACTAGGTTTCTATATAATGATTAGGAATCACAACTGAAAGCGTTCTTTTATGAATATCAGCACACTGATTTGAAAGTTTGCATGGGAAGCAAGAGACACAGAATAACCCACACAATATTGAGGGAGGACTGATAATACTGGGTATCTAGACTTAGTGAAGTGAAGTCTTAGTCACTCAGTTGTGTCCAACTCTTTGTGACCTCATGGACTGTAGCCCGCCAGGCTTCCCTATCTATGGAATTCTCCAGGCAAGAATGGGTTGCCATTCCCTTTTCTAGGGAATCTTCCCAATCTGGGGATCACACCCAGGTCTCCCATATTGCAGGCAGATTCTTTACTGTCTGAGCCACCAGGGAAGCCCAGATTTGGCAAAATCTGCATAATCAAGGTAGCATGCTATTGGCAAAAGAACAGACAAATGGATCAGTGAATCTAATAGAGTCCAGAAATGCTACTGCTGCTACGTTGCTTCAGTCGTGAGGACTCTGTGCGACCCCATAGATGGCAGCCCACCAGGCTCCCCCGTCCCTGGGATTCTTCAGGCAAGAACCCTGGAGTGCATTACCATTTCAATAAAGAGTCCAGAAATAGACCTCCATCAGTTCAGTTCAGTTCAGTTCAGTCGTTCAGTGGTGTCTGACTCTTTGTGACCCCCTGAATCGCANAGTACACTCTAGCCCTGACCTATGTAAAAATGCAGTACGGCTACTATTTCCCTTGGGGTGGGTATCTTGTTCTAACAATTCTTTCTAAAGTCATAGTCAGTTCAGTTTACTCACTCAGTCATGTCTGACTATTTGTGATCTCATGGAGTGCAGCACACCAGGCTTCCCTGTCCATCACCAACTCCCAGAGCTTACTTAAACTCATGTCCATCAAGTTGGTGATGGCACCCAACCATCTTATCCTCTGTCATCCCCTTCTCCTCCTGCCTTCAATCTTTCCCAGAATCAGGGACTCTGCCAATGAATCAGTTCTTTGCATCAGGTGGCCAAAGTATTGAAGTTTCAGCTTCAGCATCAGTCCTTCCAATGAATATTCAGGACTAATTTGCTTTAGGATTGATTGGTTTGATCTCCTTGCAGTCCAGTGAACTCTCAAGAGTCTTCTCCAACACCACAGTTCAAAAGCATCAGTTCATCAGTGCTTAGCTTTCTTTATGGTTCAACTCTCACATCCATACTTAACTACTGGAGAAACGATAGTTTTGATTATATGGCATTTATTGGTAAAATAATATCTCTCCTTTTTATTATGCTGTCTAGGTTGCTTATAGATTTTCTTCCAAGGAGCAAGCATCTTTTAACTTCATGACTGCGTCACCATCTGCAGTGATTCTGGAGTCCAAGAAAATAAAGTCTCTCACTGTTTGCATTGTTTCCTGATCTATTTGTCATGAAGTGTTGGGACCAGATGCCATGATTTTAGGTTTTTTGAATGTTAAGTTTTAAGCCAGCTTTTTCACTCTTCTCTTTCACTTTCATCAAGATGCTCTTTAGTTCCTCTTCTCTTTCTGCCATAAGGGTGGTGTCATCTGCATATCTGAGGAAAAAAATAAAGTCTGACACTGTTTCCACTGTTTCCCCATCTATTTCCCATGAAGTGATGGGACCAGATGCCATGATCTTCATTTTCTGAATGGTGAGCTTTAAGCCAGCTTTTTCACTCTCCACTTTCACTTTCATCAAGAGGCTTTTTAGATCCTCTTCACTTTCTGCCATAAGGGTGGTGTCATCTGCATATCTGAGGTTATTGATATTTCTCCCGGCAATCTTGATTCCAACTTGTGTTTCTTCCAGTCCAGCGTTTCTCATGACGTACTCTGCATACAAGTTAAATAAGCAGGGTGACAATATACAGCCTTGACATACTCCTTTTCCTATTTGGAACCAGTCTGTTGTTCTATGTCCAGTTCTAACTGTTGCTTCCTGACCTGCATACAGATTTCTCAAGAGGCAGATCAGGTCTCCATAAATATAGTAAACCAACCTCTGACAAAGGAGTATGGGCAATACAGTAGAACAAACATAGTGTCTTGAACAAATGATACTAAAACAACTGAACATTCACATGCAAAAGAAATAAGTAAATTAATAAATAAGTTAGATATAGACTTTGCATCCTTTATATAAATTTACTCAAGGTGGATCATAGACCTAACTATAATATGCAAATAATAAAATTCATAGAAGCTAATATAGGAGAAAACCAAGATTACCTTGGGAAATGTGATGTCTTTTCAGATATAATACAAAAGATATTATTAATGAAAGAAATAATTGATAAGCTGGACTTCATTAAAATTAAAACAATTATGCTTTACAAAGTTAATATCAAGAGAATTAGACAAGCCAGAGACTGGAAAATAATATTTTCAAAGTGCACAGTTAATAAAGGACTGTTATGTAAAATATATGAAGAATAATCAAAATTCCATGATAAAAAATCAACCTGATTAAAATGTGGGCCAAAGGCCTTAACAAAAATCTTACCAAATACAATCTACAGATGATGAATATCACAAAAAAATATGTTTCACAACATACATAATTAATAAAGTGCAAATTAAAGCAATAATGAAATGCTATTCCTCACCTAATGGAATGACCAAAATCCATAACACTGACAACATCAAATGCTGGCAAGCATGTGTAGCAACAGGAACTTTCATTTACTGATGATGGTGGTAGCAAAGAATACTACTGCCAATTTTGGATGATGGTTGGAAGGTTTAGTAACACAAAACTAAGCACACTTTACCATATGATCCAGCAATGGTGCTCCTTGGTATTTACCCAAAGAAATTGAAACTTATATCCACATAAAAACTTTCACATAGATGGTTATAGCTGCTTTGTTCCTGATTGCCAAAACCAGGAAGCAAACTAGGTGTGCTTTAGTAGTTGAATGGGTAAGTAATCTGAGCTACATCTGGGCAACAGAATATTATTTCATACCAGGGATTATTACATATGGAAATAGTCTAGAGAATGCAGACAAAATGTCATAAACCATATTTTTATTTTTATGCCTGCCACCCAGTTTTGACAATGCTGAAATATTCAAAACCTGTGATCTGGAAAAAAAAAAAAAGTTTGACAAAATATCACCAGAAAGGCATGAGCAAGTTGTAATTAAAAAAAAAAAAAAAATAGTCTCTGAAACCACTTTGGAAGAATGAAAATAAAAATAAAACCATAACCAAAGACCACTGCAATAAAGTAATGCTAATTGATCTTTGCTTTAACCCCCTAATTTAAGATAACTTACAAAAATATATTTAAAATAAGTATTTTAAAGGACTCAATACAGGGAAATTTTTTAAAAATAAGAAAATTAAAATGAAACCAAGATATAGTTACCTATACAATGTGCATGCTCTAGTGTCAGACATTATGTAGTGGCTTGCTTGCTAACATTTAGTAACTGAATCGCCAAAACAAGTATCAGTTCAGTTCAGTTTAGTCGCTCAGTCGTGACCTTCATTCTTTCTGGACTTATTGCTCCACTGATCTCCAGTAGCATATTGGGCACCTAATGACCTGGGGAGTTCCTCTTTTGATATCCTATCATTTTGCCTGTTCATACTGTTCATGGGGTTCTCAAGGCAAGAATACTGAAGTGGCTTGCCATTCCCTTCTCCAGTGGACCACGTTCTGTCAGCCCTCTCCACCATGACCCGCCCGCCTTGGGTTGCCCTGCAGGCATGGCTTGGTTTCATTGAGTTAGACAAGGCTGTGGTCCGGGTGTCTCCTCCGGGGCCGCCACTGACCTCAGCACAGGGTAGCTCCTCTCCGCCGTTCCTGCGCCGTCGCAGCCTGGCACTCTAGGCTGCTGTCCCCGACCTCGGACGTGGGGCAGCTCCTCCCGGCCGCGTGTAGTGCGCCGGCCCGGCTCTCGCAGCCGACCCAAAACAAGTATATATACTTGTAAAACAATGTATATATGCAATGTATAAAAACAATAAAACAATGTATATATGTATGTGTGTGTGTATACACACACATATACATATATATATACACGTTTATATATATATATATGTGCATGTGTGCATGCGTGCTAAGTTGCCTCAGTGTGTCTGACTCTGCAACCCTAGGAATTGTAGTCCGCCAGGCTCTTCTGTCCATGGGATTCTCTAGTCAAGAATCCTGGAGTGTATTGCCAATGGCTTCCTCCAGGGGATCTTCCCAACCCAGGGATTGAAGCTGCGTCTCTTATGTCCTCCTGCTTTGGCAAGCAGATTCTTTACCACTGGAGCCACCTGGGAAGCCCCACATGTATGTGTGTGTGTGTGTGTTTGTGTGTGCGTGTATATATATATATATACATACATATATATATGTATGTATGTGCGTATTATACTTCCTTACAAAAGTATTGTAATAAAATATACAATATTATTTAATGCAAACCCCATATAAACAATTTATTCTCACAGAATGCTTTTATTGGTTTTAGTCAAAATTAAATATCTCTATATCTAGCCATTGTTTGTCTAAAACTCAAGCATGATTGGACAAATCAAGTTGTATCACAACCTATTCTTTTCCAATAAGTACATTGTGATCTACTGTTGAAATTTTCTGCACAATCATAATAATGATGTTCATTAAACTGAAAACTTTCAGTTTAACATTAATTGTAATGTTGTACAGTGTAATTTTTTAAATGGCTATATTTAACAACCAGTGAGCACAATTCTTAAAAAACTGTAGTTGGTTTTTGTCCGTAAATATGAGCCTAGATTAGTTGGGAATGAGTGATAGTCTTCTTTGGGAGTCAACTTAAACAGATAGGTACCACTACTTAATGATTCCCAATGACTAACCAAAGCTCTGAGATAGGCATGCGCTAGTACGTTCAAATACTATTTCACAGGAAGTGATATGCAATGTTTGTTAAATAATACTTGGCTGCAAAGAATAGAAACAGATTTATTATTTTAAATAAAAATTAATTTAGTGAAAAGCTAGAAGCTTATCATAAGGAGAGCAGCAACAATTAAATGTAAGCCAGATGGAAAAGTGAGAGTTACCAGCTGATTATTCTATTTCACTTTTGATCATTCCAGGAAATGATCTTTCCTCCATTTTTCCATTGTTTTCCTTTTCATCCTCTAGATTAGTTTTACCCATTCATTACCAGGAACATGGTAAAAAAAAAATGGGAATTAACCTTAAACCCATATAACTTAAAATATGAGTGTCTATTACAGGCTGGGTAGCTAAACTTTCCATTAAAGACAGTACCTGAGTTATGTCAAAATGGAAGTGAGCTAAATATACTTCAGGATTAGGCTAATGTTTTAAAAATTGCTAAAATCTGGCTACAGATTACTGTCATTAATATTTATTGAGAGTTTCAAAGTTGCATTGTTTTTATCACAATCTGGCCTATTGTTGCCTTAGGAGTTATGATGCAATTTTCCCCGAAATCAGTGGTAATTTCTGAGACATAGAGAATGAGGCTGCGCCCATTTTCTGTGTCTGAGTCTGCATCAGTTAGCTTTTGCTGTGTAATAAACTACCCCAAAACTTACTGCTTTCAAAAAGCAACCAATTATTGTTCTCTCTGTACGATAGATCTGAGATTGTAGACTGAGAGTACCTGGGTGGTTCTTCTAGCATTAGCTGGATTTCCTCCTCCTCTCACTTGGGCAAGGACTTTTTTTTTTTTTTGAACAAGAAAATAAGAANGCTGTGTAATAAACTACCCCAAAACTTACTGCTTTCAAAAAGCAACCAATTATTGTTCTCTCTGTACGATAGATCTGAAATTGTAGACTGAGAGTACCTGGGTGGTTCTTCTAGCATTAGCTGGATTTCCTCCTCCTCTCACTTGGGCAAGGACTTTTTTTTTTTTTTGAACAAGAAAATAAGAAACTTTCACTTTTGGGGGCCCTCAATTGGGACAAAGAGCTTGACTTGGTCCATGTTATTGATCGTCTTCAATTAGACTAGCACAGGCTTTTTCATAGTTTTAGGTAGAGTTTCAAGCAAGATCTGCAAAGCTTTCTGAAGTCTAGATTCAGAACTGACACAGTAATCACATCTGCCACTTTCTTTTGGCCAAACCAAGTCCTGAGGACAGCTGGAGAATGGGGTGGAGCAATATATTCCAGTTCTTAGTGAAAGGAGTTTTAAAATCACATTTCAAAGGATTTCAATTCTGAAAGGTTGTGGAGAATTTTAGCCATTCTTATAATCCACCACAGAGTCCTTAATAAATGCAAATTTTCCAGAGTTCCTTCCTGACCAATATTTTAATTTAAATACTAAAGCTAAATTAGTATTCTGATAATTAGAAAAGACATTCAAAAATGATTTTATTAATTGGTCACTGACAAATATGTTAGACTCTGCTGTATTTTTAATGGCTGGTTGTCACTATATCATGTGTAAATGAATATAAACACCTCTGCCTCCTGAACCACATATGTTTGGTGGGTCATATCTGAATTTAAAACCAGTTATTAAGCACAATAGCTTGAAAGAATAATTATCATACTTTTCTGACTGTAAAAACTGTGTCTTTGGTGGAATATTTGGAAATCTGCAAAAGACACACTTTCATAAAATTCTGTAGCTCTCATTAAATACATTAATGTATTTAATTTTAATTTATATAACTATATAAAGATTTTTATGTATTATATTTCAATGATTATATGAAAATATATTTATTATTCTTCAGTGTTAATAAAATACATCACTCTAGAAGCTATTCAGCTTATTCTTTTTTATGTTCTGTGTTAACAGTTTTTTCATGTATATCTATTTACTTTGTTTCTATAATTCCAGCTTTTACTATCTCTATTTCATTCTCTTGTTTAATTAGCTAATACTTTTTAATTAACAATTTTAAGAAGTAATATTGAACAGTGGAGATCCTTCTATTTTGCTGATTTTAATTTTTTTTTTTTTTGCTGCATTTTGAGGCATGTGGGATCTTAGTTCACTGACCAGGGATGGAACCCATGCCTTCATCTTTGAAAGCACAGAGTCTTAAATGTTAGAATTTTAACTTATCCTTTTTTTACATATTTTGAAATCTCATTTTTTTTCTTTTGGTCCATTAATATTATGATATTAAGGTTTTAATGGGAACACACACACATCAGAGTAACA
This sequence comes from Cephalophus harveyi, assembly GCA_006410635.1. NCBI lineage: Eukaryota > Metazoa > Chordata > Mammalia > Artiodactyla > Bovidae > Cephalophus > Cephalophus harveyi. The sequence goes on from SJYT01077281.1 coordinate 156,366, forward strand.
TCATACATAATAATCTCTATCTTCATATTTCAATTTACCAGTATGTCTTGGTGATCTTTCCATATCATTACAGACGAGCAGATTATGTTCTTTTATTTACTGATATTTTTCAACATATGTATGTACCAAAATGCATTTAACCAGTCTTACACTGATGCATATTTTTAGGTATTATGGAACAAAACAAAGAGACAGGTGAAATCTCATCATTACCACATAGTGTAAGTTATACCCTCACATGGAACTTAAATTGGAACTGCAAGCATCATCACACTGAGAAAAGTATAAAAGAAAAGAAGAAAAATAATTCAATACATCAAAATGTAGTAACTACAGGTCTTAGTTCTTACTTCTGTAGCTGATAGTGGAGCAAAATATTTATACATATCTAGCTTGTGCTCTGCATACCTGAGGTTATTGATACTTCTCCTGGTAATCTTGATTCCAGCTTGTGCTTCTTCCAGCCCAGCGTTTCTCATGATGAACTTTGCGTATAAGTTAAATAAGCAGAGTGACAATATACAGCCTTGACGGACTCCTTTTCCTATTTGGAACCAGTCTGTTGTTCCATGGCCAGTTCTAACTGTTGCTTCCTGACCTGCATATAGGTTTCTCAAGAGGCAGGTCAGGTGGTCTGGTATTCCCATCTCTTCACACTCTTCCACAGTTTATTGTGATCCACAACATCAAAGGCTTTGGCATAGTCAATAAAGCAGAAATAGATGTTTTTCTGGAACTCTCTTGCTTTTTTGATGATCCAGCCAATGTTGGCAATTTGATCTCTGGTTCCTCTGCCTTTTCTAAAACCAGCTTGACAATCTGGAAGTTCACAGTTCACGTATTGCTAAAGCCTGGCTTGGAGAATTTTGAGCATTACTTTACTAGCGTGTGAGCTGAGTGCAATTGTGCGGTAGTTTGAGCATTCTTTGGCATTGCCTTTCTTTGGGATTGCAATGAAAACTGACAAGCCTCTTGATGAAAGTGAAAGAGAGTGAAAAAGTTGGCTTAAAGCTCAACGATAAGAAAACTAAGATCATGGAATCTGGTCCCATCACTTCATGGGAAATAGATGGGGAAACAGTGGAAACAGTGTCAGACTTTATTTTGGGGGGCTCCAAAATCACTGAAGATGGTGATTGCAGCCATGAAATTAAAAGACAGTTACTCCTTGGATGGAAAGTATTGACTAACCTAGATAGCATATTCAAAAGCAGAGACATAACTTTGCCAACAAAGGCCCATCTAGTCAAGGCTATGGTTTTTCCAGTGGTCATGTATGGATGTGAGAGTTGGTCTGTGAGGAAAGCTGAGTGCCAAAGAATTGATGCTTTTGAACTGTGGTGTTGGAGAAGACTCTTGAGAGTCCCTTGGACTACAAGGAGATCCAACCAGTCCATTCTGAAGGAGATCAGTCCTGGGATTTCTTTGGAAGGAATGATGCTAAAGCTGAAACTCCAGTACTTTGGCCACCTCATGCGAAGAGTTGACTCATTGGAAAAGACTCTGATGCTGGGAGGAATTGGGGGCAGGAGGAGAAGGGGACGATAGAGGATGAGATGCTCGGATGGCATCACCGACTCAATTGGCGTGAGTTTGAGTGAACTCTGGGAGTTGTTGATGGACAAGGAGGCCTGGAGTGCTGCAATTCATGGGGTCGGAAAGAGTCGGACACGATGAGCGACTGAAATGAACTGAGCTTGTGTTTTCTTACCCTGGGCTGTTACCTCAGGGATTTTTCCTAAATGAAGTGACTTCAAATCTTCATCCCTAAGGAATCCAAGTACTTAGTGAGGCTGTATTTTTGATGGTTGCCACAGTTTCTTAGTGACTGTTTTTACTGAAAATAAAAGGGGAAATAAAGAAGAAATCCAGGCTTCCCAGATGGCATTAGTGGTAACGAATCCGCTTGCCAAAGCAGGAGACACGAGAGACCTGGGTCAATTCTTGGTTCAGGAAGATACTCTAGAGGAGGAAATGGCAAACCACTCCAGTATTCTTGTCTGGAAAATCCCATGGAGAGAAGAACTTGGCTGGCTACAGGCCATGGGGTTGCAAAAGGTCAGATGAGACTGAGTGTCTAAGCATAGACACAGAGCAGAAAGCCAGTGTCCCATCTGACTACTAGATGTAAGCCTCTAGTCCTCCAGTGAAGCTGGGAGCCCACTTCCTGTTGACACTCAAAATCGATTCTCTGACCACCTGTCTGCCCAAGTATAGTAACATGAAGAACAGAAAATAAAAAGACAGGGTAGAATCTGGATCTGCTGCAAAATTATATTACTCTAAGCTACACAAAACAGGCAGCCATATAGGTAAGGTAGTAGACTGGCCAAAGTTATACAGTTATATTGACATGAAAATGACTTTGTTTCTCTGAATCTTTGCAATCTTGCTGCAGGCCTGGTTCTTACCATGTCTGCTTTTAGAGACATGAGGTAAATGACTCCTTAAATGTTTGCAAAAAGCTGTCGTAATTCTTCACCTGTGACTTAAATTCAGAGGTCAATGCTTTAGTTCAGTTCATTTCAGTTGCTCAGTCGTGTTCGACTCTTTGCTACCCCGTGAATCGCAGCATGCCAGGCTTCCCTGTCCATCACCATCTCCCGGAGTTCACTCAAACTCATGTCCATTGACTCTGTGATGCCCTTCAGCCATCTCATCCTCGGTCGTCCCCTTCTTCTCCTGCCCCCAATCCCTCCCAGCATCAGGGTCTTTTCCAATGACATAACTTTTCTTCCAAGGAGTAAGCGTCTTCTAATTTCATGGCTGCAATCACCATTTGCAGTGACTTTGGAGCCCCAAAAAATAAAGTCTGACACTATTTCCACTGTTTCCCCATCTATTTCCCATGAAGTGACGGGACCGGATGCCATGATCTTCATTTTCTGAATGTTGAGCTTTAAGCCAACTGTTTCGCTCTCCTCTTTCACTTTCATCAAGAGACTCTTTAACTCCTCTTCACTTTCTGCCATAAGGGTGGTGTCATCTGCATATCTGAGGTTATTGATATTTCTCCTGGCAATCTTGATTCCAGCTTGTGTTTCTTCCAGTCCAGCGTTTCTCATAATGTACTCTGCATACAAGTTAAATAAGCAGGGTGACAATATACAGCCTTGACGTACTCCTTTTCCTATTTGGAACCAGTCTGTTGTTCCATGTCCAGTTCTAACTGTTGCTTAAGACCTAATATTCATTGTGTAAATTCTTCACTGCAATCACAAAATATAGTCCACCCCATAATCATGTTGATGACAGTTGCCCCCAGAATGACTAAATGTTTTAGCCAGTTAGTCTCCCCTTGCCTTGACTTGTCTTCAACTAGCACTTCATTCAAGTAGGTACTGGTAACAGTTTGTGTAATATTAATGCTAAGACAAATTTAGACAGTGTATTAAAAAGCAGAGACATCATTTTGCCAACCAGTCTATATAGTCAAAGGTACAGTTTCTCCAGTAATCATGTACAAATGAGAGTTGGACCATAAAGAATGCTGAGTGCCAAAGAATTGATGCTTTTTAATTGTGGTGTTGGAGAAGGCTCTTGAGAGCTCCTTGGGCAGCAAGGAGATCAAACCAGTCACTCAAAGAAATCAACTCTGAATATTCATTGGAAGGACTGATGATGAAGCTGAAGCTCCAACACTTTGGCCACCTGATGCAAAGAGGTGACTCACTGGAAATGACCCTGATGCTGGGAAAGGTTGAGGGCAAGAGAAGAAGGGGGCAACAGAGGATGAGATGATTGGATGACATCACTGACTCGTTGGACATGAGTTTGAGCAAACTCAGGGAGATAATGAAGGATAGGGAATCCTGGTGAACTGCAGTTCCTGGGGTTCCTAAGAGCTAGACACAACTTAGCAACTGAACCACAACAAATGACAAACCAAGAATTTCCTGTGGTCCACTTTTCCTTTTTAGAAAGATCATCCATGTGCCTATCAAAATGAGAGTAACTCAATTTTAGAATACTTTGAGGATTTGTTTCCTGAGACCAGTTGAGTTTGAATGACTGTTTTAGATAGGGTACAGGCAGGAAACAGAAAACAAGCATATTTCAAAGAGTTTTTATATGATCTGTAATTTTATCTATCTGTATAATTCTTATTTATTATTTATTTCACTATTCCAACTAGGTCTAGTAGTGATCACAATAACAATTCCTTATATAAATGAAAATCCTTCAATGTTTTCACATTTGGCATGATGCTAGGTTTGAGGATAAGACATTGTGTATGTGTGTACATATATATATCTCCTCCTGCCCCCAATCCCTCCCAGCATCAGAGTCTTTTCCAATGAGTCAACTCTTCGCATGAGGTGGCCAAAGTACTGGAGTTTCAGCTTTAGCATCATGTATTTATTTCTCTGACTTTTACATTGAGAAGTAATATAAAAGTCATTAGGGCTTCTCTGGTGGCTCAGATGGTGAAGAGTCTGCCTTTAATGCAGGAGGCCTGAGTTCAATCCCTGGGTCAGGAAGATCCCCTGGAGAAGGGCATGGCAACCCACTCCAGTATTCTTGCCTGGGAAGTCCCATGGACAGAGGAGCCTGGCAGGCTACAGACTATGTGTTCACAAAAAGTTGGACATGACTGAATGACTAATTTTTTTTCCACATGATTATACTATATACCATAAATTGACTAATGTTACATCATTCTTTTTTCCAAGAACAGTATAGATTTATATTTACCATCTTCTTTGACTAAATACTAAACTGGCACATTTTTTGGGTTTGTGTTTGTGTTTGCCTGCTTATTCACTAGTTAATTGATTTCAAGGGTTTTGATTTATTATGAATTTATATTTTTACTACATCTTTGGTCCATAGATTTATACTTTGGAAATTTAAGAAAATAAGAAATGGAAATTTAAGTTGTCTTATAGCTAATTATTTTATTTTATATAAGTTTCAGGAAGAATTAATAAACTCTTTCCACCAGGTATAACTCAGTTCATACTCTCCTACATTGTCCTAATATATAATTTTAGCCACTACCATAGTCTTTAGAAAAGGTACTAAAGAAAAGATTCAAATATATATTTTATAATTTCGTGTATTAGATCTGTGATTCCAAAAAAAGTACTATGTAGGCAAATATATAAATTGAATATGTTTCAATGAAGTATATACACATGCTTTTATATACTGGCATGTTTATATGTCTTCTGTTGACGCACACTCTTCTGCAATAACTGTGGTTTTATTTCCCTTTTTATTTGCTGTAATCTTTTTTATATACATCCATATCATGTTACGTTGTACATAAAATTTCACTAAAACTGCATTTTACTTTTTTATGTTGGCCTCCATTATCAAATGTTCCTTTTATTTTTATATATCTTTTTTTTTGCCTTAAATTAAACCTCAAATTTGAATGAATATTTTATAAGGAGATTTTTAGAGATGATTTTTATGTGTTTTGTGTTGCATGACACCATTTTTGAGCATCACATTTCCTCCCTACCCCACAGATAACTTCTCAAGAGACACTTAAGATCCATATTCCTTTTCTGTTTACTTTAGTGTGTCCTGTTTCTTTGGAATATGTAACAATAATGATACATTATAGGATGAGGACACGTAGGATTCAGATTGTTTCTTTCAAATTCATCTCTCCCAAGAGTGTGTAAATTTTAAGAGAGCAAGAACTCTATTTACTCTGTCCAGAAGGCAGATGTCTCTAGCTCTGTGCCTGACACATAATTGATATTTAATAAATATAAAATGAATGAAGTGAGGCCAGAATTGTTTTTTAAAAGCTATTGTGATGTAAGTATGGTATTCCTTAGCTTAGCATCTAGAATATCATACCTAGAATATCATACCTTCTACTCATTATTGAATAAAGATCAAATCATTTTCATTGTATGGACCGTAAGGCTTTTACATAGTCTGGCCCTTACATGCTGCTTCATGTCATATGTTTCTACTTTCCTCCTCTACCTCTAGGCATTAATTACCTACCACCTCCAATTCATTAAATATTCCTTTCTCCCTCTAAACATAGAATATTTGCATATACTTTCTCTTCTGCAAGTAAGCAATTGTAATTGCTCAGTCACTAAGCCATGTCTGACTCTTTACAACCCCATGAGCTGTAGCCCACCAGGATCCTCTGTTCATGGAAATTTCCAGGCAAGAATACTGGAGTGGGTTGCCATTTCCTCCTCCAGGGGATCTTTTGGAACCAGGGATACAACCTTTATTCTCCAACCCATGTCTCCCATGTCTTCTGCATTGCAGGCAACTTTTTGCTCCAAGGAAGTCCCAGGATACTCTGTCCATTGAATTCTTCAGGCAAGAATACTGGAATGGGTTGCCATTTCCTTCTCCAGAGGATCTTCCCCACCCAAAGATCAAACCCATGTCTCTTATGTCTCCTACATTGGCAAGCAGGTTCTTTACTGCTAGTGCCACCAGCAAAGCCCAAACTCCTCTTTATAGTTGTCTGTTGTTGTTCATTCACTCAGTCAATACAACTCTTTGTGACCCCATTTACTGCAGCCTGCCAAGCTTCCCTGTCCATCACCATCTCCTGGAGTTTGCTCAAATTCATGTTCATTCAGTCATTGATACCATCCAACCATCTCATCCTCTGTTGTCCCCTTCTCCTCCTGCCTTCAATCTTTTCTAGCATCAGTCTTTTCCAGTGAGTCTGTTCTTCGCAATAGGTGGCCAAAGTATTGGAGTTTCACCATCAGCATCAATCCTACCAGTTAATATTCAGAGTTGATTTCCTTTAAGATTGGTTTGATCTTCTTCTTGTCCAAGGGAGTCTCAAGAGTCTTCTCCAACACCCACAGTTTGGAAGCATCAATTCTTTGGTGCTCAGCCATCTTTATGGTCCAACTATCACATCCATACATGACTACTGGAAAAACCATAGCTTTGACTAGGCAGACTTGAGAGAGTCATTTCCTAGGCAGATTGATAAGAAGTCTAGGGGTACCCAATTAGGGGTCTGGAATTCTCAAGGAGGAAGAAAGTACAAACTTTTTTTCCTTCTAAATTCCTTAGGATTATATAGCAATAATGTATCCTGCCAGAGGACAGTCTCTGGATTAAATCTCCCGGCTAATCCTGTTATCTTAAAATGTAAATTACGGAAGTAGGTCTGGTAAGGTCTTTACAACCTCCAGACATTCTTTTGATTCATTGGAGAGTATATAACTCCACTGGTAACACTAACAAGGGGGTACACTTTCTGCCCCCTTCTGATACCTATGTCAGAAGCTTTCTCTATCTCCTTTATACTTTAATAAAACTTTATTACACAAAAGCTCTGAGTGATCAGCCCTCATCTCTGGCCCCGGATTGAGTTCTCCTCCAGGGGCCAAGAATCCCGGTGTCTTTTCATGGTTCAGCAACAACCTCTCAGACTTTCGTTGGCAAAGTAACGTCTCTGCTTTTTAATTTACTGTCTAGGTTTGTCATAGTTTTCCTTCCAAGGAGCAAACATCTTTTAATTTTATGGCTGCAGTCACCATCTGTCAAGATTTTGGAGCTGAGAAAAAGTCTGTCACTGTTTCCATTTTTCCCCCATCTATTTGCCATGAAGTAATGGGAGCGGATGCCATGATCTTTGTTTTTGGAATGTTGAGTTTTAGGCCAACTTTTTCACTCTCCTCTTTCACCTTCATCAAGAGGCTCTTCAGTTCCTCTCTGCTTTCTGCCATAAAGGTGGTGTCATTTGCGTATCTGAGCTGAAATTTAACTTCCTCAGGGACTTGTTTCCTGATAATTCATATTAGGTCTTGTTTCTCTGTTACAATAGTAGTCCATCAACATACTTATTTTAGGTTGTAAATGTGTGCTTGAATTGATATTTGAGTAGCGTCTAGAATGGGCTTCCTTGGCAGCTCAGACAATAAAGAATCTGCCTGCAATGAGGGAGATCTGAGTTCAATACCAGGTCTGGAAGATCCCCTAGAGAATGGCAATCCACTCCAGTATTCTTGCCTGGAGAATTCAGTGGACAAGGGGAGTCTGGTGGCCTACAGACCATAGGGTCACAAAGAGTAAGACATGACTGGGTGACTAACAGTTTCACTTTCAATGTCTGGAATATAAACCTCCCTTAGACAGAGACTATGTCTAAATAGAACCCAGTATTGCATTGATGGCTAATAAATGTTTGTTGAATAAAGAAGAGAATGAGTGGGTGCTTGCTTAATTATTTGTTCTCATCTATAGTTTCTCCCACATATATCTTTTCCTTATACATAATAGATTTGACTCACCAAACCGGTTGTTTTTCTGTCACTCCTGTGCTTAGAATGGTGTTTGCTGTTCTAATATGGTGATTCTGCTCTCTCAAGCCCACACGCCTTTCATATTCTTTATATTTCTGGGCTTCCCTGGTGGCTCAGAAGTTAAAGCGTCTGCCTGCCATGTGGGAGACCTGGGTTTGATCCCTGGGTCAGGAAGATCCCCTGGAGAAGGAAATGGCAACCCACTCCAGTATTCTTGCCTGGAGTATCCCATGGACAGAGGAGCCTGGAGGGCTACAGTCCACGGGGTTGCAAAGAGTCGGACACGACTGAGCGACTTCACTTTCACTTTCACTGTATACTTTAGACATTAGAAAATTGTTTCTTGGCTAAAATGGCAGACTTTCAGTCATTCACATAAGAATTATCATTATCAAAAAGTGAATCTTCAAGGATTACCTCTTTAGATTTTCTTTATTTCACAAAACTCTAGATTCTCTGTTGATCGATTCTGTAGTTATTTATCTTGTGAATTTGAGGCTTTTGAAGTCAATCAATGTAACAACTCTGGATTTGCCCATGAGGTCAATTATCTCCAGATTCATCACAAAGATTCATGTAAACATGTTACTTTTCTCTTTATGATCATCATTTCCCATCACACACAAAACAAATTCCAAACTCTTGGCACAGTATTTTTGTGTTACATTAAATGGCTTTTGAAAAATATTCAAGTCTTTTGCTTGCTAATTTATCACTTATAACATTTATGAAATGCACATATACAGCAAAATTTGAGAACTTGCTATATTCTTGAACTGTTCTAATAGTTTTGGTAGGGCAGTGAATAAAACAGACAAAAAAAAAAATTCTATGCTCATGCAACTTACATACCAGTTGAGTGTGAAGGGTGAAAAAAGAAGGAAATATATAGTATGCTGGAAGAGAGTAACTAACTTGGGAAAATAATAAAACAAGGAAGAAAGCAAGAAGTCCCAGGAAGGGAGATGCAAGTTTGTTGTGGACAAGAAAGGACCCTCTAACACACTGGAATGATAACCTGGATGAAATAAGATCTCTAGTTTTTCAGGTGATTAACCTCAAATGATCCTTGAAGAATGAGCTTTTTAATTATGGCTTTCTCTGGGTATACACCCAGTAGTGGGATTACTGGGTCATATGGCAGTTCTCAATTATAATTAAGGAATTATAATTCAAAAAGACATATGCACCCCAATGTTCATTGAAGCACTATTTATAATAGCCAGGACACAGATACAATGTAAATGTCCATCAACAGAAGAATAGATAAAAGAAGATGGAGTACATACACACAATGCAATATTACTCAATCATAAAAAAGGATTACTCAAGGACTGAAATTGGGTCCAATTGGTAGACACGTGAATGGACCTAGAGACTGTCCTATAAAGTGAAGTAACTCAGAAAGAGAAAAGCAAATCAGATTCCACATTAATACATATTTGTGGAATCTGAAAAAAAAATCATATAGATAATCTTATTTGGAAAATAGAGACACAGACTTAGAGAACAAATGTAACGATAACAAGAGGGATAGGGAGGTGGGATGAACTGAGAGATTGGGATTGACATATATACACTGTTAATACTATGTATAAAATAGATAACTAATGAGAACCTATTGTATAACACAGAGAACTCTCTCAGTGCTTTGTGGTGACCTAAGTAGGAAGGGAAACCAAAAATGAGGAGGTACATGTGTATGTATAGCTGAGTCACTTTGCTGTACAGTAGAAACTATACAACATGATAAAGCAACTACACTGCAACAAAATTATTTTAAAATAAAATAATCAGCTTTTATTTTTGGCTAGAGCAAGACACAAGCTTCCCCAGTGGCTCAGTAGTAAAGAATATGCCTGCCAAGACAGGAGATGCAAGTTTGATCCCTGGGTCAGGAAGATCCCACTGGAGAAGGAAATGGCAACCCACTCCAGTATTCTTGCCTGGAGAATCCCATGGACAGAAGAGCCTTGTGGGCTACAGTCCATGAGGTCACAAAAGAGTTGGACCCAACTTAGCAACTAAGCAAAAACCAGAAGAAGACATGAATGAATGACACACACCTTGTTCCTTTCATGACAATTTTGGGTTTGGTTTACCATCTATGTTTTTCCATACATTCTGTGTTTATAACTCTCATATCACTTGCTTGGTAAATTAAAAATATTTCTGTACATGTCAGTCATTCTTCATCTATTAAACTGTCAATATTTCAAGGAAAAAGAACAATAAAAATTTAAATTTATATACTTCTCAGTAAATATGCTTAGTAAATATTTGTTGAATTGATTTGAAAATCAGTTGGACTGGGGCTTTTATAAACTGATCCATAATTATATTATTATAGTGAAAGCATTTTCTCCTGGCCTTAGTTTCTCCTTTAAAAAATGAGAGATATTGTCAGTTTTATGAATGTTTAGAAGAAGAAAGTGGTAAAATTCAGCCATTAAATGAAATGATACTATTTTCTAGGATGGCCCCCAAATTGCCTTTATGAAAAGTAAAACCTCTCAGAGGAAATCACTAGATAGTTTCTTCGTATTATCGTTCCTTTTATAGTGAGTATGAAATTGGTTGTATTTCCAGATCAGTGAGCCCAGCAGCAGTACAAAATGAGTCTTAGATTGAATTTTACTCTCCAAAGCTAACGATGTTGATGGTTTATTTATTTATTAAAAATTCACACCCTTGGAGTCCTGTTTTTGGTATAGCTGAGTAATTCCTACAAGACCTGTCCCCCTTTCAAATAACAGCTATAAAATCTGGGAGGGAATAGACAACCACCTACATGCTCTGAAGTGTGAACAACATCAAGCTGGTCAGTAAGGGAGTAGACACATAGAAAAAGTGAACTGGAAATGTGAATTGTCGATTCCTATGTCTTTTAGCCAGAGGGTAATCTGCAGTAAATGCTACTCTGGCCATGAAACTTCGATAGGAAAAGTTCAAGACAATGAGTGCTGAAGGAAAGCAAGAGGAGAATCCCAGAAAGGAAGTACACAGAGAGGATAACACCGAGTTCTCTGTGCAAATTTTTTGAGTCACTGCCCCCTGTGCTAGTGCTATGAGGAATCTTCAGCTAAAGACAAAATTATCCAGGCAGGTAAAAGCAAATAAGTCCACTCCTGGATATATCATAAAAAGAAAGTGGGGGAAAAAAAAAAAAAAAAAGAAAACTTCAAAAGAAGTTATATAAGGATGACATCATTCCATATAGGGGGAATAATTTTTGAGTGAATGCTGACATTATCAAAAATATGTAGTCCAGAAGGCATTGGAAAGATCATTAAAATCTTGGAAAGAATTAATTATCAAGCCACCGTTTCATAGGAAGCAAATATATCTATTGACACTGAAAATGGAATAGATTAAGTTTCATATAAAGTGCAATGTAGAGACTTCATTTCTATTGGATCAGCACTATAGAAACTGCTGAAGGAAGTACTTCAGGCTGGAAATGAGAAGAATCAGAAATGGGAAATGTTTCATAAACATGTTTTTTTCTTATGTCTTTAAACTATATAAGACTGTCTGAAGCAGAAAGGATTGTGCTTTCTTTTCATGTTTATAATGTATATCAGTATAGTAAAATTCTAGTAAAAATGAGGACAGTAGATAAAGATCTATGTTAATGAAATGTTAACAGATATTTAATTAAGTAATGCAATATTAATGACAAAGAGACTATGAAAAGTTAGGGATAAAAGAGATCACCCCAGATTGGACAGACACTGAGAATGTTTCCAGGTTTCCAGAGAAAAAGTTGCAGCAGACTATTTGAAGAAAAAAAATGAGTTTGGATTCTTTACAGATATCAAGAGGAGCCATTTGACTTTACATGCATCACACTTCCTTCGAGAGGACACAACTTAACGACAAGAGAAAGAGATTATTGAACCTGTGATTTCTTCCTCAGGATGAATATATATATGTGAGTGAGTTGGCTTTCACATCTATACAGGTTGCTGCGAAAGGGGATCATTTCTCTGAACCAATACAGAATATCGAAACATGGGCTACATAACTGGAGGGCAGGTGTATGCCTAGAAGATCTTAGAAGCATCAAAATCTCTACCGGTCCTATGGGAAGTATTTCTCTCCTGAGGTCAATTAGTAAAGACTGGAAGAGGTGGATGATACCTCAAATATAATCAGCATTGCAACACTTCAAAGACATGAGATAAAATCAGGGGAATATGATACAAAAGGAACAAAATTTCCCAGTAACTAACCTCATAGAGTTGTTGTTTTTCAGCCACTAAATCATGTTCAACTCTTTCCAACCAAAAGGACTCTAGCATGCCAGGCTGCTCTGTAGTCCACAATCTCTGAGAGTTTGCCCAGATTCATTTCCATTGAATCAGTGCTCCTATCTAAACATCTTAGCCTCTGCCACCCCCCTCTCCTTTTGCCTTCAATCTTTCCCAGCATCAAGGAATGAGTTGGCTCTGCATCAGGGGGCCAAAGTTTTGGAGCTTCAGCAACAGTCCTTCCAGTGAATATTCAGGGTTGATTTCCTTTATGACTGGTTTGAACTCCTTAGAGTCCAAGGGCTTCTTGAGAATTTTCAACAGCACCACAACTTGAAAGCATCAATTCTTTGGGACTTAGCCTTCTTTATGGGCCAACTTTCACATCCATACATGAAAGAAAGACATACACATCCATATATATACTGGAAAGAAATCATAGCTTTGACTAGAATATTGGCAAACTAATCTCTCTGTTTTTTAATATGCTATCTAGGCTTGTCATAGTATTCATTCTGAGGAGCAAGTGTCTTTTAATTTCATGGCTTCACTCAAGTTCTGCAGTGATTTTGAAGCTCAAGAAAATAAAATCTGTCACTGCTTCCATTTTTTCCCTATCAATTTGCCATCAAGTGATGGGACTGGAAACTAAGATCATGGCATTTGATCCCATCACTTCTTGGCAAATAGATGGGGAAACAGTGGAAACAGCGTCAGACTTTATTTTTTGGGGCTCAAAGATTACTGCAGATGGTGATTGCAACCATGAAATTAAAAGATGCTTACTCCTTGGAAGGAAAGTTATGACCAACCTAGATAGTGTATTCAAAAGCAGAAACATTACTTTGTCAACAAAGGTCCATCTAGTCAAGGCAATGGTTTTTCCAGTGGTCATGTATGGATGTGAGAGTTGGGTGGTGAAGAAAGCTGAGCGCCGAAGAATTGATGCTTTTGAACTGTGGTGTTGGAGAAGACTCTTGAGAGTCCCTTGGACTGCAAGGAGATCCAACCAGTCCATCCTAAAGGAGATCAGTACTGTGTGTTCATTGGAAAAACTGATGCTAAAGCTGAAACTCAAATACTTTGGCCACCTCATGTGAAGAATTGACTCATTGGAAAAGACCCTGATACTGGGAAGGATTGCGGGCAGGAGAAGGGGACGATAGAGGATGAGATGGCTGGATAGCATCACCGACTCAATGGACATGAGTTTGAGTAAACTCCAGGAGGTGGTGATGGACAGGGAGGCTTGGTGTGCTGCGATTCATGGGGTCACAAAGAGCTGGACATGACTTAGTGATTGAACTGAACTGAACTGATGGGACTGGATGCCATGATCTTAGCTTTTTTAATATCGAGTTTCAAGCCAGCTTTTTCACTCTCCTGTTTCACAAGAGGCTCGTTAATTCCTCTCCACTTTCTTCTATTAGAATAGTATTATCTGCATATCTGATACTGTTGATATTTCTTCTGGCAGTCTTAACTCCAGCTTCTGATTCATTCAACCCAGCATTTTGCATGATGTACTCTGCATAGAATTTAAATGAACAGGGTGACATTATAAAGCCCTGTCATACTCCCTTCCCAATTTTGAGCCAGTCCATTTTCCCCTGCCTGGTTCTAACTACTGCTTCTTGACCACTATACAGGTTTCTCAGAAGATATGTAAGGTTGTCACTCCAATCACCTTAAGATTTTTCCACAGTTTTTTGTGATCCACATGATCAAAAGGTTGAGCATAGTCAATGAAGCATATATAGACATTTTTCTGGAACTCCCTTGCCTTCTCCATGACCGAATGAATGTTGGCAATTTGATCTCTGAATCCTCTGTCTCTTCAAAACCCAGCTTGTACATCTGGAAGTTCTCAGTCCATGAACTGCTAAAGCGCAGCTTGAAGGATTTTGAGAATAACCTAAGCTAGCATGTGAAATTAGCAGAATTGTATGGCAGTTTGAACATTCTTTTGCATTGCTCTTCTTTGAGATTGGAATGAAAACTGAGCTTTTCCAATCTGTGGCCACTGCTACATTTTCCAAATTTGCTGACTTTGAGTGAAGCATTTTAACAGCATCATCTTTTAGGATTTTAAACACCTCAGCTGGAATTCCATTACCTTCACTAGCTCTGTTCATAGTAATACTTCCTCAAGTCCACTTGCCCTAACACTCCAGGATGTCTGCCTCTAGGTGAGTGACCACACCATTGTGATTATCTCGGTCATTAAGATTTTTCTGTATATTTCTTCTGCGTATTCTTGCGACCTCTTAGGGTTAGAGATCTGCAATTTACTTGATAAATAATTCAAAATAACTATATGAAGGAAACTCAGTGAGTTATGAAACCCACATACAAAAGCACACACATACAACAAGACAATTCAAAAAGATCAGAAAAGCTATATATAATCAAAATGAGAAGTTTAACAGAAGTATTGAAATCATTTAAAAAATCAAATGGATATTCTGTTGCTGAAGAAACAATGAATAAAATGAAATTTGCAGTAGAGATCATCAACAGCAGATTGATCAAACAGGAGAAAGCATCTGTGAGACTGAAGACAGAAACTTGAAATTAGTTTCCTTGCCACAGCTAAAGAAAGAATAAAAAAGAGAAAAGAAAACTTACATGATCCATGGGAATATGTAAATTATTGGAGTTCCAGAGGAGGTGAGAAAAAAAAAAAAGAAAGAAAGAAAGAAATGGGAGGATAGAACAGAAAATTTATTTACAGAAACAATAGCTAGAAGTTTTCAAATTTGGATAAAGATTTAGATACCAAATATCATGAAGTTCATAGAGCATCAAAGAAAGTCAGTTTAAAGATATATTTTCCAAGATATATAATATTAAAACTAAAAGTTTTGAAGATGATATATGACAACTAACTATGTACTCTTAGTGAAAACAAAATGAAACAATGACTTTGTCTAAGGTCTATGTTTTGTTGCTGTTGCTTGCATTTTTTTCCCTTTAAAAACATTGAATATACATCTACAAAATGATCTAGCAAATCTATGTCTTTGCCCAGGAATATTGAAAAATATGTTTACAAAGTATTTGTAAAAAAACTTTCACAAAAGCTTTATTTAGAAAGGCCTGAAACTAGGACAAGCCTAAGTGTCTATTTCTAGGAAAATGACTTAAACTCTAGTATATTCATCTACTGGAAATCTAATCAGCCATAAAAAGGAATGAAATACTGATATATGCATGAGTACAGATAAATCTCAATTATTTAGCTGTTTTTAAGCTACCTTATCCAAAGTTACATACTCTGCTTTTCCATTTTTACAAAATTTTACTAAAGGAAAAAGCTTCCCTGGTGCCTCAGATGTTAAAGAGACTACCTGCAATACGGGAAACCAGGGTTCAATCCCTAGGTCAGGAAGATCCCTTGGAGAAAGAAACGGCAACAAACTCCAGTACTCTTACCTGGAGAAGCCCACGGATACAGAGGCCTTGTGGGCTGTGGTCCATGGAGTCGCAAAAAGTCAGGCATGATTGAGTGACTTTCACACGAACAAAAGGAAAACCAGTTTTTGGTGGGGGAAAATCTGATTATCTCCAGCCTTTCAAGGCAGAAGGGAAGAGGGCCCTGATTTCAGTTCAGTTCAGTTCACTTCAGTCGCTCAGTCATGTCTGACTCTTTGCAACCCCATGAATCGCAGCACGCCAGGCCTCCCTGTTCATTACCATCTCTCAGAGTACACTCAGACTCACGTCCATCGAGTCCGTGATGCCATCCAGACATCTCATCCTCTGTTTTCCCCTTCTCCTCCTGCCCCCAATCCCTCCCAGCATCAGACTCTTTTCCAATGAGTCAACTCTT
>SJYT01077281.1:173842-189285 GCA_006410635.1 Cephalophus harveyi
AGCCTCTTGATGAAAGTGAAAGAGGAGAGCGAAAAAGTTGGCTTAAAGCTCAACATTCAGAAAACGAAGATCATGGCATCTGGTCCCATCACTTCATGGGAAATAGATGGGGAAACAGTGGAAACAGTGTCAGACTTTATTTTTGGGGGCTCCAAAGTCACTGCATATGGTGACTGCAGCTATGAAATTAAAAGATGCTTACTCATTGGAAGAAAAATTATAACCAACCTAGATAGTATGTTCAAAAGCAGAGACATTACTTTGCCGACTAAAGTCCGTCTAGTCAAGGCTATGGTTTTTCCTGTGGTCATGTATGGATGTGAGAGTTGGACTGTGAAGAAGGCTGAGCACTGAAGAATTGATGCTTTTGAAGTGTGGTGTTGGAGAAGACTCTTGAGAGTCCCTTGGACTGCAAGGAGATCCAACCAGTCCATTCTGAAGGAGATCAACCCTGGGATTTCTTTGGAAGGAATGATGCTAAAGCTGAAACTCCAGTACTCTGGCCACTTCACATGAAGAGTTGACTCATTGGAAAAGAGTCTGATGCTGGGAGGGATTTGGGGCAGGAGGAGAAGGGGACGACCGAGGATGAGATGACTGGATGGCATCACGAACTCGATGGATGTGAGTCTGAGTGAACTCCAGGAGTTGGTGATGGACAGGGAGGCCTGGCGTGCTGCGATTCATGGGGTCACAAATGTTGGACATGACTGAGCGACTGAACTGAACTGAAGAAATAGAGGAACAAAACAGAATGGTAAAGAGATCTCTTGAAGAGATCTCTTCAAGAAAATTAGAGATACCAAGAGAACACTTCATGCAAAGATTGGCAAAATAAAGGACAGAAATAGTATGGACATAACAGAAGCAGAAGATATTAAGAAGAGGTGGCAAGAATACACAGAAGAACTGTACCAAAAAGTGCTTCACGACACAGATAATCATGATGGTGTGATCACTCACCTAGAGCCAGACATCTTGGAATGTGAAGTCAAGTGGGCCTGAGAAAGCATCACTATGAACAAAGCTAGTGGAGGTGATGGAGTTCTAGTTGAGCTATTTCAAATCCTGAAAGATGATGCTGTCAAAGTGTTGCACTCAATATGCCACCAAATTTGGAAAACTCAACAGTGGCCACAGGACTGGAAAAGGTCAGTTTTCATTACAATTCCAAAGAAAGGAAATGCCAAAGAATGCTCAAACTACTGCAAAATTGCACTCATCTCATGTGCTAGTAATGTTCAAAATTTTCCAAGCCAGTCTTCAGCAATATCGTGAACCATGAACTTCCAGATGTTCAAGCTGGTTTTAGAAAAGGTGAAGGAATCAGAGATCAAATTGCCAACATCTGCTGGATCATGGAAAAATCAAGAGAGTTCTAGAAAAACATCTACTTCTGCTTTATTGACTATGCCAAAGCCTTTGACTGTGTGGATCACAATATACTGTGGAAAAATTCTGAAAGAGATGGGAATACCAGACTATCTGACCTGTCTCCTGTGAAACCTGTATGCAGGTCAGGAAGCAACAGTTAGAACTGGACATGGAACAACAGACTGGTTCCAAATAAGAAAAGGAGTACGTCAAGGCTGTATATTGTCACCCTGCTTATTTAACTTATATGCAGAGTACATCATGAGAAATGTTGGACTGGAAGAAGCACAAGCTGGAATCAAGATTGCTGGGGGAAATATCAATAGCCTCAGATATGCAGATGACACCACCCTTATGGCAGAAAGCGAAGAGGAACTAAAAAGCCTCTTGATGAAAGTGAAGGAGGAGAATGAAAAAGTTGGCTTAAAGCTCAACATTCAGAAAACAAAGATCATGGCATCCAGTCTCATCACTTTATGGCAAATAGATGGGGAAACAGTGGAAACAGTGTTAGACTTTATTTTGAGGGGCTCAAAATCACTGCAGATGGTGCCTGCAGCCATGAAATTAAAAGTTGCTTACTCTTTGGAAGGAAAGTTATGTCCAACGTAGATAGCATATTCAAAAGCAGAGACATTACTTTGCCAACAAAGACCCATTTAGTCAAGGCTATGGTTTTTCCAGTAGTCATGTATGGATGTGAGATTTGGACGGTGAAGAAAGCTGAGCCCTGAAGAATTGATGCTTTTGAACTGTGGTGTTGGAGAAAACGCTTGAGATTCCCTTGGACTGGAAGAAGCTCCAACCAGTCCATCCTAAAGGCGATCATTCCTGGGTTTACATTGGAATGACTGATGTTGAAATTGAAACTCCAGTACTTTGGCTACCTCATGCGAAGAGTTGACTCATTGGTAAAGACCATAATGCTCGAAAGGATTGGGGGCAGGAGGAGAAGGGGACCACAAAGGATGGGAAGGCTGGATGGCATCACCGACTCGATGGACACGGGTTTCGATAGACTCTGGGAGTTGGTGATGGACAGAGAGGCCTGGTGTGTTGCGATTCATATGGTCACAAAGAGTGGGACACGACTGAACGACTGAACTGAATTGATAGTTTAAATACTACCATGATGACCAATTTCAACTACAAATTTAATGTTGCCAAATACAGAATTGAGAAGAGGTGTACATATTTTTTGTGGGTCAGTATGAGTGTTTTGTAGAACACTATGTAACAGGAGATGGTATTCCAGAAGATGATATTAGTCTATATCTTGATAGGAGTTTGAATTTCACAGTTGTAGCTATTTCAGAAAAACAGCTACACTTGGTGCATATCAATTTACACAAATTTACATTAAAAGAAATTTTAAGCAAATTTGGAACTGTAACTAATAATGATTAAACAAAAACATTTAGTGTGGATTCTACTGATGTCTGTAATTTTCTTTGAAATAAATGAAATATGAATTGATGGATAGATAGAAGGATGGGTATGTAAATAAACATGAGATAAAAGATGTATAATAATATCTATGACAGTATCTAGATTTCGACTGAATGAGTGTTCACTCTAAACTTCATTCAATTCTATCATACATTTGAAAATACTATAGCAAAATAGAAGAAAAATACCTTCCTTCTCTATTTACTTCAAGCTTTATTTTCAGTAGAGATAAATTCTACTAAACATATTATCTTGTGTTACAAAGGTTCCACCATTTCATTTGAAGACAAGATGATTTTGTGTGTATAATAATTATTTTCATTTATTCTGGAAATTTTATTTTTCTACATCTTTCTTTGTATTGCGTATTAAATAAAGAACATATAGAATCTCATCTTTACCAATAAGTATAAAACTAGTCAACATCACTGCCTTATTAAAAAGTGTTTATTAACTTTTCATAATCTAATAAATTAATTTTAACCACATAAATGTTACTCAGCTATTAGTTTTTCATTGTTGCTATAACAAATTTTCATGAAGTTAGTTTCCTAACACATCATAAATTCATGGTCTTACAGTTTTGTAGGTCAGACTTTAATGTGAGTTTCAATGGGTTAAACTCAAGGTTTAAACTTAAAGCTTTCTGGAAGCTTTAAAGGAATATCTGCTCCATTGCTTTTTCTAAGGCTGACTGCATTCCTGGGCTCAAAGTTCTCTTCTTCATCTTCAAAGCCAGGAACATCACATCTCTCCCTTATCCTATCAAGAATTCTTGAGATTTGATTGTACCCGCCCAGATAATCCAGGCTAATCTGTCAATCTCAAAATACATACTTTTAGTGATATCTGTGAAGTCCTTTTTCCCATTAAAAGACTATATGTGGACATCTTTGGGAGCCATTTTTCTGCCTACCCCACCTTCCATGATTAGTTAAAATTATTGGTTCCTTTATCATATTTAACCTTCATATCATTATGTTCCAACTGAACCAGATAATTTGCTAAGCACCCCCTGATGAACCCTAAGTCTTTTGGCCCTTTCATTTTCCTTACCTGTTCACAAACCATCTCTTCTAGTAATGCTTATGGTCAGTGTATGATGTACTACCTTCAGTGTCAGCAAACTGGAATGTCTTCCCTTTGAGAAAAGACACAAAGGTAATGTTTCATTAATGTTTTTATCAATTTGGATAAGGTAGCTCATTTCTCATATGCCCTGCTTTGCATCTTCTTGTAGCACTAAGGCAACTTTGCATTGGTTACAGAACGATTTTCCTTCCAACATATCTGCAGCTTGATGTTGGTTGTATGATTCTGGTGTAAAAATAACTTGTTTTTTCTTATTTGAGTCAACCACAGTAGGCACTCAAAACATGTTAGCTGATTTGAATTAGGTTGAATTAAAAAATACACGTGGAACATATGTTGTGTGCAGGGTTATATACAAGGTCGCAAAGGAAGTTTGAACTATGTCGGCACTGAGGCTTATAATGAAATACAGGGGAAAGGGAATTCTAAAAATAATTAAAAATATAAGGTAGCATATGCTTAATTCCAAATGAATGGCATAAACAATAAGTGCTAAAGAGTTATGATAGCCAGGATTTGAAACATCTGTGATTGATTTTTTTATGACTTTGACCTAACTCAACTGGACTGAAAAAATATATATATTCTTTTTAATTCAGAACAGCTGTCCATCTATAGTTAAGTCACATAATAAGAATGCCCTGGACTCAGCAATGAAGCCACATTAAAATAACATTTGCAAGAATTGTTTTCATCATTTTCACAATAAGAAGTAATTTATGGGGAAGTGTGAAGAAAAGAAGAGAGATACGAGGTAGGTGAAAGAGAAAACAAGGAAGAGAGTGATGAAGAGGGAAACCTTAAAGACCAGATGGGTTGTACACTGACATGAAACCTAATATTCTTTAGAAGCTTGATATGATTATAATTCTGTGATAAAGTATTTAATCTTTCCCAGCATCAGGGTCTTTTCTAAAGAGTCGGTTTTGCACATCAGGTGGCCAAAGTACTGGAGCTTCAGCTTCAAAATAGGACTTCCAATGAATATTCAGGACTGATTTCCTTTAGGATTCATTGGTTTCATCTCCTTGCACTCCAACAGACTATTAAGAGTCTTCTCCAACACCACAGTTCAAAAGCATCAGTTCTTTATGGTTCAATTCTCACATCCATATAGCTGTCTCTTATACACATCTAGATGTGTATAAGAGACAGGAATGAGTGTTCACTCTAAACTTCATTCAATTCTATCATACATTTGAAAATACTATAGCAAAATAGAAGAAAAATACCTTCCTTCTCTATTTACTTCAAGCTTTATTTTCAGTAGAGATAAATTCTACTAAACATATTATCTTGTGTTACAAAGGTTCCACCATTTCATTTGAAGACAAGATGATTTTGTGTGTATAATAATTATTTTCATTTATTCTGGAAATTTTATTTTTCTACATCTTTCTTTGTATTGTGTATTAAATAAAGAACATATAGAATCTCATCTTTACCAATAAGTATAAAACTAGTCAACATCACTGCCTTATTAAAAAGTGTTTATTAACTTTTCATAATCTAATAAATTAATTTTAACCACATAAATGTTACTCAGCTATTAGTTTTTCATTGTTGCTATAACAAATTTTCATGAAGTTAGTTTCCTAACACATCATAAATTCATGGTCTTACAGTTTTGTAGGTCAGACTTTAATGTGAGTTTCAATGGGTTAAACTCAAGGTTTAAACTTAAAGCTTTCTGGAAGCTTTAAAGGAATATCTGCTCCATTGCTTTTTCTAAGGCTGACTGCATTCCTGGGCTCAAAGTTCTCTTCTTCATCTTCAAAGCCAGGAACATCACATCTCTCCCTTATCCTATCAAGAATTCTTGAGATTTGATTGTACCCTCCCAGATAATCCAGGCTAATCTGTCAATCTCAAGATACATACTTTTAGTAATATCTGTGAAGTCCTTTTTCCCATTAAAAGACTATGTGTGGACATCTTTGGGAGCCATTTTTCTGCCTACCCCACCTTCCATGATTAGTTAAAATTATTGGTTCCTTTATCATATTTAACCTTCATATCATTATGTTCCAACTGAACCAGATAATTTGCTAAGCACCCCCTGATGAACCCTAAGTCTTTTGGCCCTTTCATTTTCCTTACCTGTTCACAAACCATCTCTTCTAGTAATGCTTATGGTCAGTGTATGATGTACTACCTTCAGTGTCAGCAAACTGGAATGTCTTCCCTTTGAGAAAAGACACAAAGGTAATGTTTCATTAATGTTTTTATCAATTTGGATAAGGTAGCTCATTTCTCATATGCCCTGCTTTGCATCTTCTTGTAGCACTAAGGCAACTTTGCATTGGTTACAGAACGATTTTCCTTCCAACATATCTGCAGCTTGATGTTGGTTGTATGATTCTGGTGTAAAAATAACTTGTTTTTTCTTATTTGAGTCAACCACAGTAGGCACTCAAAACATGTTAGCTGATTTGAATTAGGTTGAATTAAAAAATACACGTGGAACATATGTTGTGTGCAGGGTTATATACAAGGTCGCAAAGGAAGTTTGAACTATGTCGGCACTGAGGCTTATAATGAAATACAGGGGAAAGGGAATTCTAAAAATAATTAAAAATATAAGGTAGCATATGCTTAATTCCAAATGAATGGCATAAACAATAAGTGCTAAAGAGTTATGATAGCCAGGATTTGAAACATCTGTGATTGATTTTTTTATGACTTTGACCTAACTCAACTGGACTGAAAAAATATATATATTCTTTTTAATTCAGAACAGCTGTCCATCTATAGTTAAGTCACATAATAAGAATGCCCTGGACTCAGCAATGAAGCCACATTAAAATAACATTTGCAAGAATTGTTTTCATCATTTTCACAATAAGAAGTAATTTATGGGGAAGTGTGAAGAAAAGAAGAGAGATACGAGGTAGGTGAAAGAGAAAACAAGGAAGAGAGTGATGAAGAGGGAAACCTTAAAGACCAGATGGGTTGTACACTGACATGAAACCTAATATTCTTTAGAAGCTTGATATGATTATAATTCTGTGATAAAGTATTTATCTTGTGTTTTGGAATACTGTCCCAATTTAAAAACAATAAGAAACATTTCCTGTTGCTGAAATTAAATGGAAAACCAAAAACAAAGAAAATGAAAAGCACTTATTCTCAATTTGACCAGAGAATGTAATTAAATATTATACTTTGCTACAAGTTTCTGTGGGGTAATTTCTATATTCACTTAAATGCTGAATATTTCAACATTAAAAAAAAAAAATAGAGGATCCTGCTGTGATTTATGTCGGAGAGTATTTTGCCTATGTTCTCCTCTAGGAGTTTTATCATTTCTGGCCTTACATTTAGATCTTTAATCCATTTTATTTTTGTGCACGGTGTTAGAAAGTGTTCTAGCTTCATTATTTTACAAGGGGTTGACCAGTTTTCCCAGCACCACTTGTTAAAGAGATTGTCTTTAATGCATTGTCTATTCTTGCCTCCTTTGTCGAAGATAAGGTGTCCATAGGCGTGTGGATTTATCTCTGGGCTTTCTATTTTGTTCGGTAACCATAACCCTGTATGTGAGACAGTAAAAGAGACATAGATGTATAGAATAGTCTTTTGGACTCTGTGGGAGAGGGAGAGGGTGGGATGATTTGGGAGAATGGCATTGAAACATGTATAATATCATATAAGAAATGAATCGCCAGTCTAGGTTCAATGCAGGATACAGGATGCTTGGGGCTGGTGCACTGGGATGACCCAGAGAGATGGTATGGGGAGAGAGAGGGGAGAGGGAGTTCAGGATGTACACCCATGGTGGATTCATGTTGATGTATGGCAAAACCAATACAGTATTGTAAAGTAAAATAAAGTAAAATTTTTAAAAAACTAAAAAATAAATAAAAATAAAAATAAACTAGAAGATTTGAGAATCTTGATGCTTTTCTAGTGAATGATTATAATAATACTGAATATGTAATCTATTCATGGAAAAAGGAATTCAAAATTATTATTTTTTAAATTCTGAAGTTAAAAGAGAGAAGAGATTCCCACATATTTCATGAGTAGTAAAAACAGATGGAAGTTATTAGCCAGAAGCCCATTTTTTCTGGCTCTCAAATTTAAATTTTAAATATTGATTGCTTTCAGTTTATCTATCTATCTACCCCATAAGACACAGTACACAGTACGGGTTTGGATTGTTGACCTCCGCAGCATATAGATATTGCTAGAAATATTCTTCTATTACTTCCAAGTTTCTTCTCACCTTCATTTATTTTAATATGTTAAATATACACATGGCAAATGTCATGTGTACTTAATAATGGCAATTATGAATAACAAAGTTTCAAAGCCTTTTTATTTTGGCATGAAGTCACAACCCAATCTCCTCTTCTAAAGTTTTCATTTAATTTCCATATTAACTAAATTTTAAGCTAACATATCAAGAAGATGGGAACTGAGGACCAATACAATATTCTCCTAAATAATGTTTACAAAATTGAGCAATTTCTTTATATACTTTCCTGGTGGCTCATAGGGTAAATAATCTGCCTACAATGCTGGAGACCCAGGTTCATCCCCTGCAGAAGGGAATGGCTACTCACTGCAGTATTTTCACCTGGAGAATTCCATGGAGAGAAGAAGCTGGTGGGCTACAGTCCATGGGGTGGCAAAGAGTTGGACATGACTGATAGACTAACATGTTCACTACAAGATGACTATATTTTGACTTTGTAATAATTTGGTTATCTAAAAATTAACTCCTTACCCTAGATAACTAGAGAAAAAAAATATATATATACATGTGATAGCATGCAATATTATCCCAACCTTGCCAAAGTACCAGAGGAATATTGTTCTTCAAAAAGAAAGACTTTCTATTTGTCTTTTTTCTGTGCTCTCTGCTTGAATGTACCTCATCACCAATCTATAACACTAGCTGTATCAGATTTGGAAATTAAAGTTTTATTTTGTACTCAACATATGTGAATAATTTTAATACTCAAATTTATTTTAAACTATGAATTGCATTCTTTTTATATCATATGTTTTACCATTAACAGGTATATAAGGACATCTCTGCATTTTCAAACCCTATCAAAAAGTTTTTGTTAAGCATTTACATTTATTGTTTTTAAACATGTTACTGAAACACTCAGTTTAGTTCAGTCGTTCAGTCATGTCTGAATCTTTACACCCCATGGACTGCAGCACACCAAGCTTCGCTGTTCATCACCAACTCTGGAAGCTTGCTCAAACTCATGTCCATCAAGTTGGTGATGCCATCCAACCATCTCATCCTCTGTCATCCCCTTCTCCTTCTACCTTCAGTCTTTCCCAGCATCAGGGTCTTTTCTAAAGAGTCGGTTTTGCACATCAGGTGGCCAAAGTACTGGAGCTTCAGCTTCAAAATAGGACTTCCAATGAATATTCAGGACTGATTTCCTTTAGGATTCATTGGTTTCATCTCCTTGCACTCCAACAGACTATTAAGAGTCTTCTCCAACACCACAGTTCAAAAGCATCAGTTCTTTATGGTTCAATTCTCACATCCATATAGACTACTGAAATAAACATAACTTTGACTAGACGGACCTTTGTTGGCAGAGTAATGTCTCTGCTTTTTAAAAAACTGTCTAGCTTTGTCATAGCTTTTCTTCCAAGGAGGAAGCATCTTTTAATTCCATGCTGCAGTCACCATCTGCAGTGATTTTGAAGCCCAAGAAAATAAAGTCGGCCATTGTTTCCATTGCTTCCCCATCTATTTGCCATGAAGTGATGGGGCCAGATGCCATGATCTTTGTTTTTTGAATGTTGAGTTTTAAGCCAGGTTTTTCACTCTCTTCTTTCACTTTCACCAAGATGCTCTTTATTTCTTCTTTAGAAAGCCAGAAAGGCATAAGCGTGGTGTCATCTGCATATCTGAGGTTACTGGTATTTCTCCCAGCAATCTTGATTCCAGCTTGTGCTTCTTCCAGAGGAGCATTTGTCATGTGTACTCTGCATATAAGTTAAATAAGCAGGCTGTCAATATACAGTCTTGATGTATTCCTCTCCCAATTTTGAACCACTGAGCTATTGAAAAAGAAGTACTGAATTTTTTTTCTTCCCCTTTTACCTTGAAGAAATTATTTCACAAATATCTAAAAACACTTTGATATTTAGTCAGAAAAGCAGATGTGTATGTGGAAGAAAAAGAGGTAGTAAGGTATAAATATACTAAAAATTGTTGCGATTCATGGGGTCGCAAAGAGTCGATTGCGACTGAGGGACTGAACTGAACAATTAGAAACTAAAGCCTATAAATAATCAAATGAATAAATGGAAACTTGAAGCACATCAGCCGACTTTTGCTCAATATTTTAAATACTGTAATAAATCTTTATCTAATAAATATTCCACTGAGCTACTGCATTGCATCTTAGAGAACTAATTTCTCTGAAAAAGTGAGGTATGCTGACTTAACAACTCAGTCGCTAAATTATGTCTGACTCTTTGTAACCCATGGGCTGTAGCCCACCAGGATCCTCTGTCCTTGGGATTTTCCAGGCAAGAACACTGGAGTGGGTTGCAATTTCCTCCTCCAGGAGATCTTCCTGACTCAGGGATGAAGCCTGCATCTCAACATCTCCTACATTGGCAGACACAGTCTTTACCACCGAGCCAACTGAGAACCCCATAAAAAGTGAAATAGCCATTTGGAAACCAAATGTAGTTTGGTGTAGATATTTTTGTTTTGGTTTTAATACTTGCAAAATTACAAGATTAGTGTAATTGTGATCAAGCTATTTTTATTCCAAAGAACTTAACAAAAGCTGTGAATTCTTGATTTTAACCCTCAGGTTGACTGATTATGTAGATGAAGTCAGTAATCCCCATGAGGAAAATCGTGGCGAGCTCCTGACCTTTCCTGTATATCAGACAACTCAGGAACTCTTGATTCTCCAAAATACACTAGAAAAGAAATAGTGTAAAGGCTTCACACTCCTGGAGGCAAGATTGCTAATTAAGTTCTCAATTTGAGATAAGTTTACTTCCTACTGGGATGATAAGGTCATTTCCTACTGAGTGAAATCTATAGAATAAACATGCGAATATAACTTGATTCCAAGGAACTTTGGTAACTTGATATTTCTATAGAAAAAGGTTTTTTCAATCCCTATTTAATTGCTATTTCAACTCTATTTTTCTTCAAGAATCTTAAACACCACCGTCTAAACTAAAAGAAAAAAGAAAAGAACTATCAAAATGCCTGGTTTTCTCAGGATGTTGGATTTGTCATGATATAGCACACACATGTTTTGCATTAAAGCCCCGACAGTCACTGTGTTACAGCTGGGACAGATTTTGTGTAGACACAGTTAAGGATTACTGATTTACCTTAAAGTGTATTAAGTTCCTCTTTTCCTCTAGACAAGATTTCTTTTCCAAGATAGTATTCAGAGAAGGTGGGATTATGGTTTGCTAGGCTGTGGGATTAGCAGCTAAAACAAGAAGAAACAGATGATTTTGCACAACATGCAAAATGGAGTTTTCCTGGGGATGGATATACTTGTGGAGAATTACATGAATATTTGGTGCTGACTTGTTGAGCTCCCAGAAAGATGAATTTACAGTCTTAGCACAGTGCCAATGCTCTGTCTTAATGGATATCAAAGAAGAAAATAAATATTGAGGCAGGAAGCATTTTGGGAGGTGACTAAATTGTAACATGTATATGACCTACAATGTGGTAAAAAAAAAAAAAAGATATGGAGTATAAAAAGGGGAAGGAAGGCAGAGCAAACACTTTTTCCCTGGTGACTCATCAGGTATATGCTAAATTTTTGACACAACTATAAAGCAAAATTTGACAGAGCTTCATATTTTTATTACTGCTACTGCTAAGTCACTTCAGTCGTGTCCGACTCTGTGCGACCCCATAGACGGTAGCCCACCAGGCTCCCCCATCCCTGGGATTCTCCAGGCAAGAACACTGGAGTGGGTTGCCATTTCCTTCTCCAATGCATGAAAGTGAGAAGTGAAAGTGAAGTCGCTCAGTCGTGTCCGACTCAGCGACCCCATGGACTGCAGCCCACCAGGCTCCTCCGTCCATGGGATTTTCCAGGCAAGAGTACTGGAGTGGGGTGCCATTGCCTTCTCCGTCATATTTTTATTAGGCCCAGGATAAATAAGTTTGGTATAAGCATTTACTCTAAAAGCTCTTTGCTACATGCATTTTGGGGATGTGATTTTTATTCCAAACTTTTGATCTGTCAGGGCACTCTAGAATAGTGACCACCTTATAGGACTGTTATTAAGACTTAATAACTATAAATGCAATTAGCCTAAACCTGTCTATCAGTTCAGTTCAGTTCAGTTCAGTC
This sequence comes from Cephalophus harveyi, assembly GCA_006410635.1. Taxonomy (NCBI): domain Eukaryota; kingdom Metazoa; phylum Chordata; class Mammalia; order Artiodactyla; family Bovidae; genus Cephalophus; species Cephalophus harveyi. The sequence continues at coordinate 186,088 of SJYT01077281.1, forward strand.
ACTCAGTCGTGTCTGACTCTTTGCGACCCCATGAATCGCAGCACACCAGGCCTCTCTGTCCATCACCAACTCCCGGAGCCCACTCAAACTCACCTCCATCGAGTAGGTGATACCATCCAGATATCTCATCCTCTGCCGTCCCCTTCTCCTCCTGCCCCCAATCCCTCCCAGCATCAGACTCTTTTCCAGTGAGTCAACTCTTCGCATGAGGTGGCCAAAGTGCTGGAGTTTCAGCTTTAGCATCATTCGTTTCAAAGAAATCCCAGGGTTGATCTCCTTCAGAATGGACTGGTTGGATCTCCTTGCAGTCCAAGGGACTCTCAAGAGTCTTCTCCAACACCACAGTTCAAAAGCATCAATTCTTCGGCACTCAGCCTTCTTCATAGTCCAACTCTCACATCCATACATGACCACAGGAAAAACCATAGCCTTGACTAGACAGACCTTAGTCGGCAAAGTAATGTCTCTGCTTTTGAATATGCTATCTAGTTTGGTCATAACTTTTCTTCCAAGGAGTAAGTGTCTTCTAATTTCATGGCTGCAATCACCATCTGCAGTGATTTTGGAGCCCCAGAAAATAAAGTCTGCCACTGTTTCCACTGTTTCCCCATCTATTTCGCATGAAGTGATGGGACCGGATGCCATGATCTTCGTTTTCTGAATGTTGAGCTTTAAGCCAACTTTTTCGCTCTCCACTTTCACTTTCATCAAGAGGCTTTTTAGTTCCTCTTCACTTTCTGCCATAAGGGTGGTGTCATCTGCATATCTGAGGTTATTGACATTTCTCCTGGCAATCCTGATTCCAGCTTGTGTTTCTTCCAGTCCAGTGTTTCTCATGATGTACTCTGCGTATAAATTAAATCAGCAGGATGACAATATACAGCCTTGATGTACTCCTTTTCCTATTTGGAACCAGTCTGTTGTTCCATGTCCAGTAACTGCTGCTTCCTGACCTGCTTACACAGACTTCAAATAAATTCTGTCCCTCCTCCATTATCTTAATGATGTCTGTTAACACAAATGCAGACAAAGGGATTCTCCTTATGTATAGAAATGTTAGAATTTGAGGGAGAGAGCAGTTGGCTAATAGTGGTTCTTAAACATTTAATAAACTTTATATATTTAGATATCCTTAAAGTGAAAAAAAATAAAATAAACCCTAAACTAAAATTAAGCTGAATTCCTTCTTAGCTGCTTTAAGAATACACAGAAAATACAATAATTTTGAAGAAAGCTAAGTGCCTACTCTCCCTCAACTTCTGCAGGCTATTTTGGAAAGGAAAATCATTTTATCTGTGTGAACTACAAATTGGCACATACCAAGAGCAATATTGTGACTGAACAGCAAAGGCATTTGCCATCTGCCTCTACAGAGACTTCCCTGGTGGCTCAGATGGTAAAGCATCTGTCTACAAGGTGGGAGACCTGGGTTCAATCCCTGGTTTGGGAAGATCCCCTGGAGAAGGAAATGGCAATCCACTCCAGTACTATTGCCTGGAAAATCCCATGGACAGAGGAGCCTCTTAGCTACAGTCCATGGGGTCGAAAAGAGTCAGACACGACTGAGCGACTTCACTTTCACTTTGTACAGAGACTGAACCCCATGCTGCTATAGCTGTTGACCTTCAACACCCCCTGAGGGAGTTCAGGGTGGAGTGAGGGACTCTGTGCTCCAGGGAATCTAGTGGGACAAGTCTTTAGATAGTTGGATGTTTTTAGGAACAGATTTTATGGTCTCAATCCTTGCATCTCCTCAATATCTCAGTTCAGTTCAGTTCAGTCGCTCAGTCCTATCCGACTCTTTGCGACCCCATGAATCGCAGCACACCAGGCCTCCCTGTCCATCACCATCTCCCGGAGTTCACTCAGACTCACGTTCATCGAGTCTGTGATGCCATCCAGCCATCTCATCCTCAGTCGTCCCCTTCTCCTCCTGCCCCCAATCCTTCCCAGCATCAGAGTCTTTTCCAATGAGTCAACTCTTCGCATGAGGTGGCCAAAGTACTGGAGTTTCAGCTTTAGCATCATTCCTTCCAAAGAAATCCCAAGGTTGATCTCCTTCAGAATGGACTGGTTGGATCTCCTTGCAGTCCAAGGGACTCTCAAGAGTCTTCTCCAACACCACAGTTCAAAAGCAGGCGGCTGTGAGCAGGAGCACTGAGCGCAGAGCTGGCACACTGAGCACAGCCGAGAGAAGCTACTCCACTTCCGAGGTCAGGGGCAGCGGCCTATAGTGCCAGGCTGTGACGGCACAGGAACGGCTGAGAGGAGCTACCCTGCATCCAAGGTCAGGGGCGGCAGCCGAGAGGAGGTACCTTGTTTCCGAGGTCAGGGGCAGTGACCCTGAGGAGCCACCCAAGCCCGAGGCCAGGGGAGGCGACTGGGAGGAGCCACCCACGCCCGAGGCCAGGCCTGGCGGCCAGGAGGAGCAACCCGAGGAGCGGTGGCTGCACAGGCGCAGGAGGCCCCAGAGGAGCTATCCCACGTTGAAGGTCAGGAACGGTGGCGGGTAAGGAGATCCCCCTCATCCAAGGTAAGGAGCACAGCTGTGGTTTGCTGGAGCAGCCCTGAAGAGATACCCCACGCCCAAGGTAAGAGAAACCCAAGTAAGATGGTAGGTGTTGCAAGAGGGCATCATAGGGCAGACACAGTGAAATCATGCTCACAGAAAACTAGTCAATCTAATCACACTAGGACCACAGCCTTGTCTAACTCAATGAAACCAAGCCATGCCTGCGGGGCAACCCAAGACGGGCGGGTCATGGTGGAGAGGGCTGACAGAACGTGGTCCACTGGAGAAGGGAATGGCAAGCCACTTCAGTATTCTTGCCTTGAGAACCCCATGAACAGTATGAAAAGGCAAAATGATAGGACACCAAAAGAGGAACTCCCTAGGTCATTAGGTGCCCAATATGCTACTGGAGGTTAGTGGAGAAATAATTCCAGAAAGAATGAAGGCATGGAGCCAAAGCAAAAACAATACCCAGTTGTGGATATGACTGGTGATAGAAGTAAGGTCCGATGCTGTAAAGAGCAATATTGCATAGGTACCTGGAAAGTCAGGTCCATGAATCAAGGCAAATTGGAAGTGGTCAAACAAGAGATGGCAAGGGTGAACATTCTAGGAATCAGCGAACTAAAATGGACTGGAATGGGTGAATTTAACTCAGATGACCATTATATCTATATCTACTACTG
>SJYT01077281.1:189547-201667 GCA_006410635.1 Cephalophus harveyi
CCTTCATGATGACACCAGATCTTCATGACTAACAAAAAACCTTTTGTAAAATGACTGCTTCATGGTATTGAACTCCCCTTCACCAAACTTTATATATTGACTTTCCCTCACTGCCACTTTGGAGCAGTCTCTCAGAGCTATCTGAGATGCTGCCTCCCAGGTTGCAGTTCTCATTTTGCCCCAAATAAAACTTAATTCGCAACTCTCAAGTTGTGCATCTTTTTTAGTCAACATATGTTTGCTAAAAAAAAAAAAAGAACAGAGACTTCTGGTTCCACTCCTACAGGTAAAGAGCTTGGATGTTGTCACTCCCATTAGTATGATAAGGAAAAACTGGACACAGTAAAAGTCAACAGATTCTCCTGGAGCCATCAGAAAATTTAAGTTTTGCTATTAGTACAAATCACCCCTTCAAACTCTGGAGACACAGGCTAATAGAGTCAGGACTGAGTTCTTCTTGTTTAAAAGGCAAGCTGTGGAAGCCAGGGACTGGTAGCAGTAGTTATAAGGTAATTTGTATGAGTTCCTAGGGGCTGATTGTAAACTTATTTGAGGATAAGAAACTTCTGTGGGTTGCAATCTTTGAGGATGTCAACATTTTCATTGGCTTCATTTCAAAAAGACCCACCAGGTTCTCATGGTCAAAAGTCTAGAAAGATCCACTCCTGATTCTAGCAGGGTGAGGAAAAAAGTAACCATTTTGAAATATGCCCTGAGCACTGGTCTTTACAAAGGCCTCCTTTCAGTGGCAGACTTTATGACAGCCTTTTCCCTGCCTGGGGAAAGTGCATTGTTCCCATTTGATTCTTCTATGTATCTGTCCTGCTGAAAGTAAAGGAAAGATGAAGAATTCAACAAACAAAAAGCATCTGTAGATTTCACATCTCAGGATATGAGTTCACTAAATGACTAAGATTTAATTATTACAATATTGAATGCTTTTTCTCCCATGTATCTTATCAACATATGACTATGAATCCAGAATAGCAATATCTTACAACTGAAATATCTAAAAGACAGCTTCTATCTGGGGATGATTTCTTAGAGAAGCCCAAAGGCCAAAAGAGAGAAGACAGGACACTAAAGGAATTGTGGGCTTCCCTGGTGGCTCAGATGTAAAGAATCTGCCTGCAGTGCAAGAGATCTGGATTTGATCCATGGGCCAGGAAAATCCCCTGAAGAAGGGAATGGCAACCCACTTCAATATCCTTGTCTGGAGAATTCCAAGGACAGAGGAGCCTGGTGGGCTACAGTCTGTGGCATCATAAAGAGTCAGACGAAACTGAATGACTAACACAGTAAAGGAATTGTAAACCTCTGAAAACTATAGCCCTAGTAAACATTAGACACAAGACACAAAACAACTTCTAAGTGGATTAGAAGATATTTACAATAAAGGCCTGTTACCACAGTTCCTATTATCTAATATAGCATATTCACCTTTCAACAAGAAGTCAGTCACAGAATGCTAGCTGGAAATCCCAAAATGTTAGAGATTAAAAAACGCACTTGTAAGTAATCTACTGGTCAATATAGAAGTTTCAAGATAAAGCAATAATTTGAAACTGAATGAAAATGAAAATATAATTTATCAATATTTATGAGATATAGTAAAAGAAGAGGGCCATTTTGGAATTATTTTTGATTATTTAATTCATGTATTAGAAAAGGGGAAAGATCTAAAAGTTGATAACTTAAGTTTTCATCTAGAAAACTAGAAGAACAAATTAAATCCCAATTAAGTGAAGGAAAAGAAATAATAAAAATTCAGGCAGAAATCAATGGAATTGAAAAATAGGAATTGACAAAAGCAAAGCAAAAAACAGGTTCTTTGAAAAAGTTAATGAACTGATGTCTCTAGTCAGCCTTAAACAAGAATACAGGGAGTGATCACTAAAAAACAATGTCATACATGCCAAAGGGGGTCATCAAGGCCTCAAAACCATGACCAAGAAACTCTGGGAACTTTTAGGCCCAACCATAGGCAATTAGGAAAAGGTACAGCTGGCAGGTCTCATGGCAGAAAGGTGTCCTTCCATGCTGACATGGTGTATAGCCAATGCATTGCAGTCTCAGAAGGGAATTGCAGTCAAGGACTCAGGCTGCCCCGGCTTGCTGATCTCTATTGTGTATTTATTCCCTAGCTTAGATGCCTCATTGTATAGGCCACATTTTCAAAGGCCTTCAGTTGAGGACTTTCTCAGGTGGTCAACCAAAATGCCCATACTCATTCTTACCAATATGGGGAACTAGACTTGAAGACATTCTTCTTCACTCTGACTCAGTATTCAGTACTTTTTCTGTTCCGAGCCTCCCTATGGCCCTTCTCCCCCAATTCCCCTGGCCTACAATACAGAAGGCTTTGGTGTTCCCTTAGCATTGAGGCAATTCCCACATGTACACCAACCCCCACCCCTTACCCTTAACTAGCACCATTCCAAGGGGAAAATAGGAAGAAGGGTGGAGAAGAGTTAGTGTTTCTTTGGTTTAACCTCTTGCCTAAACTAACAAAGTCAGTGGCTAAAGGCTTGACCTTAACTTTCATTTTGGCTTGTCTTAAATGAGTATTCTGCCCCTTGACAGGTCAGCTCTCTGAGTCCAGCTAGTTCCTGACAGTGGTAGCTAGTGAAAACAGGGGTAATAAATGGGTAATAAAGGAAGTCTATGAACCACTCTATGACCCAAAATTTGATAACTTAGATTAAATGGACCAATTCTTAGAAGGACAAAATCTACTGAAACTCACAAAAGGAGAAATAATCTGAGTAGGCCTAATTTTTTAAAAAGATATGGAGTAATTAGTAACTATCCATAAAAGAAAATACTAACCACAGATGACTTGTGAATTCAATCACACATTTAAATAAGCTATGATACTAATTCTCCTCAATCTTTTCCAGAAAATATAAGCACAGGAAACTTTTTCTTTATTTTTTGAGGCCAGATTTACCCTAATATTAAAACCAGATAAAGACATTGCATACAGAAAAGCTACATACTAAAACCTTAAACTCATTACAAGAAAGGAAAGCTATAAACCAATAAATCTTGAATGAATGCAGACTCAAAAATCCTCCACAAAATATTACCAAATAGAAATCAACAATATACACTTTATGTTATGAGGATGACACTTTACCTCTGTGGTCTTCTTCCTCCTCAGAAGTCACAGCCACAGAATAATAAGAAAAGCATCAGCTAAATCCTGATTGAGTGGCAGGCTACCAAATGGATGGCCACTGTTCCTCAAAACCGTCTGAGTCACGCAAACCGAAGCAAATCTGAGTAACTCCCATATCTAAAAGAAGTCCAGAGTTTCAAAACCACTTATAGTCTACTGTCTTAAAGTCCCCAAATTTCACTTCTACCACATTTTATCGGTTGAGCCACTCATTAATATCAGTCCAGATTGAAAAGGAAAGCAAATATTTTTTTTTTTTTTGCTCTGTGAAACATTAGTTTAAGAAGTTGAAAAGACAAATCAAACTGAAGGAAAATATTTACAAATTACATAACTTACACAGACTAGTATCTAGAATACAAAAATAATTATCACAACTCAACAGAAAACAAGTTTAATTAGAAAACAAAAGGCTTAAAGTCGTTTGTGGTACTAGAGGTGAGGGTGGAGGCAGTCAAGGGTATTACAAACTTCCAGTATAAGACAAACAAGTATTAAAGATATAATGTACAACATAAAAAAATAATTAATACTTCTGTGTGTTTTATATGAAAGGTGTTAAGAAAGTCAATCCTAACAGTTTTCATCACAAGGAAAATATTTCTTTTCTGCTTCTAAAGTTTTATATCTACATTAGTTGATAGATATTCACTAAACTTATTGTGATAATCATGTCATATATGTAAGTAAAATAATTATGCTATACACCTTCAACTTATACAGTGCTGTCAATTACTTCTCAATAAAATTGCAGTTCAGTTCAGTTCAGCCACTCAGTCGTGTTTGACTCTTTGCGACCCCATGAATCGCAGCACACCAGGCCTCCCTGTTCATCACCATCTCTCGGAGTTCACTCAGACTCACATCCATCGAGTCCGTGATGCCATCCAGCCATCTAATCCTCGGTTGTCCCCTTCTCCTCCTGCCCCACTTTCTTTGGAATTGGAATGAAAACTGACCTTTTTCAGTCCTGTGGCCACTGCTGAGTTTTCCAAATTTGCTGGCAGATTGAGTGCAGCACTTTCACAGCATCATCTTTCAGGATTTGAAACAGCTCCACTGGAATTCCATCACCTCCACTGGCTTTGTTCGTAGTGATGCTTTCTAAGGCCCACTTGACTTCACATTCCAAGATGTCTGGCTCTAGATTAGTGATCACATCATCATGATTATCTGGGTCGTGAAGATCTTTTTTGTACAGTTCTTCTGTGTATTCTTGCTACCTCTTCTTAATATCTTCTGCTTCTGTTAGGTCCAGACCATTTCTGTCCTTTATCGAGCCCATCCTTGCAAGAAATGTTCCCTTGGTATCTCTAATTTTCTTGAAGAGATCTCTAGTCTTTCCCATTCTGCTATTTTCCTGTATTTCTTTGCACTGATCTCAAGAAAGCAAAAAGAAGACATAACTCAAGGTACACAGATAGCACGTAAGCACATAAAAAGACATTTGATATTTTTAGCCTTTAGGGAAATACAAATTAAAACCACAATGAGATGGCACTACAATATCTATCAGAATGACTAGATCAGAAAATGGTGACACCACCACCTGCTGGGAAGAGTGCAGAGATCTTTCATACATTGTGTGTGGGAATATAAAACAGAGCAGTCACTCTGGTATCATTTTGGCAGTTTCTTTAAAAGCTAATAAGCAAAATTAAGATCACCTGAAATTATACCCCTTGGCATTTATAACAGAAAATTGAAAAACTAGGTACTCACAAAAACTTACACATTAATACTTGTAGCAGTCTCTTTCATAATAGCCAAGACCTGAAATCCACATAGACATCCTGCAACATGTGAATGGTTAAATAAATGGTTCTACATCCATACCATGGAAGAATCCTTGGAAAGAAAAAGAAACAAATTATTAAGACCTGTAACAACTTGGATGAACCTCTAGAGAATTACACTGAATAAATAGAACCCGATCCAAAAAAAGCTGACATCTTATTATATTCATATGAATGAATATAATTTCATTTATATGAAATTCTTGAAATGACAAGCAGTCATGGCTAAAAAACTAAAGCATCAAGTATCACTGTAGGGATGCCAGGGTCCTGTATTTTTACTGTGTTAGTGTCAACGCCCTAATTGTGTTATTGTATTATAGTTTTGCATGATGTTGCCACGAGGGAAGCTGGGTAAACACCGCATTGGGTCTCTGTAACTTTTTCTTTTCTCCTAACTTTTATTGTTCAGTTGCTACGTCATGTCCAACTCTTTATGACCCCATGGGCTGCAGCACTCCTTGACTATCTCCTAAAGTTTGTTGAAACTCAGGTCCATTGAGTCAGTGATGCCATCCAACCATCTTATCCTCTGTTGTCCCCTTCTCCTTCTGCCTTCAATCTTTCCCAAATCAAGCTCTTTCAATGAGTCAATTTTTCACATCAGGTGGCAAAGTATTGGAGCTTTAGCTTCAGGATCGTTCCTTCCAATGAATATTCAGGGTTGATTTCCTTTAGGATGGATTGGTTTGATCACCTTATTTTGCTGTGATATAATAGATATGTACAAATAAAATTGTACATATTTAAGATGTACAATGTGATGATTTGATACACCTACATATTGTGAAATGATTCAGTTCAGTTCAGTTCAGTCGCTCAGCTGTGTCCGACTCTTTGCGACCCCATGAATAGCAGCACGCCAGGCCTCCCTGTCCATCACCAACTCCCGGAGTTCACTCAGACTCATGTCCATCGAGTCAGTGATGCCATCCAGCCATCTCATCCTTGGTCGTCCCCTTCTCCTCCTGCCCCCAATCACTCCCAGCATCAGAGTATTTTCCAATGAGTCAACTCTTCGCATGAGGTGGCCAAAGTACTGGAGTTTCAGCTTCAGCATCATTCCCTCCAAGGAAATCCCAGAGTTGATCTCCTTCAGAATGGACTGGTTGGATCTCCTTGCAGTCCAAGGGACTCTCAAGAGTCTTCTTCTCCAATGAAATGATTACCATAAAGTTAAATAACACATCTGTCATCTCATATAGCTACTCTGTGTGTGTGTATGTGGTGAGAACACTTAAGATCCACTCTCTTAGCCAATTTCTAGTACACAATGCAGTATTATCTAGAATTACTGAATTACTATGCTGCATGTTAGATCCTCAGATCATACACACATTCTAGTGCCATATATATCTATAATTATCTGAATTCAACAAGTTTTCTAAACTAAATTTTATTAGCGCCTTATTATTGTTGTGTTGTCACTAAGTCATGTCAAAGTCTTTTTGTGACCTCATGGACTGTAGCCCGCCAAGCTCCTGAGTCCGTGGGACTTCCAAGGCAAGAACATTGGAGCTGGTTGCCATTTCCTTCTCCACAGGATCTTCACGACCCAGGCATTAAACCCCTGTCACCTGCATTGGCAGTCAGATTCTTTCCCATTGAATGACCAGGGAAGCCCTAGAAACTGATAGAGTTTATTCATTGCATAGCTCCATCGTTCCTCGCCTCCCTTTCAGTGACAGACCATTCCAGACCCTTCTTTCTCTACAGAGGATGTGGATGGCACCGATGGTTTATTGATGGCTGCAGGTGCCGCTTTGCTTTCCAGGACAGATTGGAGGAGAATTTTCTGAAGTACATTTCTCCAATACCTGAGAGGCAAAAGGAATGATGAGATATCTGACACCATCTCCATTAGCAATGTTAGCTAGGTAAGCCTGCCACACCCTGGACTTCTCCAGACACTACTGCCTGGGAACAAAGAATGGCTTCCTGATCCTAGGCCAGCTAATCTTCTGCATGGCCTACAGGCTAGGATTATAGTTTTCCACTGAAAAAATACTCTGGTAAATTTAATTATGACTCTGAATACTCTGTCCTGGGGCTTTTCTGATGTGATGGTAAGAGTCAGGCAGGTGAAAACCTGCTTGATTACACAAGGGCAAGCTTGAAAGTGCGGGTAGCTAAAACTATCTAAGGAAACCCTTGACCAAGAGGGAAAGGAAGCTGATAAATCAATCCATGGTTCTTCTTATGATATCTGAGATGGTATTTATAAAAAGGTTTCTTATATACTCCTCATAAAGTTCTACAAAATTGAGCCTATATCCTCATGGCAGAGAAAAATTACTCCTTCTTTTACGATTCTCTCTGGTATTTCAGTGGACAAGACAATGGCACCCCATTCCAGTCTTCTTGGATGGAGGAGCCTGGTGGGCTGCAGTCCATGGGGTTGCTAAGAGTTGGAAACGACTGAGCTACTTCACTTTCACTTTTCACTTCCATGCATTGGAGAAGGAAGTGGCAACCCACTCCAGTGTTCTTGCCTGGAGAATCCCAGGGACAGCGAAGCCTGGTGGGCTGCTGTCTATGGGGTCACACAGAGTCGGACACAACTGAAGGTATTTAGCAGCTGGTGTTTCAGAACTCAAAACCCTGGGATAATCTCCCATAGTCTCTAACTTTCAGAGAAACACAGGTTAATGCGAATAGAAAACTATTACCATTGCTTTCTATTTCAGCTTAAAGACAAGCTTAATTAGAGAATCTATTCTGACCTCATCCTCAAAATTCAAACCAATTTTTTTCATAGGAGTCTTTCACAGTATACCCTTTACAGCTATAACACTTCTCTCACAATTTAGTACCACTTTGCTTGTAAAATATTTTTTGGATTATGATATCCATGATGTCAGAAAACATTCTTTATTGTAAAGAGAATGTTATACATGCTCTCATCCTTACATTGTCTGACATGTAAATAAGATTCAATAAATGTAAACAATGAATAAATAAGTTAAAAACAAGTAGAAAATAACAGAATGGAAATTATAGCAGAAGCTAGTTATACCTGAAAAATTCAAAGTAATCTACAATGATCTCAAAATATAAGCTTTAATTGAAAAAGAAGTATATCTTACAATAGGTTAAAAAAAAATACAGGGCATATTTTATAAAGCAATATAAAATAATTATGTTCAAGAATTTCACTTCAGAAATATTGAAAGTGGTAAGAAACTATAAAATTCCTGAAACAAGAAACCTAAAGTGGGAATTATGGTCCATATCTATGTGCGTAGTTCTTTATGTGTGAACATGAATGACTAGTTAGAGCTAAAAGTGAAAGTGAAAGTTGCTCAGTTGAGTTCAACTCTTTGTGACCCCATGGACTATACAGTCCATGGAATTCTACAGGCCAGAATACTGGAGTGGGTAGCCTTTCCCTTCTCCAGGGGAATCTTCCCAACCCAGGAATCAAACCCAGGTCTACCACATTGCAGGCAGATTCTTTACCAGCTGAGCCACCAGGAAAGCCCAGTTACAGCTAAAAGAAAAATCCAGGTATAGGAGCACATTTACTATGTCAACTTTATTAACACAAGATAAAGCCATGTCTTTAGATGCCTAAACAGAAGTACAAGATAACAAAGAAATACTTAGGAATGTTTTGAAACTGATGAGGAAATAAAGAAATCAATGAAGGAGAAAATATATACTGATGTATGTTGATTAATTCTTGGAAAGTTGGAAAAAAAGAGTATGAAGGATTTAAAAACAAAATAAATGAGAAAATAAGCACTGGTTAACCACAGTATTGTATTTGAAATAAAAAAATAAGTGGTGAGGTGTTTATTTATTTATAGTGTAGTCTAAAACAAAAATGAGAAGAAAAATTGAAGCATGCTCCAAAATAATGTTCAATGTTCCCAAAGGATTGTGTTTTTGTGTAACCTAAAAGCAAATATCACAGAAATTAAAAAAAAACAATATAGATGAAAAATGATTTGTAAAAAGCAATCAAGTATATGAGCAGCTCAGATATGAAGTATAACATATCGGTTATGCGGAACTGCAAGAAAGAGACAAAGGGCACAGTGGTGAGAGCAGAATGCAAGGGAAAGCCAAAGCGAGAAATGAATGAAAAATATCATAGGAGGTCAAAATATTATAGAAAATGTGTTTCAAGCATAGAAAGGACCAGAGGTCACTCTGAAGAAGCCTACAGAGTAAAAATTATAAGAATAAATTATTGACCAATGAAATAGATACTGCTAAAATATTAAACTAATTCCTTGCTTCCTTGTCTCAGTTTTCGCAAAGAAAATAAGGGACAAATGCTAAGAACAGACATTAATTTCCCTTGGGAGAGAAAAGAAATATTACAGGAAATTGTGATCATACCAGAACAGGTAATCAAAAATAATGGTTGAAACCACTCACATAAATAATATTTTAAAAAACCAATAGTCAATGGCCAGGTATGTCTCACTTGTTTTATTGGGGAAATCCTGAAGAAAAACGTAATGAAAAAAGCAAGAGGAGAAATGAAGGGCAGAGTTCCTCTTCAGTCAGCCTTTTTCTAAGCCTTATGTTTAAGGGATACAACATTTTCTGTTGTTGTTGTTGTTTTCTTTTATTGGAAAGATACGAGATCAGTAAAAAGAGCTCCTTTCTCTTGTGAAGTCCTCAGTTCTACTCACATATCAAATCAGTCACAAGCAGTTGTATCACTGTTTATTATGCTGCTTACAAATATATATACCCTTGATTTTGGCATTGTGCATTAAGGAAAGATTGCAGGGGCTGGCAGCCAGGGTGGGGGGCAGCATGACTATTTAATTATAAACAAGCAAATATATGTGTATTAAATGATAAATAAAATAAAATATCTTTCAAAAGTATAAATAACAAAGTAAAAACAAAAAGATTAAAATAGTCTATTTACTGTCTCTAAATACTTGGTGCACAAAATGAGGAAATATATGTGACTGCACTTAACACAGAGGTCTTACATGTTGTTCAGTCACCCAGTCGTGTCCGAATCTTTGTGACCCTGTGGACTGCGAAGCATGCCTCCCTGTCCTTTACCATCTCCTGGAGTTTGCCCAAGTTCATGTCCATTGCTTCAGTGATGCTGTCCAGCCATCTCATCCTCTCTGAGCCCCTCTTCTCCTTCTGCCCTCAATCTTTCCCAGCATCAGGGACTTTCCCAATGATTCAGCTGTTCACATTAGATGACCAAAATACTGGAGTTTCAGCTTTAGCATCAGTCCTTCCAATGATTATTCAGGGTTGATTTCACTTGAGATTGACTGGTTTGATCTCCTTGCTGTCCACGAGACTCTCAGGAGTCTTCTCCAGCCCCACAGTTTGAAGACACAATTCTTTGGTGCTCTGCCTTCTTTATGGTCCAGCTTTCATAACTGCATATAACCACTGGGAAGACCATAGCCATGCCTATACAGACCTTTGTCTACAGAGTAATGTCTCTGCTTTTCCACACACTGTCTAGGTTTGCCATAGCTTTCCTGCCAAGAAGCAATCATCTGATTTCATGGCTGCAGTTACCATCTGTAGTGATTTTAGAGCCCAAGAAGAGGAAACCTGTCACCTCTTCCAGCTTTTCCCCTTCTATGTGCCATGAAATAATGATGGCCAGATGTCATGATGTTAGTTTTTTAATATTTAACTTTAAGCCAGCTCTTTCACTCTCCTCCTTCATCCTCATCAAGGGGCTCTTTAGTTCCTCTTTGCTTTCTGTCATTAGAGTGGTATCATCCACATATCTGAGGTTGTTGATGTTTCTTCCACCTGTCTTGATTCCAGCTTGTTACTCATTCAGCCAGGCATTTCTCATGATGTGCTCAGCTTATAGATCAAACAAACAGGGTGGCAGCAGACAGACCTGTCAACTCTGTTCTCAATCTTGAGCTGATCAGTTGTTCCATACAGGGTTCTAACTGTTGCTTCTTGACACACATACAGGTTTCTCAGGAGACAGGTAAGATGGTCTGATATTCCCATCTCTCTAACAGTTTTCCACAGTTTGTTATGATCCACATAGCCAAAGTCCTATGCCCAGAAGTAAATCTGAAACAAGAGAGGATAGATGTGATGGTGGAGTGTGAAGTTGGAACATAACCTGGATGTTGGGATCTGTAATGAAAGATGAAAGTTTCTCTCCATTTAAAAACAGAAATAAGTTAATATTTGCATTTAATTATATAAGAAATTTACCCATGTAACCCACTGATAACTGGGTTCAAGATGGATTCAAGATAATTGAATGATAATAATCATCTACTCAGTACCTCCCTCAATGAATAAATGTATGGCCTGCTGTATATAATCAATTTGCCAATCTAATGGACACAAAGACAAATAAATGACAATCTCTATCTTTAAAGAGTGTATGCGTTTGGAGGGATTCATACTTGTAAAAGGAATGTAGAGTAATTGCTTCTAAGTAATATGAAGACTTCCTTAAGGGATGTGTGAGACATAAATGGAACATTTCAAATTTTCTTTAGAGCAAAAAGAGCATCAGCAAAGGAATTATAAGGTGATGTCAACTGATTTAAATTTATAAAAAGAGAAAAGCTCTGCAGTGAGAGATAGAGGTGGTTGTGATTTGTAAAGAATATTCCCAGTAGTGTGAAAATTATGGATAAAGTGCAAGGAGTTATGCATCAGCATGGTCCCTTCTAAGACCTGAAAATATGTCAAATTAAGTAGAAGAAACAAAGAAGAGGTGATAAGGAGACTGAGAAGTGAATGACAGGGATAATCTTAGAGGGAAAATTTTCCCTCCTTACTTTCACTTATATATTGCTTTATTATTTGATGTTAAAAACAAAAATAATGAATATTTTGTGATCATTTGTTCTTCATGAAAAATATGTTCTGATATATTCACCCCAGAGAGCTTTATGTGGTAAAAGCAAGAATTTCTGATATGATTCCTATTTTACTAAAACCAATTATTGTTGTAGCAAGAATTCAGTCTGTGACTTTTTTCAATAAGTGATCATATTAATTTTATTAATAGTTAACGTAACTACCTTACAGATATATTGTTTTTGAGATGAATAGAATGATAATGATTATTTTCTTTCTTAAACATGCTTTTCAGAGAAAAGATTAAATAATGTATTCAAGATCAAAGTTGAAGACTTTTAGAAGTAACGAGCTAATACC
>SJYT01077281.1:201922-216439 GCA_006410635.1 Cephalophus harveyi
TACACTGAAAAAAAAAAAGGAACAGATATGAATTAATAATATCAGGAAAGAGAAAGTATAAAACACTAAAGATTCTACTATATTAAAATATAATATAGAAATATTATGAACAATTTTATGCCCACAAATTTATCAACGAGAATGAAAAGGATAAATTCCTTAACAGATACAAAAATCCAAAACTCATCTAAGAAGACATTTAAAATTGGTACAGCCATCAGTCTACTAAAGTAAGTGGTACCTTAGTTAAGTTTCCCTGACAAAGAAAATAAACAGCCCAAATGGGCATTCCTACCAAATTCTACCAAATACTTAATGACAAAATTGGGCCAACTATATGAAATTTTCTAAGACTTAGGCGAGAACACTTTATAACTTGTTTTACAAGGCAATCATTATCCTTACACCAAAGATATTACAGAACAAAAATATTATAAGAAAAATAGATAAAAACCAATATTTCTCATTGGTATGGGTACAAAAATGTTTCATTAAAATATTTGCAAATCCAATACAGTAATAAATTAAAAGAATAGCATAGTACATCTGAGAGGGAGTAAGGATAGCTAACCAAGGAATACAAGGTTGTTTAAACATTTTAAAATCAGTCAGTGTAATTTATCATAACAGACTAAAGAGAAAAAAAGAACATGACCATCTAAAATATACAGAAAAAGGATTAGACAAAATATAACATCTATTCATGCTTAAAACCCGTAGCAAACTTATAAGCGAACAAAACTTCCTAATTCTAGTAAAGCCTATCTACACAAAAATTATATTGCCAATAGTATATTTAATGGCTTAAAATGGCTTGCTTTTCTTTTAAAATTAGGGAAAAGGAAAGGATGTGCACTTGAACAGTCCTATTCAACATCATAATAGATGTCTTAGACAGTACAAAAAGATGATAAAAATGAGTACATGTTGTGTAGACTGGAGTGGAAATAATTATATGACTTTATAGTCTACATAGAGTTTCCCAAAGAGTCAATAAAGATGAAAGTTAATAGAACTAAAAAGTGAAGTTAGCAAAAATGCAAGATACAATATCAACATACAAAAATCAATCATGTTTTATACGCACTCAATGGGCAATTGAAAATCATTTTTCAAAGTAAAATTTGATTTAACACCCAAGCCATGAGATACACAGACATCTTCAAAAATATATGCCAGTTTATTTGCTATAAAGTCTAAACTATGATTGAGATAAAACCTAAGAGAAGGTATATAAATGTAGACTCAGTACTGTAATAATCCAGGTCTATACGTTCAGCAGGGCTTCCCAGGTGACATTTTTGGTAGAGAGCCTGCCTGCTAATGTAGAAGACACAGGAGACACAAATTCCATCCATGCGTCAGGAAGATCCTCTGGAGGAGGACATGGCAACCCACTGCAGTATTCTTGCCTGGAGAATCCGATGGACAGAGGAGCCTGGTGGGCTACAGTCCACCGGGTTGCAAAGAGTCAGACACTACTGAAGAGACTTACACACACACACACACACACACACACACACAATAAGCATATCCCAACCCAAATGCCAGCAGCGTTGTTGATAGCAGTGGAAAAGCTACTTTTGAAAGCTATTTGGAAATACGAAGAAATAAGAATTTCCAAAGCATTCTGGAATAAGAACAAAGTTGCAAGATTTATATTACAGATTTGAAGACTTATAAAGCTATAGACAGTATATTAAAAAGCAGAGACATTACTTTGCCAACAAAGGTCCATCTAGTCAAGGCTATGGTTTTTCTAGTGGTCATGTATGGATGTGAGAGTTGGACTGTGAAGAAGGCTGAGCGCCAAAGAATTGATGCTTTTGAACTGTGTTGTTGGAGAAGACTCTTGAGAGTCCCTTGGACTGCAAGGAGATCCAACCAGTCCATCCTAAAGGAGATCAGTCCTGAGTGTTCAATGGAAGGACTGATGCTGAAGCTGAAACTCCAATTCTTTGGCCACCTGATGCAAAGAACTGACTGATTTGAAAAGACCCTGATGCTGGGAAAGATTGAAGGTGGGAGGAAAAGGGAATGACAGAGAATGAGATGGTTAGATGGTATCACCAACTCAATGGACATGGGTTTGGATAAACTCCGGGAGTTAGTGATGGACAAAGAGGCCTGGAGTGCTGCAGTCCATGGGGTCGCAAAGAGTTGGACACAACTGAGTGACTGAACTGAACTGAACTGAAAGCTATAGCAATCAAGAAACTGTAATATTGGTGAAAGAATAGGCCCTTAGATCAATAAAACAGAATTGAAGGCACAGAAAAGACCCCCAAACTATTAATATCATCAGGTAATTTTTAATAAAATTGTCAAGGTAATTAATAAAAAAATGGTATTCTTTTCAACAAATGATAATGGAAAAATTGAACTGCATTAAAAAACTAAATATAAAGCTTACCTTGTGCCACATACAAAAATTAACTAAAAATAAACTGAAGTTACATGAAAATATCTAGAAAAATACAGAAAATATTTCAAGAAGATATTTATAAAACACATCTCTAACAAAGAACTAACTCAGAAAATATAAAGATTTTTCAGAAGTCAATAATAAGTAATCAAAATACTAAGAAAAAAGTGAGCAAAAGCTCTGAGGAGATATTTTTCTAGAGATCTATGCAAGACAAACATGTAAAATGATAACATCATTAGTCATTAGGAAAATGTAAATGAAAATTGCAATGAATACTGCAAAGCTATAATTTGAGATATAACTAAACACCTGTCAATATCAAGAGCTGATGAGAATGTAGAGCAGTTGAAAATATCTCATATATTGCTAGTGAGAATGCAAAACGATAGAGCTATTTTGGAAAATACGTCAGCAGTTTCTTATAATGTTACCATATGATCCAGAAATACAACTTCTAGATGTTTATGCAAGATAAGGAAAAACTTATGTCTATACAAAATCTTGTTCACCAACATTTACAGCAGATTATATGGTAGAGATTAAATTCATAATCTCCCAAAACTCAAAGCAATTAAAATGTCTACAATTGGTAAGAGATAGAATATGGTGCATTAGACTTCCCTGATGTTACAATGGATAAAAAATCCACCTGCCAATGCATGGGACACAGGCTCAGTCCCTGGTCCAGGAAGATCCCATATGCAGCAGAGCAATGAAGCCAGTCAGTACAACTACTAAGCCTGCACGCTAGCACCCATACTGAAGCCTGCATGCCTGGGGCCTGTACTCGACAACAAGAGAAGCCACAACTAGAGAGAAGCCCCCACTTGCTGCAGCTAGAGAAAGCCAGTGGGCAGCCACAAAGACACAGCATGGCCCAAAATAAATAAATAAACACATAACTTTAGAAAAAGAAATATGGGCTCATCTATAGAATGAAATTCTACTTGGCAATATAGCAGCACAGAGGAATCACAAAGATGTGAAAGGAAAGGAATAGTATAGTATGATGGCTACATTTGATTGTTCCATTTATAAGATACTCATGAAAAGGCAAAATCACAGGGACAGAAACCAGATCAGTCATTTCCAGAGGCTGCTGCCAGGGAGAAAGGAACGATTATGATGATAAAGAGATATGAGGGAGATTTCAGTTTGACAGAAATATTATTTGCCTTAGTTTGGTAGTGGGCTTATGTGTTAGAGCATATAGAACTGTATTAGAGAGCCATGTTAGAGAGTGTGTTAGGGTGGAGTTTATGGTCCTAAAAGGATAACTCAACCAAATTTTGTTAAAAAGATAAATGCTGAGCAAATACTGTAGAACAGAGATTATTGGCAATACAGGGGCCCGAGAGCAGACTAGTTAGCCTGTTTTTAAACCGGCCAAGCTATTTGTTGTATAGTAGATAATAATGCTGAAAAGTTGAAACTGGTATTTTTGAACCTATTTCTAAGTGGGGCTTATAATTCTGTGAAACTGTAATATCAAGTCAAAAGTTACAAGGCCAAAAACTGGTGGAATGTACCCAGTTCCTAGCTTTAGGAATATGATGTTCACAACGAGTCCTTTCCCTTTTACTAGATAATAATAAATTACTGGGAATTTTCACCTTCCAGAGCAAACACTTCAGGTCTCCAGCTTGTCAGCAGTTGAGCTTAAGTGCTTCACTGCTTTTTGCCAATGCTTTGAAAAAAGTGTGGTTTTGAAAAGTGGTATATGACTATAAAATTTTGAATTAAGGAATATATAAAGTCAAAATGATAAAAGATAACCAATCATCTCTCACCCTCAACCTTGCCTTCCAATAAAGATACTCCCCATAGTAATGGCAGAGTAATTAATCAGTCATGGGATAGCAAATGTCATAGGAAAAGAAGCAACGTGTTTATGAATATCTTGAGTGTCAGATAGTGAAATATTAGTTTTAAGTTCATTGATTAGATTTCAAGTGCAAAACACCACGGGAAAGATAAATTATTTGAATTCACACTTAGATGTAAGTTACTTATCATATATTGTTTTCTTCCCTGAGAATATACTTTAAGATAGAATGACTATAAAGCACAAATCTACTGGGAGCTGCTAAGGGATCTGGTCATGATGAAGGCAGAAGTCTCAATTACCAGGGTCTTAAAGGTTTCTGATGATGCTCTACTCATTTCAATATTGTGTTAGAGTACAGCATTGTGCCTAGAATGCCTAACATTGTGCCTAGAAAACTAACAAACAATTATGAATTGATACCTTAGTAAATGACAGGAAAAATGTCCACATTAAAAATTATCAAACTTAATTGGATTTCTTGCCTTTACTCTCCTCTTCCATTAGATCTTATTCCTACCTCCGTGGTTAGCACTATTGAACCCATATCTTTTAAGTTATGATGCTTCATGCATAATTTTCTCAGATCTATGGCATACTCTGTAACAGAATACAAAATTCTTCATTAATAGATAGCTGTATAATTTCCTGTATGTGTTTCACACTTTCAGCCCCTCCCACTTTAGCTTCCCCCCCTCAACCACACAGATTTGTCCATATCTCCTTGTCATGTTTCATTGCATACGTAACCAGGCTTTATTTACTTGTTTTTGCATCCATAATACAGCACACAGTGAGTCTTTTTCTGGAATGCATATTTCCCTTTTCTTCTGGTGAAACAGACTCCTCTGTAAGACACAGTTCCAAGGTTGCCTTCTGGGTGAAAAATTTTATGCATAATATGGGCTTAAATTTCTGTTTTTGCTACCTTAATTCTTTGTAATACTGTTGTAATTACTATAGCATTTTCATGCACTAAATTTCTTCTTTCTCCTTCACTAACAACATTTATATTTGCTTGTCTAAAGGGAGAATTTATGTCATATTTATCTCATAAATCTTACTATCTAACATTGTGCATGGAACATGGTAGTTGCTAAATACATTATAGATTAAACTGAAAAAACCATGTGTTTTGAGCACTTAGAGTAAATCTATTTTGAAATGGCAAGTAAGACTATGTTTGGAGTCATTAGTCACTACTATGTGTTACTAACTGGAAACTCTTCTGCATAAAAGATGTGGCAATTGTAACTTATCTAACATTAACTGTTCATTAGATCAGCTGTTCAGTTTATGTAACACTAAATCCAATAATACTTTTATCATCAATATTTAGTCCTAGATTTCATGCTTTGTGACAGCAGATACCAAAACCTAGTCATATTTGTATCTCCAACACTTAGTTTTTTGCTGATAATGAGACAATTAAATGTTTTCATATTTTAATTCAAAATATGGGTAAATTGAATACATTTTTTAATAATATTTTCTAAAGCTGAGTCAGCATAGACTTGAATGAATTCCAAGTCTTACATCCTTACATGCTTCTCTAGTTCTAAGAGTATACATATAATGGATGTTTCAATTTTTCTTAAAAATTTAAGACAAAGTATAATGATAGTATCGGAGATGGCGATGGCACCCCACTCCAGTACTCTTGCCTAGAAAATCCCATGGACAGAGGAGTCTGGTGGGCTGCAGTCTATGGGATCGCACAGAGTTGGACACGACTGAAATGACTTAACAACAACAACAATAGTGATAGTATACAATAATATTTATGGTTAATTAATATGTATTATGATAATTAGCATATTAATTAACCAATTGACCAAAAAACCAAACCAATATTCTAGCTTCCAATCTTGTATTAAAAGGAAAATTATGACAAAGCATAAACCCAGATAAAATGAAGACAGCACAAATAACAGGTAATCTGATATAAAATTTCTGAAATCACTCAACCAAAAAAACTGCCGAACTTTAGTAAACGTTTAAATTATGCTAGAAGTTGTCAAAAGGTAATTTTTAAAAATATTATAAAATCACCATTCTCATACAAATATAAATGTATATGTGTGTTTGTGTGTGGGTGTGGGTGTGTGCATTCAGTTGCTCAGTTGTATCCTACTCTTTGTGACCCCATGGACTATCGCCACCAGGGTCCTCTATTCATAGAATTTTCCAGACAGAACACTGGAGGGGGTTGCGATTTCCTCCTCCAGGGGATCATCCAGACCCAGGGATCAAACCTGTGTCTCCTGCATTAGCAGGCAATTCTTTACCACTGTGCCACTTGGGAAGCTCATAGGAATGTATACTTGTCAAAAACATGATTTGATTCCATTAATTGATCAGAGGACAAGTAATATGATACAATTGGGTCAAAGGAGAATACAATGGACAGACACATGTGTAGGAATTCAGGAATACTAATTTACTTACTAGATGCTAAATTGATTATTATCCACAGGGCAATAATCATATACTTTCATGCAACAGTTTGTATTTCTATGAATGAATACCATCTGCTGTATTATCAGTTTTGTATAACTTTTAGTGTTGTAGTATATCACAGGATGATGAAAAGTGGATATAATCTGAAAGAATAGGCCAGACAGGACACACAGAAATCTTTCCTTGCCACTTAAAACTCATTCACATATTTTCTTGATAGAAAGGTCTATGCTGCTACTGCTGCTAAGTCGCTTCAGTCGTGTCCGACTCTATGCGACTCCAGAGACGGCAGCCCACTAAGCTCCACCGTCCCTAGGAATCTCCAGGCAAGAACACTGAAGTGGGTTGCCATTTCCTTCTCCAATGCATTGAAGTGAAGTCGCTCAGTGGTGTCTGACCCTCAGCGACCCCATGGACTGCAGCCTTCCAACCTCCTCTGTCCATGGGATTTTCCAGGCAAGAGTACTAGAGTGGGGTGCAATTGCCTTCTCCAAGAAAGGTCTATAATGCCATCTAAATTAATGCAATGTTTGTTATGATTTATAATTAAATAATGTATGCATATTCCTAAAAGATCAGATATTACATGGCCACACATATAATCCAATGTGGATTTCAGGGACACTCAATTTAAGAAGGTTCAGAATACTTAAAGACAATTTTTGAGAGTT
The DNA here is from genome assembly GCA_006410635.1 of Cephalophus harveyi. Lineage (NCBI taxonomy): Eukaryota > Metazoa > Chordata > Mammalia > Artiodactyla > Bovidae > Cephalophus > Cephalophus harveyi. The sequence goes on from SJYT01077281.1 coordinate 209,307, forward strand.
ATTAGGGGAAGCTCTAAATTCTATTTGCCCTAATTGTACTTAAAACAATTGGAATATTTTACATTTGACGTGATAACATTATGTGTAAAATCCTTAACAATATGAAATCAATTTTGAAATAATTTTTAAATTGGAAAACATGGTTTTACTGTTACTCTGGAAAAAAGCAATTATTGTTTGTTTTCACAAGATCTTCCTATCTAAGATTTGAGATGTTCTTGCAAGTGCATTTATCCTTTTTTGTGATATACATTGACAGGTGGCTGCTCTGTATGTGCTTAGAAATATTTTACTTACTGTATTTAAAAATAGGATTGGAAAGGAAGTGGTTCAAGATAATGAATTTGTTATGAAAAATGTTTCATATCTTAAATACAAACCGTTAACATATTTCCATCAATCTTAAGAGGGGAAAAAAATCATGCTTGCAATAAAAGGAAAATTTAAGATTTGCCAAGAAGAATTGAACAGTGTTGATGTAATTGCTTGGGAAAAGGGCCACTGCATTGGAAAGCATGATTAAAAGAGCTGTAGTGCTTGGGTAGAATCCAGCCCACCAGCTCAGCAGCTGCACATCTTGAACAATCTGTTGCTGATTATTAGTGATGGAGCACCAGGTATAATCAATGGTGCTCATTGTTATGACTGCATGTATCAAAATTACAACAGCTTTTCTTTTTTTAAAAAATAGTTTGACATAAAGTAGGCTATGACTTTCTTAAACCACTGATATTCATTAGAATTCAAAGAATGATGTGGCAATAAATTGAGGCTATATTTAGACTCATTGCTTTCTGTCAAAGGACATAGCCATATTAACTCCAGAGCCGGTTTTTTAGTTTTTGAGTTTTAACTAGCTTCGAAAAGATTTTCCAACATTTAAGAATCACTTATTATGTATATTGTCACCCTCTTATTTAACTTATATGCAGAGAACATCATGAGAAACGCTGGACTGGAAGAAGCACAAGCTGGAATCAAGATTGCCGGGAGAAATATCAATAACCTCAGATATGCAGATGACACCACCTTTATGGCAGAAAGTGAAGAGGAACTAAAAAACCTCTTGATGAAAGTAAAAGAGGAGAGTGAAAAAGTTGGCTTAAAGCTCAACATTCAGAAAACGAAGATCATGGCATCTGGTCCCATCACTTCATGGGAAATAGATGGGGAAACAGTGGAAACAGTGTCAGACTTTATTTTGGGGGGCTCCAAAATCACTGCAGATGGTGACTGCAGCTATGAAATTAAAAGATGCTTACTCCTTGGAAGAAAAGTTATGACCAACCTAGTTAGCATATTCAAAAGCAGAGACATTACTTTGCCGACTAAGGTCCATCTAGTCAAGGCTATGGTTTTTCCAGTAGTCATGTATGGATGTGAGACTTGGACTGTGAAGAAGGCTGAAAACCGAAGAATTGAGGCTTTTGAACTGTGGTGTTGGAGAAGACTCTTGAGAGTCCCTTGGACTGCAAGGAGATCCAGCCAGTCCATTCTAGAGGAGATCAGCCCTGGGTGTTCTTTGGAAGGAATGATGCTAAAGCTGAAACCCCAGTACTTTGGCCATCTCAAAGTACTTGGAAAAGACTCTGATATTGGGAGGGACTGGGGGCAGGAGGAGAAGGGGACGACAGAGGATTAGATGGCTGGATGGTATCACCAACTCAATGGACGTGAGTTTGAGTGAACTTTGGGAGTTGGTGATGGACAGGCAGGCCTGGCGTGCTGCAATTCATGGGGTCAACAAAGAGCCGGACATGACTGAGCAACTGAACTGAACTGAATAGAGTATCTTATTAAGCTGAAATAAAACAGATCAAATCTATGGGTGGGCTTCCCTTGTGACTCAGTGGTAAATAATCTGCCTGCCAATGCAGGAGACACAGGAGACACAGGTTTGATCCCCAGATTGGGAATATCCCCTGGAGAAGAAAATGGTAACCTACTTCAGTATTCTTGCCTGGAGAATCCCATGGACAGAGGAGCCTAGTGGGCTACAGTCCATGGGGTCAAGACTGAGTGACTGAGTGCACACACACACACACACACACACACACATACACAACCTATGGGCAACCTTAGAAGAAATGTTGATATAATGTTGATACACAGGGATGGAGATAAAAGGCTAAGGGATCCCTTGAGATTAGTTGGGGGGAATATTTAAATTCTTTTAGTACCTGAGGTTCACACATATATCAAAGCAATAGAACCCTTACAAAAGTCAGATTGTATGGATGACTGATAATGTTTAGAGTAATAAAAGAAAGAAACAAAGAAAGAGCATGTTTTGGGGGGAAACAACAGAGTGGACGACTTCAGAATTCAGCCCAACACACTTTTGTTATAGTACGCATAAGTACCCTGTTTATACTGTGAAAGGGAAAGTTGCTCAGTCGAGTCTGACACTTTGTGACCACCCCTCCCAGACTATACAGTCCATGGAATTTTCCAGGCCAGAATACCACAGTGGGTAGCCGTCCCCTTCTCCAGGGGATCTTCCCAACCCTGGGATCGGACCCAGGTCTCCCACATTACAGGAGGATTGTTTACCAGTTGAGGCTGCATTCAATCCCTGGGTTGGAAAGATCTCCTGGAGAAGGGAAGAGCTACTGACTCCAGTATTCTGGCCTGGTCACAAAGAGTTGGACAGGACTGAGCGACTTTCATTGTGTATACTACAGGAAAGGGAAAAAGCAGCACAATATAAATTGAGAGGCTCTCCATTTGTATGTAAGTAAGTGAAGTCGTTCAGTTGTGTCCAACTCTTTGGGACCCCATGGACTGTAGCCCACCAGGCTTCTCTGTCCATGGGATTCTCCAGCTAAGTATCCTGGAGTGGGTTGCCATTTCTTTATCCAGGGGATCTTCCCGACCCAGGGATCGAACCTGAGTCTAGTTAAGATTGGCCAAAGTGGAGAGTGTGGGGAAGTCTAAATACACTTGAGCAAGCATCAGCTCATCTGAAACATCTTTCCCAAAATCAGAGGTGGCCATGTAGGAGTGGTAAGACACTTGCCAACAAGGAAGGAACAGTAACAAGAACAATACATTCCCTCTTGGAACGATCATAAGACAGCAGTACTGACTAGAGCTGGAGCAGAAGTAATGCAACTCATTTTCCAAGAAAGAGCTCTGACTCTTTTGTATTCCAAGCAGCCAAAACTGTGAGTTAATGGCTACTGAGTCTCAATCTCCTCCTTGAAATAAACAGTAGGCTTACCTTTATTATCAGAAGTAAACCAGCAGAGATTTCTATCTATGTAGAAACTGCATCTCATAAGGCTAGAAGAGAACAAGAACCAGAAACAATTGAAGACTAGTTTAAAACACCCTGTGGAGATTCCCAGAAGTACTTGAAGGAAATCTTTAAGGAACAAGGTTTCTTAAATGAGTGATAAGAACATGAAACTACTAAGATTTATAAATTAAAGTTTAATATAGATTTGTCTTGACTTAGAGTCTGGTGAAGCCTATTATATTCAGAGTATATTTTATCTGCTTTTGAACATTTCAAGGAAAAACTATAATCAACATTTTGATTTAACAATTATTTTTGCCAAAATCTAAACCTCTGGAGACTAAGCTGTCCATTCTCTGAATGGATAAATAAATGGCTTACATTGGAAAATGCAAGTGCACTCAGCTGCTCAATCAATAATAAAGTCTAATTTTCCATGGAATGCAATGCTACAGTACAAAAGAATATTTAAATATTAGAACACTAGTTTAGCATAACATATGAGGAAAGCAGTGAACAGTGCTTTATCAAAGAATGGGGCATTAATTGATAGTGGTTTGTCATCTCACTTTAAGAAAATAGAAAACTAGAAAAATATACAGGAAAAAAGTTGTTTACAGGCACTGGGCAACAATCATCACAGGATTTTAATTCTGGAGAGGAAAAAATGAAATGAACACTACAAATGTTCAGTTTTATGCAATGATTCACTTTCTCAAGTGTGTTACAGTGGGGAGAAACACAAGGAGAGAACAGGGATGTTGCTGGTAGGTAGAGAGCTGAAAATGCTGAAATCTAGAGAACAAATATTGGAATGGAGAGACTACAGAGAAAGAGGATGGGTAATCTGCATAAGTCATGAGACTGTTACATACTGAATTATACTGTTAATGCAAGAAGAAGCAGTATAGAAATATTGCCTACAACAATTGGGGATTGTTCAAGTCTACTCAATCAAAATGGAGAAACATCACTGTATACCCAAAAAATCTGATAGAGATCCTGTAGTGGTATGAACTGGAGAAGGGCATGGCAACCCACTCCAGTATTCTTGCCTGGAGAATTCCATGGACAGAGGAGCCTGGTAGGCTCCCAGTCCATGGGGTCACAAGAATAGGACACGACTTAGCGACTAAACCATCAGCACCAGTAGTGATATGAACTTAGTGGCAGGACCCAACTTGACCTAAAATAAAGGCTATAGGGAGCTGACATAACAAACTAAAAACCAAGCCAGAAAAGCATTCAAGCTAACCTGCAAGTAACAATCTGCTCCAATAAACTTCAATACTCTTTAAATAAAGGCAGCAAAATCCAGACTCTTAAAAATACAACTTTGACAGTGTCTAAAATTCAATAAGTTTTACTATATAGGAAAAAAGCAAGAAAATGTGAGCTATAAATGGAAGGAATTCAGATCAAGAGAAAGACATCAGGAATGTCAAAGTTCTTGGAATTAGAGGTAAAATCTTAAAAAAAATGATAATTGTGATAATGAATTTAAGGGAAAATATAAATTGAATGAAGGAAATAAAAATATAACAAAGGAAATAAATGAAACTCCAAGAGTTGAAAAATTAAATGTCCAAAGTGGAAAACATATACTGGAAGAGCTTATGAGAAAAATGAGTGCTGACAAAAAGAAAACCAATGCCCTTCAAGACAGAGCAACAAGTAAACACATATAAACAACCAACAACAACAGCAAAAATAAAGCCCTAAACAGAAGAAAGAGGATGAGGGGAAGAAGGAAATAGAATAAATGAACAGAACCTCATTTACAAGTAGCACAGTATGTGTAGTTAGATTTCCAGTACGGAAGATACTAAAAAATATTTGAAGAAATAATCTCTATTGTAGTCTCAAATTAGTTGTAAAAATTGTAAACTCCCAGAACCAGAATGCTCTTCAACTTCCAGAAAGGGAAAAGAGAGAGAGAGAAATCTTCCCTGGTGACCCAGGGGTAAAGAATCTGCCTATAATGAAAGAGCTGCAGGAGACCTGGGTTCTATCTCTGGGTCAGGAAGATCCCCTGAAGAAGAGCATAGCAAGCCACTCCAGTATTCTTGTCTGGAGAATCTCATGGACAGAGGAGTCTGGTGGGCTACAGTCCAAAGGTTTGCCAAATTGGACATGAATGAAATGAATTAGCAAGCATGAATGCAAAAAGAAAGGAAATCACATTGATCATATAATCAAGTTGATGAAATTCATTAAAGAGAAAAAATCATTAAAGAAGTTAATGAAAAATAAGATATCACAGCTCTACATACAAGAATACAAAGATATGAGTAATCTCACATCTTGAAAAAAACTATATAAACTATAAGATCATAAAATGCCATCTCATGATAGCATGTGGATTAGTTCTGCTAAATGGATCAGGAGAGACAGTAGATTTATTCCTGAAGACCTGTTCATATTATCATGGGGAAAGTATGTCATTTTCTTAGCATTCTATAAATAATATGACAAATATAGACAGATATAGACACCTGTATAGACACGAGTGGAGTGTATATCATGGAAATAAAATTTCCCATGTTTAATCCTGATTACAGCACGCTAAAGTCAAGGTATGTCAAAGAACATGACCTTCTCAAGCGAAGATGCTCTAAGTCCTCTTCAATCCTTATTATTCAATTTTGATTCTTAAGAAAATGCAAAAGAAATTAGAACTGGAAAAATATATAGTATTACATGTCTTTTACATGGCATTTATCATTCAAGGAGGTAGGCCTTTTCACTAGGACACTGACAAGTCTGTTTTTTGGAGAAAATATCAAACATTGCCTAAATATGCATCAGACCTCAAGGCAAGGTAAAGAAGATGAAGGGATACCTCCTTTTTGCCATACTTAGTTTGCTGGATTCACAGAAGGTATAATTCAATAATCATTTTAAGCACCTATTATATGCCAGGCAGTGCTTTAGGTGTTTGAACAGTGCCATCATGAACAGCAGTACATGCCCTGTACAAGGGCAGGTCGTCAGGATGACAAATTGTAGCTGAAATCCCTGGTGAGATTTTTGTCAGCAGGGAGGAAGAGGTATGTTCTCTTATTATTCTTACATACTGAGTGCATCTATTTCAAATTTGCTTTTGTCCTGGGAGTGTCACCTCTTGAATTCACATAAAGACATGAAATGTGCTGGTAATGACCTTGTTCACTATGGGTCAGGTAGTGTTTGAGTCCATTGTAAATATTGTTTTGACACTCAGAAGATGAGTCTCTTTTATTTTTACTTACAAAACCTGGAAACCTCACTGTGCATATATATATATATATTTTAATATAAATTTATTTATTTTAATTTGAGGTTAATTACAATATTGTATTGGTTTCACCAGAAATCAACATGAATCCATCACAGGGATACACGTTTCCCATCCTGAACACCACTTCCTCCTCCCTCCCCATAGAAAGGTTTGTAACAGAAAAGTAATCTAACAGCATTAAGTATGATTAACACAATACAAAACATTTGTCTATTTTTTCCCCATTCTACATCCCAGAGCAATAATTAGTTAGTTCAGTTCTGTTCAGTCACTCAGTAGTGTCCGACTCTTTGTGACCTCATGAATCGCAGCATGCCAGGCCTCCTTGTCCATCACCAACTCCTGGAGTTCACTCAGACTCATGTCCATCGAGTCAGTGATGCCGTCCAGCCATCTCATCCTTGGTTGTCCCCTTCTCCTCCTGCCCCCAATCCCTCCCAGCATCAGAGTCTTTTCCAAACAGTCAACACTTCACAGTGAGGTGGCCAAAGTACTGGAGTTTCAGCTTTAGCATCATTCCTTCCAAAGAAATCCCAGGGCTGATCTCCTTCAGAATGGACTGGTTGGATCTCCTTGCAGTCCAAGGGACTCTCAAGAGTCTTCTCCCAACAC
>SJYT01077281.1:217852-246269 GCA_006410635.1 Cephalophus harveyi
CTTTTCATACTGTTCATGGGGTTCTCAAGGCAAGAATACTGAAGTGGTTTGCCATTCCCTTCTCCAGTGGACCACATTCTGTCAGACCTCTCCACCATGACCCTCCCGTCTTAGGTGGCCTCACAGGCATGGCTTAGTTTCATTGAGTTAGACAAGGCTTGGTTTCATTGAGTTAGACAAGGCTGTTGTCCTAGTGTGATTAGATTGACTAGTTTTCTGTGAGTATGGTTTCAGTGTGTCTGCCCTCTGATGCAACACCTACCATCTTACTTGGGTTTCTCTTACCTTGGGCATGGGGTATCTCTTCACGGCTGCTCCAGCAAAGCGCAGCCGCTGCTCCTTACCATGGATGAGAGGTATCTCCTCACCGCCACCCCTCCTGACCTTGAACGTGGAATAGCTCCTCTAGGCCCTCCTGCACCTGCACAGCCACTGCTCCTTGGACATGGGGTTGCTCCTCCTTGCCACGGCCCCTGGCTTCGGGTGTGGGGTAGCTCTTCTCGGCTGCCTCCCCTAACCTCAGACATGGGGTAGTTCTTCTCAGCTGCTGCCCCTGACCACTGACATGGGGTAGCTCCTCCCGGCCGCCACCCCTGGCTTCGGACTGGGGTAGCTTCTCTCAGCCGTTCCTGTGCCATCACAGCCTAGCATGCTCGGCCACTGCCCCTGACCTTGGATGTGGGGTAACTCCTCTTGGCCACCGCCCCTCAGGCACGGGGTCCTCCTGGCTTCTGCCCCTGACCTCGGACGTTGGGCAGCTCCTCTTGGCCGCACTAAGTGTGTCAGTTGCAGCCACCCACGCTAATCAGTTAAGAGTCCCCCAAAAAGACATTTGTAGCTTCCAATAATTTGAAGGCTTTTAAAAACTCAGGTCTGTACACAGCAATAGAGGGAATTTTATAAGAATTCCTAAGACTCACTATGCGTAGGGAATGCTATAGAGAATCCTATTTGGAAATATAGCCATGAAATTAAAAGATGCTCATTCCTTGGAAGGAAAGTTATTACCAACCTAGATAGCATATTCAAAAGCAGAGACATTACTTTGCCAACAAAGGTCCGTCTAGTCAAGGCTATGGTTTTCCCCGTGGTCATGTATGGATATGAGAGTTGGACTGTGAAGAAAGCTGAGCACGGAAGAATTGATGCGTTTGAACTGTGGTGTTGGAGAAGACTCTTTAGAGTCCCTTGGACTGCAAGGAGATCCAACCAGTCCATTCTAAAGGAGCTCAGCCCTGGGTGTTCTTTGGAAGGAATGATGCTAAAGCTGAAACTCCAGTACTTTGGCCACCTCATGGGAAGAGTTTACTCATTGGAAAAGACTCTGATCCTGGAGGGATTGGGGGCAGCAGGAGAAGGGGATGACAGAGGTTGAGATGGCTGGATGGCATCACCAACTCAATGGACGTGAGTATGAGTGACTGAGAGAAGGTGATGTACAGTGAGGCCTGGGGCGCTGCAATTTATGGAGTTGTAAAGAGTCGGACATGACTGAGCGACTGAACTGAACTGAACGGAACTAATATATATATATATAAATTGCTATATATATATAGCAATTTAATTAGTGAGGAATTCATGTGGCTTGTTGTTTTATTAATATAATAAGGAAGGGAACCAATGCAGGGAATCACGAGCCTGCCAACCCATTGGATGACCTGGTCGGACAGAAATCAGGCACCATGTCTGTCCTACTATGTTCAAGGGAATTGCATTGAAATTACCACCTAGTGCCAGGGTCCAACCCCGGTGGGTCCAGGGCAATTCGAAGGTGGGGATGGAGTTGGAGTCCTTGGAAAAAACTTATTTAGTTCCAGATAGAGAAAGATTAGAAACGGATAGTGTAGTAGGAAAATTAGTGGAGAAAAGGAGGCTGAATAACTTGGTTTACGTGGAATAGCATCCATGCTCCAGATGGGAATTCAGCCAGAAAAATGGGGAGCAAGAAAAAAGCGACATGGGAGAATCAGTCTTTCCAGAAACTGATCTCATTTCTTTATTTCTTAAGTTTGCTTACATACCTTTTTTTACACATAGGGATGAATACAGAGTCACATGGGGGTCTGCAGTCTTGATCTTTATCAAAATCAAGTGCTTTACCTAAAAAAAGGTCTTAGGGGTTTTACATCATCTTCTGGCCATGAGGCCTGCTGACATTTTATGACCCTTTCTTTCTGATAACCAAAAAAATTTTTTCCAAATATGTTTTTTCTTAAACCAGGCACCACCCTCCAAATAAAGTTGCATTCCTATAGAGTGAGGGTGTAGTGAGTTACAACCAAGAAAGGAATTTATTTAACCCAAGGTTAACATGATTACTCTTAAAGGTTAATACTTATTTCTCCTATATGCTAGTTATATTCATTATAAGGGCAGGGAGTATGGAGATTTAGCAGCAAACATCAGCACAACAAATGAAAATCCTTTCATCAATGTTCCCCTTAAGATCCATTTGGTCTTAAGATAGTGATAAAGTTACATTTTTACATAGCAAGAGACGCTTTAACCTCTGAGCCACCAGGGAAGTCATAACAAAGTACAGTGATCTATAACAAAAGTGAAAATTCATTAACTCAAAAAGTTTAGTATTGCTAACCTTAAAAACTACTATATTTCCTTTTCTATATTCCAAATACATTGATTAATATATTCCCAAGTGTCTAAGGATATGGAGGCCTGGCGGCAATCATTGACTCAACAATGAGAAAAGCCCTATGCTAATTAAGACTCTGAAAATACTCCAAAACTCTCTGAGCTGTTTATGGTTGAGAGGTAGCAAACAATCATGTGCATAGTGGCAGGAGTATGGATAATCCTGTCACACAAGCTAGTTTGCCAGCAGAGAGGTTTGACCGGAGACACCCTTGTCCCACCCAAGGCAGGGAAGGCAGTGACACCCCACTCCAGTAATCTTGCCTGGAAAATCCCATGGATGGAGGAGCCTGGTAGGCTGCCATCCATGGGGTCGCTAAGAGTCGGATACGACTGAACTACTTCACTTTCACTTTTCACTTTCATGCACTGGAAAAGGAAATGGCAACCCACTCCACTGTTCTTGCCTGGAGAATCCCAGCAACAGGGGAGCCTGGTGGGCTGCTGTCTAGGGGGTCGCACAGAGTCAGACATGACTGAAGTGACTTAGCATTGGCACAAGAAATGAAAAACCCTTCACCAATATAATTCCTAACCAACCCACTATACCAATAATTTCTAACTTCCCAAAAGAATTTGCCTTTAGTAAGTCTAAAACATCTCGTGCCTCTCACAGTTGGGGGGTTGTAAGCAATCATATGTGGCTGAACGAACCTGTACAGGCAGGCTAGATAACCTTCAGGAGTTCATAAGTTGAAACACTCTTGTCACACCCAGGAATTTTTATTAACTGGAGCTGCAAGTTAACTCCTTCTCTGAGAGAAATGGTGATGGGGGAGAGCCCCCCGTAAAGTCAGAGGTGTAGGTGAGAGCATAAAACAGACTCTGGTTTTGGGGGTAGATGTTCGGGAACAGGGGGTTTCCTGAGGCATGATCACACCTTTGCGTATGCCAAGCCTCCTTCCTCATGACCTTTGCCATGGGCAGAGTTCCTCACGCTGGCTCCAGGCAACCTAGAGATCAGGGGTAATGCAGCTACTTCAGCCGTGTGCTTCATGGTTGCCATTTCAACCCATAAAAACTAAGAGTGAAAACATGGAAAATTAAGTCTAGGTGACTCTGCTGTCTTATAAACCTTCTCACCCACGAAGATAGTTACTAAAAACAGGCTTTTGCCTCACATCCCTACTGCCTCAGGTCAGTGCATCTAGTTAGTAGATCTCATATCCAAAATCATAGTCTTGAAATAGTCTGGGAAACAGTGATTAAAAAAAAAAAAAAATCTTTCCAGTTAGAAAGGGGGCGGAATATGATGGCCAGAGCCCATCTCCAGTAGTCTACCACATTTTGCTTCCCTTATCAAGTAAGCTGAAGAACAGTGTAAAATAAACAAGGCTGCAAAAGGGGTTCTGACATATGTCTCATCAATGTTGCTAAATGAGTGGTTTTGACTTAGTCTTCCATATTTATTTTCATAGTTTTTTTTTTTTTTTTTTTTTTTTTATTAAACCCCATTTGAATATAAGGTATAGTCAGCTGACTGCTTCTTGATCAGGACTGGCATTACTAGTCATATTCTTCATTTGTCTATAGTATTATTTTGTCTAGCCCCCCATTTACTTTTAAACTTATTAATAGATTTCTGCAGTAGGCTTTTCTACCTTCAGTCTATTCTGCATGAGACTGTCTGTTCTTTGGGCAGAGATAATACTGCGACCCTAACCACCTATGAAGGCTGCCTTTTCATGAGCTGCTACAATAAGATAATATGTTTTGCTTTGCTTGGGCATGGGGGAAAACGAGAATGGGCCTCCTAGAAAGGCTTGCCTGAAAAAATTGCCCAAGGATACCCAAAGTGGAGGCTTACTTTAATTTTGATCCAACTTACTACAAAATTCTTAATTTATAGTTTAATCTCCTATAAATACAAAACACATACATTTAAAGATATTTCCTGCTAAAATATAATCCATATTTTCTCATTGAGTCCTTTGTAAAGGGAGTATTCTGATGAAACAGAGTTTTACTAGATTAAAAAGACCAACTATCCATAGTGATGGAATTCTGAGAGAACCTGCTAAGAAATACGTTTCTCAATAGGAGAATGTGAAGGGCTGAATTCAGAGGTGAGTTGAGTCTAGGGCTCACCTGGAAGATGGCTTCTCTTTGTTCCCATCAGCAGTTAATTACTTCAAGGGCACTCTGTTCAGGCAAATAATTATATGTCTCTCTTATGAAACTTCATAATAATTATATGCATTCATTTCAACAGAGTAATACTTCTGTATTACCTAGGGCACCCCTTCAAGTAGCAATATAAAAGATTAGAAATAAAATGAAAGAACTCTTAGATTTTGAGAAATATATTTAGTGGGTAGTACTGTCCAACATTTTAAACGTTTTTGAATACCCATGATGCAAGAAACTAAGTTTAATCTACTTCCCCTTATAAAACTTCTCTTTTCCATTTAGTTTTCTATAAGAAAATTGCTATTTCACATTTAGTTCTAGCAGTTTAAGCTGATAGGGAAGACTACAGAGGCAGCAATTATATTTCATGAACTGATTTCAAATGCAGCCTGATTTTCTTCTGTGCATTTCTGAAGTTGGGCCTATTCATGAGCTAGCCAGTGTGTGTGTGTAGGGCATGTGGCTTGTCATTTTTATCTTCTCTCAGTTTTTTTCCTTTCAGTACATCATCAAATTTGTTTGATGCTGTTAATATTTTCCAATGTCTAGACATAATGGTTTTCTGAAAATAGCTTTCAGAAACAACAACAATTGTTTTTCCATCAAACTAACTATGTTAAATTATATTTCTAACCCATCTCCACAGCTGAATCAGGTGGGGAGGGAGTTTCTGTGTTATAAAAAAGTTTCCTCTCACTTCACCACTGCCATTCAGGAAAATCCTGTGGACACAAGATAGCTTCTTAAATAAAACTTTACTTTTGATCTAGAAAGGTCTCCAGCAATCAATAACATTAAAAAGAATGTTCTCTATAATCAAGCTACACTGATGAACTGAAAAGTGTTAGTAGGCTAGATGGTTAGGAATTTTTCTAGAGATAATCATTTACAAAGCAAATTAGGGCTACTTGTATTTTATTTATAATTGCAATGGATGTGAGAAATTGCCATGTAGAAAGAATCTGCTCTTGGGTTTGCTTCATATGTTTAGATCCTCAAATCTTAGAGTAGTCCAGGGAAGTTACTTGCTTTAAGTAAATTATTCAAATTTCCAACTGTCCTAATTATCCTACTTATTGCAAAAGAAAACAAAATATCTGCTAGAGAGTTGAATCCATAATCAAGTAATATACAACTCTTTATTCTCTTTTAATCTAGAACCATCTTCAAACTTTCCTTGTCTTTCATGATCATGGCATGTTTTGAAAAATCTTTAGTACTATTTTAGATTTGTAAAAGTTGTGAAGATAGGATAGAGATCACTCCTATTTGCCCTGCACCCAATTTTCTTTGTTCAGATCTTATATAAGTATGATACATTTGTTACAGCTAGTAAAGCCAAAATGTATGTGTGTTCAGTCGTGTCTGACTCTTTCTGACCCCATGGACTATAGCCCAGCAGGCTCCTCTGTCCATGGAATTCTCCAAGCAAGAGTACTTGAGTGGGTTACCATTTCCTATTCAAGGGGATCTTCCCGACCCAGGGATCCAACCCACATCTCTTGCATCTCCTACATTGGCAGGCAGATTCTTTACCACTGAGCCACCTGGGAAGCCAGTAAACCAATACTGATACAATACGATTAACTAGAAGCCCATACTTTATTAAGATTTCCTTTGTTTTTGTTTAATGATCTTTTTTCATCCCAGGACACTTTTAGTCAATATGCCTCCTATAGTTTCTCAAAATTATGACAGTTTCTCAGACTATCTTGTACTTGTGATGATCTTGATAGTTTTGAAAAAAATGGTCTCATTTTGCAGAGTCCTTCATTTTGACTTTATTTATTTATTTATTTTTTTCTGATCACTTTGTGCTTCAGATCAGTTCAGTCTCTCAGTCATGTCTGTCTCTTTGTGACCCCATGGAATACAGCATGCCAGGCTTACTGTCCAAATCCTGGGGCTTGCTCAAACTCATGTCCATTGAGTCAGTGATGCCATCCAACTACCAACTTTGTTGCTACTTCATTCATTTATTTTTGATTTTTGAGAAACACGAGGTAAATTATCATTACTGTATAATGTCAAGGGTATATATTACCAATATGAATTTTATATTCCAGGACTTCCCTTGTGGTTCAGTGGTTAAATATCCACCTTACAATGCAGGGGACATGGTTCAATCCCTCTTTGAGGAACTGAAATCCCACTAAGTGGCACAACTTAGCTCACAAGCAGCAACTACAGAGCCTACATGCTCTGAAACCTGCAGATCACAGCCGGAGAGTCTGTGCACCATGGCAAAGGTCCCTCAAGCCCCAATTAAGACTTGACACAGCCAAATAAATAAATACATTTTTTAAAAAAGTTATGTTCCATCTCCCTGAGGAAACAGAATTTACATGCATTATTTGAAGTTCTGCTATGGAGAAATTTGTCTCTGCCCTGCTCATTTACTTATTTATATACTTATTTATTCAATAATTTATTTATGTTTCTACAAAGTGATGAATATTTACTTTTACTTTTCTTAGACAACATATCAAAAAGTAGAGACATTACAGATGAAGGTTCGTCTAGTCAAAGCTATGGTTTTTCCAGTAGTCATGTATGGATGTGAGAGTTAGACTATAAAGAAAGCTGAGTAATGAACAACTGATGCTTTTGAACTGTGGTGTTGGAGAAGACTCTTGAGAATCCCTTGAACTGCAGGGAGATCCAACCAGTCCATGCTAATGGAAATCAGTCCTGAATGTTCATTGGAAGGACTGATGTTCAAGCTGAAGTCCAATACTTGGCCACTTGATGTGAAGAGCTGACTCATTGCAAAAGACCTTGATGCTGGGAAAGATTGAAGGCAGGAGGAGAAGGGGACAATGGAGGATGAGATAGTTAGATGGCATCACCAACTCAGTGGACGTGAGTCTGAGCAGACTCTGGGAGTCAGTGATGTACAGGGAAGCCTAGCATGCTGCAGTCCATGAGGTTGCAAAGAGTCAGACACAACGGAACTGATTATCCAGAGCTACACTAACAGAGCGACTGAACTGATTATCCGATGCTACATTATTCATTTTATTGCCCAAATGTTTCCACTTTTGGCTACTGGGAGCTCTCTTTATTGGCGCTTATGTTTCTCTTGTACACCTGTACCATTACGACTCTGGAGTTATTTATTTATTTTAGCACATCCTTACTTTCTGTAAGCAAAAGAAGCTCCAGACTTATCTTGACTATTTGCTGGTCCAGCACTAGAATCAATCATTTCTCCAAGTAGCCCTGTTTTTCCTGTTGTTGTTTGTCTGTGTGTTTTATTGAAAGTGGTGAACCTTGACATTTTTAAAGATTTAAGCCATATTTTTTTTGGCAGATTGACCCTAAATTTGGATTTATATTCAAATCTATATTATATCCTCATGATTATATTCAGATCCTCATGATTATATTCAGATTATACATTTTTGGTCAGAGTATCAACCACAGAAGTGATGTTATGTTCTTCTTCAGCCATTATGTCAGAAGGTGCATGATGTGATCTGTTCTATTATTGTTCATGCTAACTCTGATCACTTGGTTAAGTTAGTTTGTGCCAGATTGCTCCAGTAAGAGTCATTGCTGGGGGAGACAGTTTGACATCATGCAAATACTCCATGGGCTATAGCTCACCAGACTCCTCTGACCATGGAATTCTTCAGGCAAGAATACTGGAGGGTGTAGCCATTCCCTTCTCCAGGGGATCTTCCTTACCCAGGGATTGGATGCCGGCCTCCTGCATTGCAGGCAGATTCTTTATTGTCTGAGCCACCAGGGAAGCCCATAAATATCCTATATCTCATCAGATTTTTATCCCCTGATTTTTATATTTATTGGTGGTCTTTGCCTGAATGTATAATTACTATGTAGACTGACAAATTTGATTCCATATTTTCATTATTCCTTCCACACTTATTAGTTGTCTAGTTGACACTTGAGCATTTAAAACAGTTGTCCCCACTTATTAATCTATTTGCATATATCAGCATAGACCCATGACATTTTGTTCTCTTCAATGGGTTATAATCATTGGCATCATTATATATGTGTGCTAAAATTGTCTTAGCTAATGAAAGTCGCTCCAATTGAGCATCATGTCTTTTAAAGTTTCCTCCACATTCTTTGAGTATGATGGTTTTTTTATGGCACAAGAAGAAGTTGTAGCTTTCTGCTATACCCCAGAATTATCCTTTCTTCATGGAGCCCTGGTTACTTTTAGTGGAGAATGGTGTTAAAAAACAAGACCTGGGCAGCAGGTGTGTTCATTGTTCAGTTCATTTCAGTCACTCAGTTGTATCTGACTCTGCGACCCCATGGACTGCAGCACACCAGCCTTCCCTGTCCATCAGCAACTCTCAGAACCTGCTCAAACTCATGTCCATTGAGTAGATAGGATGTAGTTGTTTCTCTATTCTTTCAAAAGAGACAGGCTATAGAATCTATCTCTCTAAATATAATTGCCCTTCTTTGCTTACTGAGATGCTATTTAGCCAATAATAAGTAGTGAAGTCGCTCAGTCGTGTCCGACTCTTTGCGACCCCATGGACTGTAACCTACTAGGCTTCTCTGCCCGTGGGATTCTCCAGGCAAGAATACTGGAGTGGATTGCCATTTCCTTCTCCAGGGGATCTTCCCAACCCAGGGATCGAACCCGGGTCTCCCGCACTGGAGGCAGACGCTTTAACCTCTGAGCCACCAGGGAAGCCCAGCCAATAATAAAGATAGAAACAATTATAGAATTAGAAAAATCATCATTTTTTTAAACCTTATAGTAGGCAAGGTACATCAGTGAAATTTAAAGAGATAAAATTTTGATGGCCAAAAGGATATATACATATACATGCACATGTAAATATTATGTAAGATACTGTATGCTCTGTATATGTGTGTTTGTATTTTAAATACCACTTATTTATATTGAAAATTACAAATCATTTTAACTGATTCAGCTTCATTTCAGTATAACAGAATTTTTTCTACCTTTTCTCTCCACATCTGTCATTCTTTTCTCCAAAAATGAAATACTAGCTTCCTTTATCCACAGTATATTTATTTATTTACTCAGTCCTAGAATATACAGAGAGTGTTTCAGAAAATTTAACCACTGAGAAATCTAAATATTGAGAAAAACAAACTTGCTAACAAAGTTTCCTACAACTACTATGCATTTAGCAGGAAGCTTTGTAAATGAACTACTATGTTCAAATGTTACATAGTTCTTTTTAAATTTCCTTCAATGTATTTACATTATTCAAGTGAAATATAGTTAGGACTCTTTGTTCTTTTTTATATTCCAAGTTTTTTTCTGTGTTGATTTTAATGTTTGTTTTATGTACAGATCTTTTTGAAAATGATGCTATACTTAGCAAGTAATTTTAGTTTTAAATGTTCTTTTTGATCTAACTTATATATTGCTATCCCAGGATCAAAAACTTTAAAGTCAACTACGATTAGCTGATGATATTAAATCTCAGGGCTAGAAAAAATAAGAAATAGGCAATAGTTATAGCAAACACCTTAATAGCAAGTTCAAGCTGAGTTATAAATGGGATGTGTCCTACATATTTACTTAGGACAATGACTAAGATCTTTCTAGTTTTAAGGAGAAATATTTATACAAGAAATTGGAATTTCAGTTCTTAATTTAGATCTCCTCTGTTATATATTTTAAAAAATCATTAGAAATACAAAGAGTCTAAATCTATACGTGGAAAATGAGGAATAATACATTGCTTTTGCATAATTTCAAGTTTTAAGGGTAAGATTTTATAGAGATACAGTGGAAAAATTATTATTGTCTTCTTAAAATTTAAAATTATCTTCCACTCAAGAAAAGAAATATTTTAATGACAAAAATAATTAAATTTTATGTTCATTAACACAATCTTCCCCAATCCAGAATACTAGACTTAGTATTACATGCATCATTTTGCCCCTGAGACTTTAATTTTTAAAAGAAAGTAATCTGTCCTATCTTTCCACTGAGAAAATAGCATGAGCCCAGGCCCAAATTGAAGCTTATAGGATCAAAGTTAGGTATTGTAGAAACTTTAATAGACTTTTAGAGAAAACTCCAAAATAGTCCAGTCAAAAATATTTTCATTTTAGAAATAAAGAAAACAAGCCTTGGCGACGTTACATGGCTTAAAATACCAGATACATGAGGATAAATCTGTTGCTTAAATACCATTATACCAAGTACCTAGATAGTGCTTGTGCCACTCATCTGTGCATTTACTGACATAATTTACTGACATATTTTTACACAGTAAAGGAAGCACTGGAAGAGTTTACAGAGTCTACATCTTTTGAGGTAACCATAATGAAATATCACGCACACACACATATGCACGTACTGGTGGCTCAGACAGTGAAATATCTGCCTGTAGTGCAGGAGACTTGGGTTCAGTCTCTG
Source organism: Cephalophus harveyi (assembly GCA_006410635.1). Classification (NCBI taxonomy): domain Eukaryota; kingdom Metazoa; phylum Chordata; class Mammalia; order Artiodactyla; family Bovidae; genus Cephalophus; species Cephalophus harveyi. The sequence continues at coordinate 229,026 of SJYT01077281.1, forward strand.
GTGGGGAAGACCCCCTGGAGAAGGGCATGGCTACCCGCTCCAGTATTCTTGCCTGGAGAATCCCATGGACAGAGGAGTCTGGTGGGCTGCAGTCCATAGGGTTGCAAAGAGTTGAACATAACTGATTGACTAACACATTTTCAAAGGAAGCACGGAAGCATTTAAAGAGTCTACATTTGAACGTAATGTAAAGTATAAACTAGGCTCTTAATGAGAAGTTGATTACAATGAATTATTAAAATAGATTAAAATAAGTTATATTTATTTAAACACAATTAATAAAGCAACACTTATTTTTCAAAATAGGAGCAGATGTTGGGGAATGAATTAGCTTTCTTTTTTAAAAAAATATTATAAATTTTATTTGTTTTTATTCATTTTTAACAGAACAAAAAGAACTATGGAGAATCAATATCACTGACACCATGTACTTTTGGAAACTTACTATGTTCCTGAGTATCTCCCTTTAGAAGTTGTGGGAGGTACACACCACCCAGCACCCTATTTCTTACCCATAACATGATATTGAACTGCATGCAGTCAGGAAATGTGGCAGTTCTTCTAGGCTCACCCTGTTGAAAGAAACTGCAACTGTTGATGCTGGATTTATGCATGTAGACCTGAGACTGAAGAGAGCAGAGTCTTGCTGCTTTCAACTCTGTGTCTCAGTGTTTAGTTTGGAGAGCCAAACCAACAGCCGAGTGCCCAAAAACATCTATGAAGTGAATAAATGCACACAGCATTTAACAAAACTAGTAGCACAGCTTCTTAAATTGCAAGTTCATCTAGCAACTTGGCATTTAATGACTCTTTTCTTATTCCTCGTTGTTCTGCAAAGCATTTTTACTTGTCTCATAGTCTTTTTAAAAATTTTATTGACATAGCTCAGACAGTAAAGCTTCTGCCTACAATGTGGGAGACCCAGGTTCGATCCCTGGGTCGGAAAGATCCCCTGGAGAAGGAAATGGCAACCCACTCCAGTATTCTTGCCTGGAAAATCCCATGGACTGAGGAACCTGGTAGGCCACAGTCGATGGGGTCGCAAAGAGTCGGACACGACTAAGTGACTTCACTGATTTAACATATCGTGCTAATTTCTGTTATACACAAAACTCATTCAGTAGTATATATCACAGGTCTATCAGAGGATATTGACTATACTTCCCCATACTATACAATAGCAGCACAGTAGTTTTTCTGTGCTAATTCCAAAGTCCCAGTCTACTCCTTTTCACCTGGGCAACCACAAGTCTGTTCTCTATGTCTGTGAGTCTGTTTCTGTTTCATAGATAAGTTCATTTGTGTTATATCTTTGATTCCATGCATAAGTGATATCATAGGTATTTGTCATTCTCTTTCTGACTTACTGCACTTACTATGATAACTTTAGGTCCATCCGTGTTGTTGCAAATGACATTATTTCATTCTTTTTCATGGCTGAGACTTCACTGATTTAACATATCGTGCTAATTTCTGTTATACACAAAACTCATTCAGTAGTATATATCACAGGTCTATCAGAGGATATTGACTATACTTCCCCATACTATACAATAGCAGCACAGTAGTTTTTCTGTGCTAATTCCAAAGTCCCAGTCTACTCCTTTTCACCTGGGCAACCACAAGTCTGTTCTCTATGTCTGTGAGTCTGTTTCTGTTTCATAGATAAGTTCATTTGTGTTATATCTTTGATTCCATGCATAAGTGATATCATAGGTATTTGTCATTCTCTTTCTGACTTACTGCACTTACTATGATAACTTTAGGTCCATCCGTGTTGTTGCAAATGACATTATTTCATTCTTTTTCATGGCTGAATAGTATTCTATTGACTGTATACCACATCTTCTCTATCCATCCACTCACTGATGAACATTTAGATTGTTTCTGTCTTTGCTGTTCTGAATATTGTTACTATCAGCATAGAGGTGAATGTATCTTTTTGAATGATAGTTTTGTTTGGATATATGCCCAGGAATGGGGTTGCTGGATCATATGACTACTCTGTTTTTAGTTTCTTGGGGAACGTCTATATTCTTTTCTATGGTGGCTGCACCTCTCATAGTCTTAATATAGCCATTTTTATTATCATACACTCACTTCAGAATTAGGATTTTCTAGCTGCTTTCCTTTTAAAACTAATTTGGTGCTTAACAGATAATTCATTATTGCATAATGGTCCATCTAGTCAAGGCTATGGCTTTTTCAGTGTTCATGTATGGATGTGAGAGTTGGACTATAAAAAAAGCTGAGCACAGAAGAATTGATGCTTTGAACTGTGGTGTATGAGGAGACTCTTGAGAGTCCCTTGGATTTCAAGGAGATCCATCCAGTCCATCCTAAAGGAGATTAGTCCTGGGTGTTCATTGGAGAGACTGATGTTGAAGCTGAAACTCCAGTAATTTTGGCCATCTGATGAGGAGAATTGATTCATTTTGAAGACCCCAATGCTGGGAAAGTTTGAGGGAAGGAGGAGAAGGAAACGGCAGAGGATGAGATGGTTGGATAGCATCNGGGTGTTCATTGGAGAGACTGATGTTGAAGCTGAAACTCCAGTAATTTTGGCCATCTGATGAGGAGAATTGATTCATTTTGAAGACCCCAATGCTGGGAAAGTTTGAGGGAAGGAGGAGAAGGAAACGGCAGAGGATGAGATGGTTGGATAGCATCACCGACTCGATGGACATGGGTTTGGGTGGACTCCGGGAGTTGGTGATGGACAGGTAGGCCTGGTGTGCTGCAGTTCATGGAGTCACAAAGAGTCAGACACGACTGAGCGACTGAATTGAACTGAATGTTCCCATGCTTCCATTTCATCATCTGTAAAATAGTGTTGCCTATAAAGATAAATTTAAAATTATATATATAGGTAAAGTTTTCAGTGTAGCACCTACAATATTTCTCCCTACTCCACTCATGAACATTTATATAGAGAATATTGTGCTTTAATAGTCAGTCCTAACTAAATATTTAGTTGTGAAAGGGAAGGGCTTTTGAGATCTTCTTGATGTGATATATTGATGAGCCCATAAAATAGCAAGCTAGAGAGGAAATAAGATCAATAATACATTCATTTTCATAAAAGGAGAAAATGATAACTTTGGACATTACAGACTTATTAACTTGGCTTTGCTATGGAAAATCATAAGAAACTTCACAATTTATAGGAAATGTAATGGTATCTCTGAGAGAATGCTCAGTTCAGTTCAGTTCAGTCGGTCAGTTGTGTCCGACTCTTTGCANAATAAGGTCAATAATACATTCATTTTCATAAAAGGAGAAAATGATAACTTTGGACATTACAGACTTATTAACTTGGCTTTGCTATGGAAAATCATAAGAAACTTCACAATTTATAGGAAATGTAATGGTATCTCTGAGAGAATGCTCAGTTCAGTTCAGTTCAGTCGGTCAGTTGTGTCCGACTCTTTGCAACCCCATGAATCTCAGCACACCAGGCCTCCCTGTCCATCACCAATTCCTGAGTTCACTCAAACTCATGTCCATCGAGTTGGTGATGCCATCCAGCCATCTCATCCTCGGTCGTCCCCTTCTCCTCCTGCCCCCAATGCCCCCCAGCATCAGAGTATTTTCCAATGAGTCAACTCTTTGCATGAGGTGGCCAAAGTATTGGAGTTTCATTCAGCTTTTTTAGCATCAGTCCTTCCAATGAACAGCAGGAATGATTTCCTTTAGATTGGACTGGTTGGATCTCCTTGTAGTCCAAGGGACTCTCAAGAGTCTTCTCCAACACCACAGTTCAAAAGCATGAATTCTTTAATCAGGTGGTCTGGTATTCCCATCTCTTTCAGAATTTTCCACAGTTATTAATTTAAATAAAGATTCAAAAGTAAAATCTATGAAGAAATTCTAGCCATTATTTTAATGTTCCTGCCAATTGTTGCTTGACTTATTGCAAGAACTTAATAAATATTATTTTAAAAGGAGGGAGGGAAGGAGAAAAAGTCAGTAGGCCAGAGGAAGACTGAAGAAAGATTCTATGACATGCCTTAGCAAGTTTTTAGCTATAGATAGAATAATGTTTATTTAAGTCACAGTAAAGTCAGAGGAATCAAACAAGGAAGGAATCAGCAATTGATCGGATATATATTATCAGCCACTGCACCAAACATAAGTTCAATATTGCCCATTTAGGCTCTGTGCCACATCGATAGAACATCACTATGGCAACCAATGACACAATGAAAAATTTAAATCATTATGGCAGTTTCTGGAGACAAAATATTATATTTTTAACATTATACTGGACAACTCAACAATACATAATTCTCATCTTGTCCTCAATGTAACTCACAAACACAGCAGCCTATCAAAGCCAGTCATCCTAAATACCAGATCCCTTGAAGTTGTTCACAAACTCAGTCAACATAGACATTTCCTTTTCTTCTCATTCTAGATCAGCCTTTATTATACAGGCCAACTTGACTTCCTTGTGGGATTACTTCATTAAAGTCTGGATTCCCCGTATTTGTCAACTCAACAACAGGGATCTTTTCAAAATACATAAAAGTCCATTTACCTAGTTTATGTGTTAACTTGCTTCTTTTGTATTTCCTGGCTATGATGGATATCCCAATAGAGAATTCATCTATCTGTTCCCTGCTTTATCTCCAAAATTTAGTACAATCTTTAGTGTAACTTACAAGATGTTGGTCAAGTGAAAAATTCAATTATCCTTTCTACCTTATTTTTGTTTTTTGCTTTCTAAGTCAGGAAAGAAGAAAATGAAGATTCAGGGACACACTCAGAAAGTTCTTTTTCTTAGAAGGCTCTATGATGGGAAGAATTGAGGGCAAGTCCCCAAGAAAATTGTAAACACCTTTTTTATCAAAGAAATATATAAATAGGCATTGATTCAATTGGTGTTTTCTAATTAGCGATTAGCACTATCTGTTCTCTACACTTTCTGGGAGGTTATAAGTTTATGCGAGTCAATATATACGTATCACTTTTTCTTACTAACATGAAAGAGTAATTTGAATTATTATTCTTGATTTCACAAGACAGTTCATGTCAATGTCAGTTGAGCTGTACACTCACCATAGGCTAGCAATGCTCACAGGTGGAGATTATTATAGGCTAGAGTAGTCAGGGAAGCCAAATGGCACAAGTGATTATCTCACTCTTCCATGCCAAATGCTATTCTGATGATGCTAAAGAAAATATTTTATATTTATAACATGTTATGTAAAGCACTCTCTTCCATCACCATGTTTCTCATATTGTATGCAAATTGATACTTGTTATTTAATGCTAATAACTGATAATAATAATAATGAAGTACTATATTCAAGCTCAATTAATTTATTAATCATTTAACAAATATATAGTGGGATGTTACATTATATGAGCCACTGTTCAAATATTTATTTCAAAGCAGTGGTGAAAATAGAATTAACCCCATCCTCATGAAGATCACGTTCCCTTAAGTGAGATATTTAACAGAATAAAATAAAGAAATGCAATATTATTACTTCTTATGCTATGCTTTATGCAGGAAATAAACTGGCTAACAAAAAACAGAATACCTTGAAGTAGTTACTTTAGCAACACTAGTGTGTGATGTTACTCTTAAAAGAATTACATATGTTGATATCTGAAAATGAGGATGGACTAGCCTATAAACTGTTATGGGAGGGAATTTCTAGGTAAAATAAGGATAAATACAAACTTTTGGATGTAGAAAAAGGCTTAGTTGCTTGAGGGGAGGAAAAGAATCTGATATGGTGAGAGATAAATGATCCAGTTGTAAAATGTGATGTCTGGGTAAGTAATGAGACATTGGATCACAATGGGACTTTGTAAATCATGGGAAAATATTAGGTTTAATTCAAAAAGCAATGTGATGAGGTTTTAGAATTTTTTATCTAAATGAAACAACGAAGCAGCATAGTATAATCAATGCTTTTGAAGATCATCTGGGCTAATGGATAGTGGATTCTAGTAATGATAGAGAGAAAATAGTGAGCATAGTTAGTTAGGAGGTAATTGATTGTAAGAAACCAGACAGGATATGGGGCTTCCCTGATAGATCAGCTGGTAAAGAATCCACCTGCAATGCAGGAGACCTGAGTTTGATCCCAGGGTTGGGAAGATCCCCTGGAGGAGGGCATGGCAACCCAGTCCAATATTCTTACCTGGAGAATCCCCATGGACAGTTCATGAGGCCACATAGAGTTAGACACGACTGAGTGACTGAGCACAGCACAGACGTGAGATGATAGTTACCTGGGCTAAGGTGAGGCATTGAGATAAAGCAGTAGTGATGACTTACAACTCTCATGGTCCACCAAAGGTTAACTGGACCCAATAAATTTGTTGGCTGCACAATGAGATGGATAAGGCTGTGTCAAAGGGAAACCCTTTTCCACTATAGCAATATATTTTCAGACAAAAGAAAGGAAAAAGTGTAAGTCACTTCAAAGCCCAAAGTAATGATTATTGGTGGGAGGTAGTGGGATTCTGAAGCAGTATTAGTAAATAGAAATTTATAATGAATTCTGAACACTTAACCACAATCTGGCCTGCCTATAAGTATCTTATCAGATATTAATGTTCAATGAAACACATTTATAGAGAATAACAATAGTTCTGAAATACAGTAAGCAAATGGGCTTGCTTTCCTTTTCAAATTTAAGATGCTGTGAATACAGTGTAGAATATTTTTCTACCACAATGGCAGACCTTCTGCATGTCTGTGATACTAAGCTGTTAAGAAATTCAAAACATTTAATTAAGAGTTGTCTAAATATTTTTTTTCACATACCAGAAAATACAATCTTTGTTAATAATTTGTTGAATATGGAGTAAAGAGACTATTTTATTCTCTTCAGTTAACTCTTACCACATACCTGTTATTGGTAAAATTTCAGTTAATATGTCTTAAGAAGTTACTTCTTGCCACAAATTCTGCATAGGAAGTGCATTTTGTAAGCTTTTTTCTGATGTCACTTCATCTGAATACACAAAATCCCTTTGCCAATAGTCAAGATTGATGATCTGTGTTAGAAGACACCGAATCCATACTTTCCTCCAACTCTACTCTGTTTAATGACTAGACTACATAATTCCTGCCCTATCTGTCTCTCAAGTTCATGTCAGTGATTACAAAGAGTGTAGAGAAAATATCAGAAATCCAGTGCTACAAAAATCGGCTCATGATTCTTGTCACCCAACAAGTGAGCCATTAGGTGAGGTGGTGAAGTCGCTCAGTCATGTCCGACTCTTTGTGACCCCATGGACTGTAAGCCACTAGGCTTCTCTGTCCATGGGATTCTCCAGGCATGAATACTGGAGTGGATTGCCATTTCCTTCTCCAGGGGATCTTCCCGACCCAGGGATCGAACCCAGGTCTCCTGCATTGGAGGCAGACGCTTTAACCTCTGAGCCACCAGGGAAGCCCAGTGAGCCATTAAATCACCTTAAAATAAAAGAAGGGCTTCCCTGGTGGCTCAGACGGTAAAGGGTCTGCCCGCAATGCGGGAGACCTGGGTTCGATTCCTCGGTCAGGAAGATCCCCTGGAGAAGGAAATGACAATCCACTCCAGCACTCTTGCCTGGAAAATCCCATGAACGGAAGAGCCTGATAGGGTACAGTCCATGGAGCCGTGAAGAGTCGGACATGACTGAGCGACTTCACTTTCACTTTCTTTCACTTTAAAATAAAAGAACATTTCATTGTTTTAGAGGAGACAATGTGCTCTCCATACGTCCGTGACTTTCTGCCAGTGTTGTGTCACAATTAATCCAGAGACTTGAATCTAAGCTTCCTCACAAATTCTAATTAACATGTACTCAATGCATTAAAGTTTCCATTCATGTTTTCATGTATTCAGACATTAAACCTGTAAAGTAATAAGGGACGATTTTGCAATTTTTGAGGGCATAAAAGATCAAAAAAGAAAATGAATTTTCCCTGGACCATTCCCCACCCTCTTCCACACCCCCCCCCACCCCCCGCCAAAAGCTCTTGTTTTCCCATAAGGTGATTGATATCTGAATCTAATACAAACTATAAATACAATGTTTGGTATGGAATATGAATATTTATCAATGAGAAAAAACCAAAACAATTTTTAAAATTAAAAGACTGACAAATACTATAGTGATCAAAAAACATAGAATGGTAACATGATATTTTCAGAAATTACTGCTTGACACACTTCTCTAATACATTTTTCCTGAATTTTTCCTTTTTTTTTTTAATCATTTGTCCATATGGCAAATATTTCAAAGTTTCTCAGGAGTAAACTAAAAGATCATTCAAACTTTCTTTTAGCATTTTGACCAAAGTGGCTTATTGATATTTAAATATTTATTTGCCAAGGCAGAAAGGAAAGACTTTGTCTCAGCATTTCAGAAGTCTAGTAAGAGGTAGGTATCGTGAAACTAGCAAAAACAGGAATAAGAGTGGACATGTCGCATGGTTTAAATTTACAAAATAAACAAAACAAAACTGTATATGTACACAGTGGACAAAATCACATACCTTATGACAACTTAACTTTACAAGCTGGCAGGAATTGCTATTTCTTTTATTTAATAGATCAGAACACTGGGGCTTAGAAATGTTAATTAGCCAACATGCACAAGATCACTACTGATACATTGGGAATTCACGTCCATGTTTCCTGACTGAAAAGCTCAAGCTCATCCACTCTACCGTTACGTTGCTTCTTGATGTTGGTAATTAAAAGGAAGGGGAAGGGCATCTTATTTAGAAAGGAGTAAACTGAAGCACTGAACTGAAACTGAAGCACCCCCATTTCTCATATTCAAATATTCATCTTTCTTTAGAGCTCACTGCGTATACTTTTGTGCAGTAGTAGGGTAAGACATCTGTGCCCTTCATGGCATTATGCGGCCATGCGTGTCCTCTTTGGTAGGCAAGACCTGATGTTTCCAATACTATTTCGACTACCTTTAGTTCTTTTTCTCATATTCTGTCATTTTGATTTTTGATGTAGTGATTTTTATCTTTGACAGTAAGAACAAGTATGTATTCTACCATCTCAAATGACCTAGATTCATATTCCTGGGGAGCTTGGAGTTTCCCAGGGGTATCTCTTTGATAGAAATGTAGTCCATTTAAAATACCTCTTTTATGTTTACTAATTGGCCACAGCCCAAGCTGTGCTAAATAGCAACCACATTCAGCTCAGTTCAGTTCAGTTCAGTCCTCAGTCGTGTCCGACTCTTTGCGACCCCATGAATCACAGCACGCCAGGCCTCCCTGTCCATCACCAACTCCCGGAGTTCACTCAAACTCACATCCATTGATTCTGTGATGCCATCCAGTCATCTCATCCTCTGTCATCCCCTTCTCTTCCTGGCCCCAATCCCTCCCAGCATCTGAGTCTTTTCCAATGAGTTAACTCTTTGCACGAGGAGGCCAAATTACTGGAGTTTCAGCTTTAGCATCACTCCTTCCAAAGAACACCCAGGGCTGATCTCCTTCAGAATGGACTGGTTGGACCTCCTTGCAGTCCAAGGGACTCTCAAGAATCTTCTTCAAAACCACAGGGCAAAAGCATCAGTTCTTCGGCACTTAGCTTTCTACACAGTCCAACTCTCACATCCATACATGACTACTGAAAAAACCATAGCCTTGACTAGACGGACCTTTGTTGGCAAAGTAATGTCTCTGCTTTTGAATGTCTCTGCTATCTAGGTTGGTCATAACTTTCCTTCCAAGGAGTAAGTGTCTTTTAATTTCATGGCTGCAGTCACCATCTACAGTGATTTTGGAGCCCAAAAAAATAAAGTCTGACACTGTTTCCACTGTTTCCACTGTTTCCCCATCTATTTCCCACGAAGTGAAGAAACCAGATGCCATGATCTTCGTCTTCTGAATGTTGAACTTTAAGCCAACTTTTTCACTCTCCTCTTTCACTTTCATCAAGAGGCTTTTTAGTTCCTCTTCACTTTCTGCCATGAGGGTGGTGTCATCTGCATATATGAGGTTATTGATATTTCTCCTGGCAATCTTGATTCCAGCATGTGTTTCTTCCAGCCCAGCATTTCTCATGATGTACTCTGCATATAAGTTAAATAAGCTTGAATAAAAAAAGATCCATTTTGTCTTGGTGAGACAGAAATCCCTATAAACACATGAATGAAATGTATAATAAACACAGAGAGGAAGAAAGTAATTTTTCAAGGAAGTAAACTCTAAAACTATTTTGTAGTTTTCAGGGGAGTATTTTCATTGATTCAATTCATATAAAAATGTCATGTGAATAATATGGCTCTCATTCTTTAATATACTTGGTTTGGAAAACTGATTCTAGTGCTGACTGGCTATATTTTCCCAGTTGCGTGAAATTTCTGACTTTTTCTCGCAATTATAAAGTAGGAACAGTCATACTTTTCTCAGAAAAACATATAATGCATGTACGATAGTGATAGTTATATGAACTACCCTCTCTCTAATCATATACATATATATATACATATATATATATGATTAAATCTTAAATCAAATTTTAAAGTCATGATTAGGCCAAAACTTGACTCCTAGTTCTGTATGATCTTTTCAGAATATCAAGCTCCATTTTTACCTATTTAGATTTTTTTTGTCAACTCTGGAAGAATTAACACTTTGAATTTTAATAGTTTTTGACATACTACTGGGCTTCCTTGGTAGTGCTAGTGGTAAAGAATCCACCTTCCAATGCAGGAGATATAAGAGATGTGGGTTTGATCCCTGGGTCATCCAGTATTGTCTAGAAAATCCCATGGACAGAAGAGCCTGGCAGACTACAGTCCATGGGGTCACAAAGAGTCAGACATAACTGAAGTGACTGAGCCTGCACACACACACTATGTACTACTATAATTTTAATTTAAAAAATTCTATGACTCTCAATTACTTTAGTAAAGTAAGGTCAAATCATGTTTCCTTGCTGCTGGAATGGTAACTAAATTTAATATGCATAACATGTTGGAATATTCCTGGTACATAATAATGCTAGTTTACATTCTTGAATTTTCATATAAATCCTTAAAAATATTTGCAAAGTATTTTTAACTGCCCTGTACTTCACTGAATATTTATTTTACCTGTGTTGTGATTCATATCACATGATTCTTCAAGCAGGGTTGTACACCACACTATATTATGTTTATCTGTAAGGCCAAATTATTTCCCAATTATGTGAATGGTTGTTGGAACAAATAGGTGAGCAACACTCTAGGATTTTTTTTTTTCATATAGATATTTTCTGTCAGATAGAGAATGTAACAATGCTATTACGATAAACTCAGATTTGAGCTGACAAATATGTCCTCCCTCTGGCAGAGTTATATGTATTAAAAGCAGGCCAAGAATGGCTGGGCATATCTCTTTCCATGTTTCAGTAGATGAGTATAGCTTTTGAAAGATTTAAATGAATCCTCAGATGCAATCATCTTCTAAGTAAAAGCTGTGTCTTCTTAACTTCCCTAAAAGTTTTCTCATTTCCCCCACCATCTAAAGAACAATTTACATTGAGGTTAGGTTGATGCTGCCAGACAAGTCAGAGAGCATTTGAGATTTTCATTTTAGGCTGTTTCTCTGATTTAAACCAAGTCCTATAGTTCAAGCTTCAGGTACAATCTGTTATTTTTTCATTTGAGAGTACTTAAAAAATACAAAGGCCTAATATTTCTTTTCCTTATTATTTGAAAAAAGAAAATCTCAAATATAGATGTTAGCTTTCTTTTGCCAGCAGAAAACCTTCACATTTAAAATACCAACTTAAAAATAAGTCTTCCATGTATTTTTTAGTTCAAATTTCCAGTGTAGGAATATTTAATCCCTGAACATAGCCACACCACTTTTAAACACTGTTATAACTTGGAAAATGCCAATGATAAAACTAAACAAGCTGAATAATGATAATAATAGTGATGATGTTAGCAGGAATGATGTGTTGTGCTGTGCACATTCAGTTGTGTCTGACTTTTTGTGGCCCCATGGCCTGTAGTCCACCAGGCTCCTCTGTCCATGGAAACGATGGAAATTGTGCATGATAACTTATCCAGGATCTATTGAGAGAATATGAGAAAGTCAGACTTTTTCCTTAAGAAACACATTTAAGATATACATGCAATGGCATGTGTAAAATATATTCATTAAATAATACAGAAAAGTCTAAAGTTAGAAGAAGTTTTCAGAAGATAGAGCATGCAAAGACTGGAGAAAGCAGGATTGTATAATTAGATACCTCTGTGTTCAAAAGTAACCTTAGCATGTGCTGCTTTTTGGAAATTTAAGTAAGGAGAACAATTTGTCTGATCATAATTTGGCCCAAGATAAAGAGGAAGAGGAAATGGAAATGGGAAAAAAGAAGCAGAAGAAGAAGGAGACAGAATGTGATATTTAACTTGAATGGTTGTTTTGAAATGTGATCATTTACAGGAAGTTGTGTGGTATAATAACTAGTACATTGAGATTAAATAGTACTTATTAAAATCACTTGCCACTATGTGGTTTAAGGAAATTATGTGAAGAAGATGGCATATGAATTAAACTGTACAATAAATAGGATTTATACATGTAAAAATAGAAAAAAAAAAGTGCTGTAAGCAGACAGAAACAAGATAGTGAATGCTAAAAAAAGAGTAAAGAAGTGAGCCAATTTATTCTGCTATTGCATCAAAGTGAAAGTGAAGTCACTAAAAGATTGGTATTAAGTGTTAAATCTGCAAAGCATACTGAGGTAAAATTATTTTTAACTTAAAAATGAGTCTAAGGATTAGAAAAAATGTTTTATATTAAAAAGTGAGGTTACAAAAATCTTCAATAATATATTAGCAAACCAATATCAACAATACATTAAAGAATCATTCACCATGATCAAATGAGACTTAGTCTAGAGGTGCAGGGATGGTTCAATATTCACATATCAATCAGCATGATCCATAACATCAGCAAAATGGATAACAAATTATGTGATCATCTTGCTGCTGCTGCTAAGTCACTTCAGTTGTGTCCGAATCTGTACGACCCCATAGAAGGCAGCCCACCAGGTTCCCCTGTCCCTGGGATTCTCCAGGCAAGAACACTGGAGTGGGTTGCCATTTCCATCTTAGATGCAGAAAAAGCATTTGACAAAGCTCAGTATCCATTTATGAGAAAAGTCTTCAACAATGTGTGTATAGAGGGAATGTATGTCAGCATAGTAAAGGTCATATATGACAAACCCACAGTTAACATAATTCTCAATGGAAAAAAAAGCTGAAAGATTTTCCTCCAAGATCAGGAACAAGGCAAAAATGCTCACTCTCACAACTTTTATTCAACATAATATTGAAAGTCCTAGCCAGGGCAATCATACGTGAGAAATAAATAAACAGCATCCAAACTGGAAAGAAAGAAAACTGTCACTATTTGCAGATTGCATGATAGAATAGAAAACTTTAAAGATTCTACCAAAAAAAAAAATCAGAACTAATAAATGAATTCAGTAAGCTTCAGGATAAAAAAAAATGATATACAGAGACATACTATATCTTATATATAGTATATAGACATGCTGTATACTAACTGCAAACTATCAGAGAGAGAGAAATTAAAAAACAGTCTCAATTAATACTGCATCAAAAGAACAAAATGATAAAGCCAAATAAGGAGATAAAAGAGCTGTACTCTGAAAGTTATAAGACATTAATGAAAGAAGTTAGAGATAATACAAATAAATGGAGAGATATATCTGGTGCTGGAAGTAGGTCCAAAGCTGTAAAGAATAATATTGTATAGGAACATGGAATGCTAGATATATAAATCAAGGTAAATTGGAAATGGTCAAGCAGGAGATGACAAGAATGAACATCGAAATTTTAGGAATCAGGAAACTAAAATGGGCTGGAATGGGCGAATTTAACTCAGATGATCATTATATCTACTGTGGGCAAGAATCCCTTAGAAGAAATGGAGTAGCCCTTAGAGTCAACAAAATGCAGTACTTGCGTGCAATCTCAAAAATGACAGAATGATCTCTATTCGTTGCCAAGTCAAACCATCCAATAAATAGCACAGTAATCCAAGTCTATGCCACAACCAGTAATCCTGAAGGAGCTGAAGTTGAACAGTTCTATGAGGACCTACAAGACCTTCTAGAACTAACACAAAAAAAGATGTCCTTTTCATCACAGAGAATGGGAATACAAAAGTAGGAAGTCAAGAGATACCTGAAGTAACAGACAAATTTGGCCTTAGAACACAGAGTGAAACAGGGCAAAGTTTAAAACAGGACAAAGTTTTTCCAAGAGAAAGCACTGGTCATAGCAAACACCCTCTTCCAAGAACACAAAAGACTCTACATATAGACATCACCAGATGGTCAATACCAAAATCAGATTGATTATATTCATTGCAGCCAAAGATGGAGAAGCTCTATACACTCAGCACAAACAAGACCAGGAGCTGACTGTGGCTCAGATCATGAAATATTTATTGCCAAATTCAGACTTAAATTTTAAAAAGTAGGGAAAACCACTAGGCCACTCAGGTATGACCTAAATCAAATCCCTTATGACTACACAGTGGAAGTGAGAAATAGATCCAAGGGACTAGATCTGATAGACAGAATGTCTGATGAACTATGGATGGGTTCATGACATTGTACAGGAGGCAGTGATTAAGACCACCCTTAAGAAAAGAAATTCAACAAGGCAAAATAGTATCCTGAGGAGGCCTTACAAACAACTGAGAAAAGAAGATAAGCTAAAGGCAAAGGAGTAGGGGAAAGATATACCTATTTGAATGCAGAATTCCAAAGAGTAGTAAGAAGTGATAAGAAAGCCTTCCTTAGTGATCAGTGCAAAGAAACAGAGGAAAAAAATAGAATGGGAATGACTAGAGATCTCTTCAAGAAATTTGGAGATACAAAAAGAACATTTAATGCAAAGATGGGCATAATAAAAGACATAAATAGTATGGACCTAACAGAAGCTGAATATATTAAGAGGTGGCAAGAATACACAGAAACACTGTACAAAAAACATCTTCAGGACCCAGATAACCACAACAGTGTGGTCACTCACCTAGAGCCAGACATCTGGAATGTGAAGTCAAGAGGGCCTTAGGAAGCATCACTATGAACAAAGTTAATGGAGGTGATGGAATTCCACTTGAGCTATTTCAAATCCCAAAAGATGACTCTGTTAAAGTGCTCTACTCAGTATGCCAGCAAATTTGGCAAACACAACAGTGGCCACAGGACTGGAAAATGTCAGTTTTCACTCTAATCCCAAAGGAAGGTAATGCCAAAGAATGTTCAAACTACCACACAATTACACTCATCTCACACACACTAGCAAAGTAATGCTCTAAATTCTCCAAGCCAGGCTTCAACAGTTCATGAACAGAGAATTTCCAGATGTTCAAGCTGGATTTAGAAAAGGCAGAGTAACCAAAGATCAAATTACCACCATCTATTGGATCATTGAAAAAGCAATAGAGTTCCAGAAAAATATTTACTTATGCTTTATTGTCTATGCTAAAGCCTTTGTCTGTGTTGATCACCACAAACTGTGGAAAATTCTTCAAGAGATGGGAATACCAGACCACCTGACCTGCTTCCTGAGAAATCTGTATGCAGGTCAAGAAGCAACAGTTAGAACTGGACATGGAACAACAGACTGGTTCAAATTGGGAAAAGAGTACATCAAGGCTGTATATTGTCACTGTGCTTATTTAACTTATATGCAGTGTACATCATGAGAAATGCTGGGCTGGATGAAACACAAGCTGGAATCAAGATTGCCCAAATAAATATCAATAACTTAAGATATGTAGATGGCACCAGCATTATGGCAGAAAGCACAGATTAATTAAAGAACCTCTCGATAAAAGTGAAAGAGGAAAGAGAAAAAGTTAGCTTAAAACTCAGCATTCAAAAAACTAAGATGATAACATCAGGCCCCATCACTTCATGGCAAATAGATGGAGAAACAGTGGAAACAGTGAGAGACTTCATTTTGGGGGCTTCAAAATCACTGCAGATGTTGACTGCAGCCATGAAATTAAAAGATGCTTGTTCCTTGTATGAAAAGCTGTGACCAAACTAGATAGCATACTAAAAAGCAGAGACATTACTTTCCCAACAAAAGTCCATCTAGTCAAGGCTATGGTTTTCCCATTAGTTATGTATGGATGTGAAAGTTGGACTATAAATAAAGCTGAGCACTGAAGGATTGATGCTTTGGAACTGTGGGGTTGGATATAACTCTTGAGAGTCCCTTGGACTACAAGGAGATCAAACCAGTTAATACAAAAGGAAATCAGTCCTGAATATTCATTGGAAGGGCTGATTTTGAACCTGAAACTCCAATGCTTTGGCAACCTGATGTGAAGAACTGACTCACTGGAAAAGACCCTGATGCTGGGAAAGATTTAAGGCAGGAGGAGAAGAGGATGACAGAGAATGAGGTGGTTGAATGGCATCCCCGACTCAATGGACATGAGTTTGAACAAGCTCCGGGAGTTGGTGATGTACAGGGAAGCCTGGTGTGCTGCAGTCCAAGGGGTCACAAAGAATTAGACATGACTGAGAAACTGAAATGAAGTGAATCATACTCATGAAGAGAAGAATTAGTATTGGTAACACTTCCATAATATCCAAAGTAATCTACAGATTCCATGTCATCCTTATCAAAATAGCCATGATATATATATATAAGCTTCCCTGGTTTATATAAGGTTATATATAAGCCTATATATATATAGGCTTCCCTGGTTTTAGAAAAGGCAGAGGAACCAGAGATCAAATTGCCAACATCCGCTGGATCATGGAAAAAGCAAGAGAGTTCCAGAAAAACATCTATTTCTGCTTTATTGACTATGCCAAAACCTTTGACTGTATGGATCACAATAAACTGTGGAAAATTCTGAAAGAGATCGGAATACCAGACCACCTGACCTGCCTCTTGAGAAATCTGTATGCAGGTCAGGAAGCAACAGTTAGAACTGGACATGAAACAACAGATGGGTTCCAAATAGGAAAAGGAGTATGTCAAGGCTGTATATTGTCACCCTGCTTATTTAACTTCTATGCAGAGTACATCATGAGAAATGCTGGACTGGAAGAAACACAAGCTGGAATCAAGATTGCTGGGAGAAATATCAATAACCTCAGATATGCAGATGACACCACCCTTATGGCAGAAAGTGAGTTCAGTTAAGTCGCTCAGTCATGTCCGACTCTTTGCGACCCCATGAATCGCAGCACGCCAGGCCTC
>SJYT01077281.1:261693-400940 GCA_006410635.1 Cephalophus harveyi
CTAGTAAATTTGAAGTTATTCACACTATTGACATATTTCAATTTACAATATAGCCCAGAGACAAGTAATAAAGGTAGACTATATATAATAAAAATATCATTATAAAGTTAAAATATCTGTAATTATGATCTTAGTACATAGATAGGCACACCAATGCCACTGAATGAACAGTCCAGAGATAGACTTAAATATATGCCAAATTAGTGCATGACAAAGTAATAAAACAGATAAGTTTGTAAGACATATTCTTTAATAAAATGGTTTACAACTTGGAAACTGTCTGAAAAAACGAAATAGAAAGTAATAAACTTAAAATACATAAAATAAATACACATTGGAACATATACTGAAACTTAGCAGCTAATCCATAACAGTATCAGAAAATAATGATAGTATTTTTGAAAGAGCTCAAGTTGAAGATATTCTGTTTAATGTAACATGAAATGTGAAAACAACAGATTAGAAGATTTACAATGAGTTTATAGCAGTGGAAAAAAATACATTTTTTACAAGGCAAATTTAAAATCTAAACACAGACAAATAGGACTGATGCTGAAGCTGTAGCTCCAATACTTTGGCCACTTGACGTGAAGAACTGACGCATTAGAAAAGACCCTGATGCTGGGAAAGATTGAAGGCAGGAGGAGAAGGGGACAACAGAGGATGAGATGGTTGGATGGTATCCCCAACTTGATGGACATGAGTTTGAGCAAGCTCTGGGAGTTGGTGATGGACAGGGAAGCCTTGGGTGCTGCAGTCCATGGGGTTGCAGAGTCAGACACGACTGAGTGACTGAACAAACAAATATGGGGGCAAAAACTATAATTCCTTACATGGAAAAAGAGATATGTATATCCATGTGTTGGGAGACAGAGAGGAGAGTGTTAGTTGCTCAGTCTTGTCCAACTGTTTGTGATCTCATGGACTGTAGCCCACCAGGATCCTCAGTACATGGAATTCTCCAGGCAAGAATACTGAAGTGGGTAGTCATTCCTGTCTCCAGGGGATCTTTCTGACCCAGGAATTGAACAATTGTTGGCAGATTCTTTACTGTCTGAGCCACCAAGGAAGCCCCATTTGTGAGGAAATATCTATTACAATATTTATTAAAAATGAAATGAGAGAAAGACATGGAAAATATATTTTACAAATTAACAGAAAAATAAGTTTAAAGGTCCCTTAAACAATTGGAGAAGGAAATGGCAATCCACTCCAGTATTATTGCCTGGAAAATCCCATGGACAGAGGAGCCTGGTAGGCTACAGTCCATGGGGTCGCAAAGAGTCGGACATGACTGAGAGACTTCACTTTCACTTTCACTTAAACAATTGGAAAGATAATCAACCATTTCATAATAAAAAAATTCAAATTTAAAACACTGAAAAACTTTTTAAATTTATCTAATTGGTAATGATCAAACAGTTCTTAAAGTGCTATTAGGGTCATGTTAGGAAAAAAGATATTCTCATGTATATCTCATGGGAGTATAACAAAAACTGGTACAATATGTACAAAGGGAAATTTGACAATATTTGCAATTTACAAATGCATTCATTCTTTGAAATGCCAATTCCAGTTATAGATATGTGTCCTTTACTGGTAATCACATGAGTGAAATGACAATGGAATATTGTGGTAAAATGAAAAATTAGGAAATAATCAAGATGTCTATCAATAAGAAACTGCTTAATGTATGCTATATATATAATGTACAATTGTACAGCTGTAAAAACAAACATATAAGTCCATATGTGACCACCTTCAAAATGTATTTTAAGTGAATAAGCAAAAGTGCAGAATGGTGAATTTAACATCCAGGAGTTTTCTTTTTTTTTTTTTTTTTAAGAAAAATGAGATATGTGTGTGTAGAGAAAGAGATAGAATATATAAGAAATTATTTCACCAAGAATATTAAAATATTTAGAAAATTAGATGCTTTCAAAGAAGGAAACTGAGCTGCTGTTCCCTACAGTGGGAAGGGAAAATTTCATAATGAATTTTTTCCTGTTTTCTGATTTTTTTTTAATGATCATTTTGTCTCTTAAATAAGTAAATTTTTGTTTATCAAATGCATAAAGAAAATGTAAAAGATGAAAGAAGAAGAAAGGAAAGAGAAGAATAACAGGAATAACAGAATAACAGCTAATACTAGCTTACAACCTCCAAAGTTGCCTGGGAGAAATCTGAAACTAGCTTCCTACACAAGAGAAAGGAGAGACAAAAAAGGCAGATCACTCCAGATTGCTAGGTGGACAGTTTAATAAGAAAGGAACTACATGAGGTTTGTCTTGGGAGTCCCTAAAATGAGTAGATCTCTGTACCAACCCCTCAGGAATCTTAAAAGTTTATATAGTGGTCTTAACAAAGTTCAGTCATATATTCAATCTTAATGCTCCCAACAACACTGCACCCTTACAACTATGCCCTTAGGGGAGCTCCTAGTTCAGGAACAATGAGTAGAGGGAGGGGGCTGAAGAGTCGGATTGCCTGGAAGCTGCTCACAAGCCAATATGTGGTCATGTCCTCTAGATGAAGTCCTTCAACAGAGGGAAGAGAGGAGGGAGGAAAAGGGCATGCATTTATAGCATCAAACCTATACTAGACAAGGACACTGCTGAAGCTAAATGTTTACTCAGATTAATATGATTTGATTTTGAACTATCAATCCAGATAAATATACATGATTGAGGGTTTAAAGAATTTCATCTTGCATATGTAAAACAAAATCCCAATCATTTTTTGTAAACAGCTTTTCAGTTTACAAAATACTTGCATACATGCTTATCTATTTAAGTAGTTACTGTTTTCTTCCACTTTTTAAAGATGATTAGTCAGACCTCAAAAATGTCAAATGACACACAATGAAGCACAGAACTTAGTTATTAAATCTGTCTTCTAACTTTACATCTCATACTCATTACAAGCTACCATATTTTTCTAAATATATACATTAAAAAAATTCTCAACTTCTTTTCTCTCTCAAGTCCCCATGTTGTAATAATTTAGAGCAAACACTAGGCTGTATTACTGAATAAGAGAGCAAATAAGGGGAAGAATGCATGAAGGAAAAGAAAGAATAAGTGTTAATTCAGGGGATTCAGAGAATGAAAAAATGAAAATCAAAGTATATTAAGTGCAGGAAAAAATTTTAAACTTAAAAGTAAGTTTTTAGGGAGTGGTACAATCATTCTATGTTTCAAATAAGCCATCTCAAGCCTTAAAATGAATGAACACAGTCATCCAGCCATTTTACTTTTAGGGATTTTTCCTAAGAAAATAATGGAACAAATGTACAAAAATCGCATGTACAAATTACATGGGCTCCCCAGGTGGCTCAGCATTAAAGTACTTGCCTGCAATGCAGAAGGCCCTGGGTTCAGTCTCTGAGTCAAGAAGATTTCCTGGAGAAGGAAATGTATTCTTCAGTCCAGTATTCTTGCCTGGAAAATCCCACAGACAGAGGAGCCTTGTGGGCTACAGTCCATGGGGTCACAAAGAGTCAGACACAACTTAGCAATTAAACAACAATTATATTTAATATACATATGTTACTTATAAAATAAACTGCAAGAGTATTTTAATAGAACAGATTAAAATTGATTCACTACCAAAGTAAAATATTTACAGGAAAAAAAAATACTTTTTTCTCTTTTTCTTCTAACCTGAACTTCCTTACACACTCATTAAAATATCCATCAAGGTCTCCACCAAGTATATCTTCCTGTGGACTCCTTCAAAATGGGTGAGAGCTCATCATCAGTAGTCTACTTAGTCTTTCAGTCCTTGAAAGTTTAATGCATTTGAACATTAGTGTTTATTCAGAGTTGGGTGCAAAGCTCCCTTGGTAGCCCAAAGATTTAATTAGAATCAGTCACTGTATTTGAAAGCATCATGGCTCTCTTTTTTGAGCCTTTTTGAGATCAAAGTGTCCCTGGCCCCACTTACAAGCTCACTGCTGAAAGACCTCACTATCAATTAAAGGATTCTCACTCCAAACCCACAAGAGCCTGACACTGTGCTCCTGAAGCATACATCTAAGGATATTTCTAAGACTTACAGACTTAATGTTCTAAAATAGCCACTATTTCTGGCAGAATCATTTCCTCTCTATCTCCATCAGTAAATTGGAAAAAAATCCTCCTGATACTCAAAGTTATCAGAAACCTTAAAAAGAAAACCAACATTTTTGTGCAAGATAGAATGTCCTGTAATTGTGATTCAAGACTTTATCCTTTATCTTTATCCTTCTAGGATCTTGGTTATAATGCTCTATTTTCTTATTTTCCCATCCTATCCTCTGCTTATAAATGCAATTTTTCTAAAGTAAAATTTCACATATTATGTGGTATCAGTACTGGAGGTGGAAATGACAACCCACTCCAGTATCCTTGCCTGGAGAATCCCATGGGCAGAGGAGCCTGGCAGCTACAGTCCATGGGGTCTCAAAGAGTCAGACATGACTGAAGTGACTTAGCACACATGTGCTATCAGTACCCAGCAATAAGGACTACTGCTGGAGAGTAAATATAGAAGAAAGTTACAATGCTTATTCCTAAGGCAAGAACAAAATGTCAAATTCATGGTTGCAGATTACATAGATTTGCATATTTTAAAAGTGCTCCATAAAATATGTAAGATAAAGCCAATAGATTTTTTTGTTATTGCTATATGGTAGTCCAACTGGGGCTTTTTGCATACCTCTGTCACATAAGACTTTCAGATTAATAACAAACCCAACAGATTACTAATTGAGAAATCAGTTCAATAACTACAAGGAATAGGAATACGTGTAGAAAATTTTAAAAAGCAGTTTTTGTCCTTGGGAATTGTGAAAGTGACCAAGTTCATTTGCTTCCATCTTTAAACTATTGTCTTACTTTGACAAATTGCACTCGGACCAACAGACACTATGTGATCAATAGGATCGAAATGAATGACATTCAATCACATCTTGCATTATTAGATGAACATTTTAATAAGATGAATGATGGCCTTGCAGTACAAGCAAGACATAAGAAATCATTTTTTCCCCCACAAATTGTCAATTTCTTGAAAAGAGAGGGCAAACTAAGGAGCTGAAATACCAACTCTTTGCTCTACTCTGCTAACATAAAAGCCATTTTACCTCCTCTGTGATACCAAGGGGTTCTTTTTTAATCTTACCCCTGTTAAGTCCTACAGACAGAGGAAGGCAAACTAACAGTGTAAAAATTCCCCTTTTCTCATCAATATTTTAGTAACCTGAATCAAAGTGAGACTATTATTTGATTTTTTTAAATATTTATGTTATTATTGAGTAATTTTGAATCCAAAAACCTATGAAGCAAATTCTCAATTATAGATAAATCTATATCTATATCCATATTTAGAAGATGTGTATAAGAGACAGGTGCAATTGTGCGGTAATTGGAGCATTCTTTTGCATTGCCTTAAGGAGAGAAACAGAAAAAGATTTCACCATATTTTATTAGAAATAATAAGAAATTTGTCACATTTCTTTTATCATTACTCAATACTTGAACTAAAAGATTTATTCAAATTTAGACAATTAAGTAAGAAATTCAACTTCTAAACGTTTCTTTATTTCTTTCCTTAGAGAAGACACACATCAATAGCCAAAATGTCTTTTTCTTTTCTTCATTCTCAGAGTCAGATAATGTGTCAAATGCATGATATTGCTTCAGTCTGCTAAATCTTATATAAAATAAATTCACTTTTCCTGCATAAAGAATATTACAACAGAGTAACCGAGGCTAAATATTTTATGACTTTCATCAATTTGTGATGATAAAAATTCTCATTCTTGGTTACTTAAAACTCCTGGTATTAAAGCCACATGTTTTACCTCTAAGGAATCAGTATCCTTCCTCAGTTGCTCTGTTGTGATTTGGGAACTAAGTCTAACAAATAAACAAAAAGGCATGAAGTAAAATTCCATTAATTAGGAAGAAATCACTATGAAATGACTGGAATATTCAGATAGGCAAGATGTCTGATCAAATTCATAGGCAATGAATATTGGCTAAAGATAGTGAGGAAACTAGTCAAGAATTTAGAGTTCATATCATTTTTTATTTTATTTTTATCTTTTAAAGTCCATTTCCCAAATTCTTATCTTGAAAGGCAAGTTTCTCTCACATGAATTAAACTTCAAGACTTTTGCATTTTACAATTTCATAGAATTTTTTTTTAATCTATAAAAATATTACACTGGATACTATCATCAACTGGTGATTGATACTATTTATAATTTTTATACAAATTAATTTAATTTTAGACACCATTTCTAAATACAGGAATTTTAGTTTAGCCTAGCACTGAACTAATACATTAAAATTTGACAATGGGCTTCTATGGTGGCCTAGTGGTAAAGAATCCACCTGCCCAGCAGATGACCTGGGCTTGATCCCTGGTTTGGGGAGATCTGCTGGAGGAGGAAATGGCAACCCACTACAGTATTCTTGCCTAGGAAATCCTAAGGATGCAGAGCCTAACAGGATACAGTCCATGGAGTCACAAAAGAGCCAAACAAAATTTAGTGACTAACAACAATAAGTGGTTTTGCAAGGATTCTAGTATCATGAAAAGTAGCAAAAAAGAAAATGGTTTATGTAATATATCAGAATTAACAGAGCTAAATACTATTAGCACTATATTAAACAAGGTTAATATCAAATCACAATCTAGGATAAAGAAAACCTATCTTGACTAATAAAGCTTTAATCTGAGCCCAGTTCTCTAGTAATAAAGATAAACATATATAGTCCCTAAATCTGTCAAGGTTTTATCAAAGCATATATAAATGAAAACTGAAAACTTGAGTCGAGTCCCCCAAAAGTATGTTACCAACCCTAAACCCAGCATGAAATATAACAGAAGAACTATAGTATTTAGTTAAAAAGTTGGGCTCTAGAGGTGAATCCTTGAGGTTTATATCCCAGTTTTACTTCTTACCAAATATATGTTCCAAAGCCTTTGACTGTGTGGATCACAATAAACTGTGGAAAATTCTTCAAGAGATGGGAATACCAGACCACCTGATCTGCTTCTTGAGAAATCCATATGTAGGTCAGGAAGCAATAGTTAGAACCAGACATGGAACAACAGACTGCTTCCAAATAGGAAAAGGAGTAGATCTGCATATTGTCACCCTGCTTATTTAACTTATATGAAGTGTACATCATGAGAAATGCTGGGCTGGATGAAGCACAAGCTGGAATCAAGATTGCTGGGAGAAATATCAATAACCTCAGATATGGAGATGACACCACCCTTATGGCAGAAAGTGAAGAGGGACTAAACAGCCTCTTGATGCAAGTAAAAGAGGAGAGTGAAAAAGTTGACTTAAAACTCAACATTCAGAAAACAAAGATCATGGCATCTGGCCCCATCACTTCATGGAAAATAGATGGGGGAACAGTGGCAGACTTTATTTTTTGGGCTCCAAAATCACTGCATATGGTGACTGCAGCCATGAAATTAAAAATTGCTTATTCTTTGGAAGGAAAGTTATGATCAAGTTAGCATATTAAAAAGCAGAGACATTACTTTGCCAAAAAATGTCCATCTAGTCAAGGCTATGGTTTTTCCGGTAGTCATGTATGGATATGAGAGTTGGACTATAAAGAAAGCTGAGCATCTAAAAATTGATGCTTTTGAACTGTAGTGTTGGAGAAGACTCTTGAGAGTCCCTTGGACTACAAGGAGATCCAACCAGTCCATCCTAAATGAGAACAGTACTGAATGTTCATTGGTAGGACTATTGTTGAAGCTAAAACCCCAATACTCTGGCCACCTGATGTGAAGAACTGACAATTGAAAAGACCCTGATGCTGGCAAAGATTGAAGGTGGGAGGAAAAGGGGATGACAGAGCATGAGATGGTTTGATGGCATCACGAACTCAATGGACATGAGTTTGGGTATATTCTGGGAGTTGGTGATGGACAGAGAGGCCTGGCATGCAGCAGTCCATGGGGTCACAAAGAGTCAGACATGACCGAGTGACTGAACTGAACTGAACTGAAAAACTTGTGAATGGTAGAACATTATTTAAGTTCATTTTGGCCAAGTTTTCTCATTTTTAAAATGGATCGTATCAATCAAGATCCTAGTTGAACACAACAAAACCCACTCTAGCTTACTAAAGCATAAAGGTGTTTTTAATTGTGACAGTTTCACCTTTTCTTTCTTTTAATATTGATATTATTCATTTATCTTTTATTTTTGGCTGTATCAGGTTTTAGTTGTGGCATGGGGGTTGGGGGTGTTCACTGTGTCATGTGGGATCTTTCATTGTGGTGCATGGGTTTGCTCTAGTTGATGCATGTAGGCTCCAGTGTGGGCTCTATAGTTGCAGCACACACCCTCCAGCTGAGGTACACAGATTCAGAAGTTGTGGTGTGCACAGAAACGTGTTTGTTAAAGCAGGGCTTAGAAAACGTTTTCTCCTGAGCCAAAGAGCAAATATTTCAGACTGGTGGACCAGATGGTCTCTGTTGAAAACACCCATGATTGACATTTTAACAAAAACAGCCATAGACAAGATAAATAAATAGGTGTAACTATGTACCAATAAATCTTTATTTACAAAAACAAGCATTGCTAACCTTTGTGTTTAGAACATAGTATGCAAATGCAACTCACAGAATCTTGAAGATTTCTGAGACATTGATAAAGAACCAGAGATGTGAAGCCAGTTTTAGTGGCAAAAATCACCGAATCACACTTCAATGGGCAATACCACTGCCCAGAGGAACCACAGCTTGCAGCACAGGGCACTGAACACAGACAGGACACTACTACTATTAACAGAATCCCATCACTATTATGCAATCTCTTTATTGTGCTCTATTGCTTTGCCAGAAAAATGAATTCAACCCGATACTTCCTGATTTATATTACCCTCTTCTGCGAATGAGTCTAAAGGAAAAAGTGGACATATGATGTAAAGGAGGCTAGGAAAGCAAGTTCTGGGCTTCTAACCTTAGTAAATTATGACCCATGATGGTGCTGAAATATATAATCGCCACAACATAGTAAAGACTTCTCATATCCTATCATGAAAAAGTGAAAGCGAAAGTCACTCAGTCGTGTTGACCCTTTGCAACACCATGGGCTGTAGTCCAGTGAATTCTCCAGACCAGAATACCAGAATGGGTAGCCTTTCCCTTCTCCAGGGGATCTTCCCAATCTAGGGATGGAACCCAGGTCGGCAAGGCAGATTCTTTACCAGCTGAGCCACAAGGGAAGCCCATATGGAAAAATATATATACCACATAGTATTGTTGTGATAAGTAAACATAATACAAACATATTTCAAAATAATGCCTGGTTTTCTTTCATTTCAAACTGGAGATTTCATACAGCCTTTCTTGTAAGACATGTCTAGTATTACTGAATCCCTAAGCTTTTGCTGTCTGGGAGTTTTTATCTTTTCTTCATGTTTGAAGGACAGCTTTTCCAAGCATAATATTCTTGGTTATGAATTTGCCTGTTCATTCATTTGTTTGTTTTTCTAGCACTTTAAATCTATCATCCCACTTATTTCTTGGCAGTAAGATTTCTGTTGAAAAATCCACTAAGTAGTCTTATGGGGGTTCCTTTGTATGTGACAATTTATTTTTCCCTTGCTTCTTTTAAAATTCTATCCTTTTCTCTGACCTTCATGGGAGAGAAATGAAGTTTCATCAGTTTAAGCAGACTATTATAAATAAAAGATATTTCATGGAATTCCCAAGGTAACCACACACACACACAAACACTCACACACGTGCACACAAAATACCAATAGATGGTACACAGAAGAAACAAGGGAACTAATACTAAAAACTTGACAAAACACAAAAGACATCAGGAGGGGAAAAGACAGGCAAAAGGACTACAAGACTAACAGAGTACAGCTAACAAAATGACAGTAGCAAATATTTCCCTATCAATAGTTAATTTACATTAAATGTAAATAGTTAAAACTTCCCAATCAAGAGACATAGAGTTTCTGAGTACTTTTAAAAATAGACACAATTATATTTTTTTAATAAAAAGTCACTTTAGGCTTAAGCGCACACATATACTGAAAACAAAGAGATATTAAATAGTCTGTGTAAACAGCAACCAAGAGAAAGGATACTTTAGTTACATACTTTCTGATTCACTAATGTCAGAAAAATAAACTTTAATCAAGAGATAAAGAAGGACATTATATAATGATGAAAAGGCCAACTCACCGGGAAGACATAATCATTACAAATATATATGCAGCCAACAATAGAGCCTTTCCATACTGTTCATGGGGTTCTCAGAGGGACAGGCTTTATTTTTGGGGGGCTCCAAAACAACTGCAGACGGTAACTGCAGCCATGAAATCGAGACACGTTTGCTCCTTGGAAGAAAAGTTATGACCAATCTAGATGCATATTAAAAAGTAGAGACATTCAGTTCAGTTCAGTTCAATTCAGTCACTCAGTTGTGTCCGACTCTTTGCGACCCCATGAATCACAGCACGCCAGGCCTCCCTGTCCATCACCAACTCCCAGAGTTCACTCAGATTCACGTCCATCGAGTCAGTGATACCATCCAGCTATCTCATCCTCTGTTGTCCCCTTCTCCTCCTGCCCCCAATCCCTCCCAGCATCAAATTCTTTTCCAATGAGTCAACTATTCGCATGAGGTGGCCAAAGTACTGGAGTTTCAGCTTTAGCATCATTCCTTCCAAAGAAATCCCAGGGCTGATCTCCTTCAGAATAGACTGGTTGGATCTCAACTTTGGCCACCTAATGCAAATAAGTGATTCATTGGAAAAGACCCTGATGCTGGGAAAGATTGAAGGTGGGAGGAGAAGGGGACAACAGATAGTTGGATAGCATCACTGACTCAATGGACATGAGTTTGAGTAAACTCCAGGAATTGGTGATGGACAGGGAGGACTGGCGTGATGCAGTCAATGGGGTTGCAAAGAGCTGGACACAACTGAGCAACTGAACTGAACTGAACAGTAGAGCATCTTTTTGTTGTTAAATCTAAGTGCTGTCCAACTCTTTGAGAACCCATAGACTGTAGCCTGTCAGGCTCTCCTGTCCATGGGATTTCACAGGCAAGAATACTGGAGTTGGTTGTCATTCCATTCTCCAGGGGATCTTTCTGATACCAGGACTGAATCTGCATCTCCTTCATCTTCTACATTGGCAGTCAGATTCTTAACCACTGAGCCACCTGGGAAGTATTCTTTATGCAAAAATCCTCAACAATCTAGTAAACTGAATCCATCAGCACATTAAAAGAATCATTCATCATGAGTAAGTGGGATTTCAAACTTCCCAGGTGGCACTAGAGGCAAAGAACCCTCTTAGATCCCTGGGTCCAAGAGATCCCCTGGAAGAGGAAATGGCGATCTAAACCATTATCTTTGCCTGGAGAATCCCATGTACAGAGGAGCATAGCAGGTTACAGTCCATGGGGTTGCAAACAGTCAGACACAACTGAAGTGACTTAGCATGCACACATATATGCCTGAAATCAAAGCTGGTCTAAAATAAGAAAATTAGCTAACATGACATCAACAGAATAAAGGATAGAAAGCATATAAGCATCTCAATTAATTCAGTTCAGTTCAGTCACTCAGTCGTGTCTGACTCTTTGTGACCCCATGGACTGCATCGTGGGATCCCTGTCCATCATTAACTCCTGGAGCTTAGTCAAACTCATGTCTATAGAGTTGATGGTTCCATCCAACCATCTCTTCCTCTGTCATCCCCTACTCTTCCTCCCCTCAATATTTCCCAGCATCAGGGTCTTTTCAAATGAGTCAGTTCTTCACATTAGGTGGCCAAAGTATTGGAGCTTCAGCTTCAACATCAGCCTTTCCAATGAATATTCAGGACTGATTTCCTTTAGGATGGACAGTATGGATCTCCTTGCAGTCCAAGGGACTCTCAAGAGTCTTCTCCAACACCACAGTTCAAAAGCATCAATTCTTCTGTGCTCAGCTTTCTTTATAGTCCAACTCTCACATCCATACATGACTACTGGAAAAACCATAGGTTTGACTAGACAGACCTTTGTTGGCAAAGTAATGTCTATGCTCTTGTGAGTCCCTTGGACTGCAAGGAGATCCAACCAGTCCATCCTAAAGGAGATCAGTCCTAGGTGTTCAGTGGTAGGACTGATGTTAAAGCTGAAACTCTAATACTTTGGCCACCTGATGCAGAGAGCTGACTCATTTGAAAAGACCCTGGTGCTGGGAAAGATCGAGGGCAGGAGGAGAAGGGGACAACAGAGGATGAGATGGTTGGATGGCATCACTGATTCAATGGACATGGGTTTGGGTGAACTCCAGGAGTTAGTGATGGTCAGGAAAGCCTCGCAGACTGCGGTTCATGGGGTTGCAAAAAGTCAGACAGGACTGAGGGACTGAACTGAACTTTGATGAGTGCAATTGTGTGGTAGTTTGAACATTCTTTGGCATTGCCTTTCTTTGAGATTGGAATGAAAATTGACCTTTTCCAGTCCTGTGGCTACTGCCGAGTTTTCCAAATTTGCTGGCATATTGAGTATAGCACTTTCACAGCATCATCTTTTAGGATTTGAAATAACTGGAATTCCATCACCTCCACTAGCTTTGTTCATAGTGATGCTTCCTAAGGCCTGCTTGACTTCTCATTCCAGGATGTCTGGCTCTAGGTTAGTGATCGCACCATCCTCATTTTCTGGGCCCCGAAGATCTTTTCTGTATAGTTCTTCTATGTATTCTTGCCAACTCTTCTTAATATCTTCTTTTTGTGCTAGGTCCATACCATTTCTGTCCTTTTGTGCCCATCTTTGCATGAAATGTTCCCTTGGGATCTCTAATTTTCTTGAAGAGATCTCTAGTCTTTCCCATTCTATTATTTTCCTCTTTTTTTTTTTTTTTTTTTGCATTGATCACTGAGGAAGACTTTCTTATCTCTCCTTGCTATTCTTTGAAGCTCTGCATTCAAATGGGTATATATTTCCTTTTCTCATTTGTCTTTAGCTTATTTTCCTTTCTCAGCTGTTTGTAAGCCCTCCTCAGGCAATCACTTTGCCTTCTTGCATTTCTTTTTCTTGGGGATGGTCTTGATCACTGCCTCCTATACAATGTCACAAACCTCTGTCCATTGTTTTTCATATAAGAAAGCATATAAGCATCTCAATATATGAAGAAAAAACATTTTACATAATTAACATCCTTTCATGTTATAGCTCTCAACAAAATAAGAATGGAAAAGGTACCTGAACACAATAAAGGTCATATATGAAAAGGCCACAGCAATCATGATACTCATTGATGAAAATATTAAACCTTTCCAGTTACATTCAGGAACAAAGATGCTCATTCTTGCCAAATCTGTTCAACAGATTATTGAAAGACCTAACCAGAAAAAATAGAGAAGGAAAAGAAAATTCATTCAAATAATAAAAAAAGCAAACTTGTTCCTGTTTGCAGTCAACAAGATTTAACACATAGAGAACATTAAGGGCTCCATTTAAAAAAAAAAAAAAAAAAAAACACTGTTAGATATTAAAGGGGGTGGTCCCAACATAGCAAAGGAATAGGACAGGGAGACTACTTTCTCCTCCCAAATTCATCAAAAGATCGTTTGAATGCTGAGCAGCTTCCACAAAGCATTTTCTGAATGTTGGTGGAGGACATCAGGCACCCAGAAAGGCAGATCATTCTCTTCAAAAGGAAGTAGGACAAAATATAAAAGACAAAAAGAGAGAGAAAAGAGGGACAGAGACCCGTCCTGGGGAGGGAGTCTTGAAGGAGAAGAAGTTTCCAAACAGTAGGAAGCCCTCTCACAGGCGGGTCTGTGGGAGTTTTGGAATCTCAGAGGGCAACATAACCGCTAAGAAACAAAACAAAACAGAAAACAACCAAAGAATATACACTTAACTGCAACTCCCAGAGGAGAAGCAGCCCAGACGCTCGCATCTGCCACCAGCAAGCAGGGGGCTGAACAGGGAGGTGCGGGCTGCATTTCTTAGGATAAGGATCAGGCCTGAATGCCCTGATGGACAATCTGAGGGAGCTAACATGAGATGGCAACCCAAACTGTGGGATAGCCAGAGAGAGGAAAAAAAAGAGAGAGAGAGAAATTTTCAGTGAAAGGCTCTAATGAACAGCCTGGCCTGCTCGTAGAACAAAGGACTGAGCAAATACCAGAGGAAAGCTAGCTGGCAGCGGACCGGCCCATCCCCCACTGGAGGAAGGGAGGCAGGTGGGCGACAGCCAGAGCTGGAAGGCGACGAGCAATCTCGGCCCCAGAGACAGCATTCTCTACCAAACTGTGAGCAGGCTCCCAGTTGCTAACCAAGACTTCCTGGGATCCTGGATAGTTGACATGCACTAGTACTGTCGGCAGAGATCAGCTCCCCAGAGGAGACACACAGCACACCTGAGATGGTGCTGCCACAGCAAACCCAGGAATCGGAGTGGCCAGGACCTGGGAGGTGATCACATGCCAGTGATATTTGTTTGCAGTGTTCCTCCCTTCCCACAGCACAACTGAACAAGTGAGCCTAAATAAGTGACCACCTTCGCCGCCTTGTGTCAGGGCAGAAATTAGACACTGAAGAGACTTGCAAACAGAAGAAGTCAAAATAAACAAAGAAGAGAGAACCACTCTGGAACTGACAGGTACAACAGATTAAAACCCTGTAGTTAACTGACTAACAATTGGAGGGGACCTATATAACTGTGGTGTTGGAGAAAAGACTGGAGAGTCCCTTGGACTGCAAGGAGATCCAACCAGTCCATTTTTAAGGAGATCAGCCCTGGGATTTCTTTGGAAGGAATGATGCTGAAGCTGAAACTCCAGTACTTTGGCCACCTCATGCTAAGAGTTGACTCATTGGAAAAGACTCTGATGCTGGGAGGGATTGGAGGCAGGAGGAGAAGGGGACGACCGAGGATGAGATGGCTGGATGGCATCACCGACTTGATGGGCATGAGTTTGAGTGAACTCCAGGAGTTGGTGATGGACAGGGAGGCCTGGCGTGCTACAATTCATGTGGTCGCAAAGAGTCGGACACGACTGAGTAACTGAACTGACTGACTGACTGATAGACCTTGAGAAGAAGCACAAGCTGTAACAAGGAACTATCTGAAACTGAACTGAATACACACTGGCCACAACAGCTCCAGAGAAATTTCTAGATATATTTTTACTATTATCACTTTTTATTTTTTAAAATTTCTTTATTATTCTTTTAATTTTCATTTTTTAAGATGGTAGGCGAGTAGGTAGCATGGAGTTCATCTCTCTCCACAGATATATCAGGAATACAGCTTCAGACACAGAAGTGCATAGCAGAACACCAGTTGAGAGTCACAGATTCTAATCTGGCTCTTCTCCTGTGTGTTCTTGCCTCCAGTGTGCACTATTATCAGAACTTGTGCATTTTCTTTTGTGGGAACTCTCAGTGACCTTTTATATGTTCCATATACACAGAGTCTGCTAAGCTGATTGTCTGGATTTAATCTGCACTAGAATCTGAGCTGCCCCCACAGCAGGTCCAGAGACCAACACAGTGTTGGAGGGCATCCTAGGGAAGTGAAGTGCACTGTGACTCCCGGTGAGGGAAAGGACTCTGATAGCAGTGACTTGAGAAAAGCATCTATTATTCTTATTTTTGACTTGTTTTGCAGATTCTTTTGTTTTTTTTTTTTTGTTTGTTTTGTTTTTTTCTTCTCCTTCTCCCCCTACCCATGTTTTAGCTGTCAATTTTATTGGCATTAAGAAATGCAATTAAGCTTTTGAGCTTTTTTGTTTTCTTCTTTCTCAGTCACGTTTTTTATTGTTGTTATAAACCTCTTCCTCTACTTTGGGCTTTTGCAGTTCTGTAGTTTTCCTTTTCTTTTCTCTTTTCTCTTTTTTTTTAAATTTTAATTTTTAATTTTTTAAAACTATTATTTTTCTACATTTTTTTTTTTTGTTTGTTTTGTTTTTTTCTTCTCCTTCTCCCCCTACCCATGTTTTAGCTGTCAATTTTATTGGCATTAAGAAATGCAATTAAGCTTTTGAGCTTTTTTGTTTTCTTCTTTCTCAGTCACGTTTTTTATTGTTGTTATAAACCTCTTCCTCTACTTTGGGCTTTTGCAGTTCTGTAGTTTTCCTTTTCTTTTCTCTTTTCTCTTTTTTTTTAAATTTTAATTTTTAATTTTTTAAAACTATTATTTTTCTACATTTATTTCTTTGTTTTCTTTTCCTACTGTTCTTTTCCCCTTGCAGTTAATCTTTAACATATATAAATCTTCTTTATCTACCTTTATTTAACTTTGCATATCTATTATTTCTCTCCTTTTCTCTCAACATGTTTGTTAGTTTTATTTTCATTGATTTTTCTTTTTAATTCTCCAATTGGCACTTTGCTTTAGTTTTGTTTTCCAGTTTGTGCTTTAATTAGTTTTGTTCTGGGAGGTACAATTTTTGGTTTCCTTTGTTCTCCAGGTCAATCTATTGTGCTTAATTTTTGTTGGACTGTTTTGATTTTGCCTATGGGTGTATACATATATGTGTGTATTCAAACTTTCTATTGTTGTTATAAACCTCTGCCTCTACCTTGGACTTTTGCAGTTTGGTGGCGTTTTCCTGTTTTCCTCTCTATTCTTTCTTCTTCCATTTTTTTCTCTTTTTTCTTTTAATAATTTTAATTTTTAATTTTTTAAGCCTATTACATTTTCTCTACATTTATTCCTTTGTTTGCTTTTGCTACTCTTTTCCCCTTGCAGCCAATCTTTAATTTATATAAATATTATTCATATACCTCTACTTAACTTTGCATATCTATTTTTTCTTTCTTTTCTTTATTTCCTTTCCTCTCAGCATATTTGCTAGTTTTGTTTTCATTTCTTTATTCCCCAGTTGGCACCTTACTTTTGTTTTGTTTCCAATTTGTGCTTAAGTTAGTTTTTCTCATAACTGGTAAATATAATTTTTGATTTCCTTTGTTCACCAGACAATCTACTATATTTTTGTTGGACAGTTTTCACTTTACTCATGAGTGTATATGTATATGTGTATACTCCATATTTTAATTATATTTTGCCTGATTTTTTAAATGCCATTTTTCTGGGGTTCATCTTTGGTTTCTCGTTTTGGGATATTTGTTTTACTCTCCCTTAATGCCATAACAAACCACTTGTAGAATCTTTGTTTCTGACCAGAAATCAAACCCTGAGCCTTTGGAGTGGGAGCACTGACTCCAAGACACTAGACTACCAGAGAACTAACCCTAGGGGGTATCAAATAGTGAGAACTCACACAAAGGAAGCCACTTGCATACAAGACCTGGCATCATCCAACCACCAGTAGCACCCTGTGCAGGATGCCTCATCTAAACAACAAACAAAACAAAAATACAAACCCAATCATCAGCAGACAGGAGTACCACCTCACTCAGCCTTGCCCATTAGGGGAAAAACAAACAAATAAAAACTCAGCACAAATCTCACCCTATACAAAACTCATCAGAAACCACTGGATCAACCATAGGAGGGCAGAAACCACAGGAGGGAAGAAAGAATTCATCCTTCTTCAAGGAAAGAATTCAACTTTCCTTGAAGACTGGGAAAAGGAGACCTCAAACACAGTAAATTTTTTTTTAAAAATGAAAAGACAGAGAAATACTGCACAAATGAAGGGACAAACTAGAAAGACAGAAGTCCAAATAAATGAAGAGGAAATAGGAAAATTACCTGACAAAGAATTCAGAATAATGACAGTAAAGGTGATCAAACACCTTGAAAACAAAATGGAGAAAATGCAAGAATCAATTAACAAAGACCTAAAAGAATTAAAGAATAAGCATACAGAGGCAAACAACACAATTACTGAAATTAAAAATACTCTAGAAGGAATCAATAGAAGAATATCTGAAGCGGAAGAATGAATCAGTGAGCTGGAAGATAAAATGTTGGTAATAAGTTCTGAAAAGCAGAATAAAGTAAAAAAAAGGAAAAGTGCTGAGGACAGTATCAGAGACCTCTGGCCCCAGAAGAAGAAGAGAAAAAGAAAGAGTATGAGAAATTTTTTGAAGAGATTATATTTGAAAATTTCCCCAACATGGAAAAGGAAATAGCCAATTAAGTTCAAGAAGCACAAGAGTCCCATACAGGATAACCCCAAGGAGAAACACACCAAAACACATACAAATCAAAGTAACAAAGACCTCACACAAAGAAAGAATATTAAAAACAGCAAGGGAGAAGCAACAAGTAACATACATACATGGGAAACCCAATACGCTTAACAGCTGATCTTTCTATAGAAACTCTGCAGGCCAGAAGGGAATGGCAGGATATAGTTAAAGTACTGAAAAGGAAAAATTTACCACCAAGATTACTGTAACCAGCAAGGATCTCATTCAAAACTGATGGAGAAATAAAAAGCTTTTCAGACAAGCAAAAGTTAAAAGAATTCAGTAGCACCAAACCAGCTTTACAACAAATGCTAAATGCACTTATATAGTCAAAAAGACAACAGAAGAAAAAAGATCTACAAAATCAACCCCCCAAAATTAGAAAATGGCAATAAGAACATATATATCAATAATTACTTTAAATGTAAATGGATTAGCTGCTCCAACCAAAAGACACAGACTGGCTGAATGGATACAAAAAAAGACCCATATTTATGCTGTATACAAGAAACCCACTTCAGAACTCAAGACATACAGACTGAAAGTGAGAGGATGGAAAAATATATTCCTTGAAAATGGGAAGCAAAAGAAAGCTGGAGTAGCAATCCTCATATCAGACAAAATAGACCTTAAAATAAAATAGATTGCAAGAGATAAGGAAGGACACTCCATAATGATCAAGGGATCAATCCAAGATGAAAACATAATAATTGTACATATCTTTGCACCCAACATAAGAGCACATCAGTACATAAGACAAACACAGACATAAAAGGAGAAATTGACAGTAACACAATAATAGTAGGAGACTTTAACATCCCACTCACACCAATGGACAAATCATCAAAACAGAAAATTAATAAGGAAACACAAGTCTTAAATGATACATTAAATGAGATGGATCTCACTGATATCTTCAGGACATTTCATCCAAATGCAAAAGAATACACCTTCTTCTCAAGTGCACAGAAACATTCTCCAAGATAGACCATGTCTTGGGTCACAATCAAACTTCAGTAAATTTAAGAAAATTTCAATTGTATCAAGCATCTTCTCTGACCACATTGCTATGAGACTATATATATCAAGTATAAGAAAAACGTTGTAAGAAACACAAACACTTGGAGATTAAACAACACATTTCTAAATAAACAATAGGTTACTGAGGAAGTCAAAAGAGAAATCAAAGTTTCTAAAAACAAATGACAATGGAAACACGACAACTCAAAAGCTATGGGATGTAGCAAAATCATTTCTAAGAGGGAAGTTTATAGCGATACAGTCTTACCTCAAAAAACAAGAAAAGCATTGTATAGACAATATAACTTTACACCTAAAGCAGCTGAAAAAATAAGAAGAAAAAAACCCTAAAATTAGTAGAAGGAAAAATCATAAAAATCTGACTAGAAATAAATGAAAAAGAAAGGAAAGAAACAATAGTAAAGATTAATAAAACCAAAGCCTGGTTCTTTCAGAAGATAAACAAAATTGACAAACCCTTAGCCAGACTCATCAAGAAAAAAAAAAAAGAGAAGAATCAAATCAACAAAAAGAGAAATGAAAAAAGAGAGGTTACAACAGACAATGCAGAAATACAAAGAATTATGAGAGACTATTATGAACAACTATATGGCAATAAAATAGATAACCTGGAAGAAATGGACAGATTCTTACAAAAGTTCAGTCTTAAAAGATGGAATCTTGAAGAAATAGAAATTATAAACAACCCAATTATAAGCACTGAAATTGTGATCAATAATCTCCCAAAAACAATAGCTTAGGACCAGATGGCTTCACAGAAGAATTCTATTAAACAATTAGGGAAGAGCTAATGCCTATCCTTCTAAAAACTCTTTCAAAAAGTTGCAGAGGAAGGAACACTCCTAATTCATTCTACAAGGCCACCATCACCCTGATATCAAAACCAGACAAAGACAACACATAGAAAAGAAAACTGCAGGCCAATATAACTGATGAACATAGATGCAAAAATCCTCAACAGAATTTTAGCAAACAATTCAGCAACACATCAAAAAGCTCATACACCATGATCAAGTTGGGTTTATTCCAGGAATCCAAGGATTCTTCAATATACAGAAATCAATCAATGTGATACACCACATTAACAAATTGAAAGATAAAAACAATATATCATCTAAATAGATGCAGAGAAAAACTTTGACAAAATTAAGCACCTATTTATAATTAAAACTCTTTATAAACTGGGCATAGAAGGATTCTACCTCAACATAGTAAAGGTCATATATAATAAGCCTGCAGCAACGATTATTCTAAATGGTGAAAAACTGAAAACATTACCCCTAAGATCAGGAACAAGACAAGGGTATCCACTTTCACCACTATTATTCAACATAGTTCTGGTAGTCCTAGCTACAGTAATCAGAGTAGAAAAAGAAATAAAAGGAATCTAGATTAGAAAAGAAGCAATAAAGCTCTCAGTTTGAAGATGACATGATACTGTACATAGAAAACTCAAAGATAGTATCAGAAAATTACTAGAGTTAATCAGTGAATTTTGCATATTTGCAGGATACAAAATCAATATATAGAAATCACTTGCATTTCTACATACTAACAATGAAAAATCAGAAAGAGAAATTAAGGAATTAAGGAATCCCACTCACCATTGCAACAAAAAGAATTAAATATCTAGGAAAAAAACTTACCTAAGGAGACAAAAGAACTGTACACAGAAAATTATAAGACACTAATGAAAGAAATCAAAGATGACATAAACAGAAAGATATTCCATGTTCCTGGGTAAGAATAATCAATATTGTGAATATGGCTATACTGCCAAATGCAATCTACAGATTTAATGTGATCCCTATCAAATTACCAATGGCATTTTTCACAGAATTAGAACAAAAAAATTTCACAATTCATATGGAAACCAAAAGACCCTGAAGAGTTAAAGCAGTCTTGAGAAAGAAAAAATGGAGCAGGAGGAATCGAGCTTCCTGACTTCAGGGTATACTACAAAGCTACAGTCATCAAGACAGTATGGTACTGACACAAGAAGAGAAATATAGACTAATGGAATAAGATAAAAAGCCAAGAAATAAACCCATGCACCTATGGGTACATTATTTTTTTTTTTACAAAGGAGGCAAGAATATGCAATGGGGCAAAGACAGCCTCTTCAATAAATGGTGCTGAGAAAACTGGACAGCTCCACGTAAAAGAATGAAATTAGAACATTCCTTAACACCGTACACAAAGATAAACTCAAAACAGATTAAAGACCTAAATGTAAGACCAGAAACTATAAAACTCTTAGAGGAAAACATAGGCAGAACACTCTATGACATAAATCAAAGCAAGATCCTCTACGACCCACCTCCTAGAGTAATGGAAATAAAAACAAATTAAACAAGTGGGGCCTGATTAAACTTAAAAGCTTTTGTACTGCAAAGGAAACTAGAAGCAAGGTGAAAAGACAACCCTCAGAATGGGAGAAAATAATAGCAAATGAAACAACTGACAAAGGATTAATTTCCAGAATATACAAGCAGCTCATACAACTCAATACCAGCAAAACGAACAACCCAATAAAAAAAGTGGGAAAAAGACTTAAATAGACATTTCTCTAAAGAAGACATACAGATGGCTAATAAACACATGAAAAGAAGCTCAATATTGCTCATTATTAGAGAAATGCAAATAAAAACTGCAATGAGATATCACCTCACACCAGTCAGAGTGGCCCTCATCAAAAAGTCTACAAACAATAAATGCTGGAAAAGGTGTGGAGAAAAGGGAACATTCTTGCACTGTTGGTGAGAATGTAAATTGATACAGCCACTATGGGAGATGATATGGAGATTCCTTAAAATACTAGGAATAAAACCACCATATGACCCAACAATCCCACTCCTAGGCATATACCCTGAGGAAACCAAAATTGAAAGAGACACATGTATCCCATTGTTCATTGCAGGACTATTTACAGTAGCTAGAAAATGGAAGCAACCTAGATGTCCATCAACAGATGAATGGATAAAGTGTGGTGCAAATACACAATGGAATATTCAGTTCAGTTCAGTCCTCAGTCGTGTCTGACTCTTTGCGACCCCATGAATCGCAGCACGCCAGGCCTCCCTGTCCATCATCAACTCCCAGAGTTCACTCAGACTCACTTCCATCACGTCAGTGATGCCATTTAGCCATCTCATCCTCTGTCGTCCCCTTCTCCTCCTGCCCCCAATCCCTCCCAGCATCAGAGTCTTTTCCGATGAGTCAACTCTTCGCATGAGGTGGCCAAAGTATTGGAGTTTCAGCTTCAGCATAATTCCTTCCAAAGAAATCCCAGGGCTGATCTCCTTCAGAATGGACTGGTTGGATCTCCTTGCAGTCCAAGGGACTCTCAAGAGTCTTCTCCAACACCACAGTTCAAAAGCATCAATTCTTCGGTGCTCAGCCTTCTTCACAGTCCAACTCTCACATCCATACATGACCACAGGAAAAACCATAGCCTTGACTAGACGGACCTTAATCGGCAAAGTAATGTCTCTGCTTTTGAAAATGCTATCTAGGTTGGTCATAACTTTTCTTCCAAGGAGTAAGCGTCTTTTAATTTCATGGCTGCAGTCACCATCTGCAGTGATTTTGGAGCCCCCCCAAAAAAAAGTCTGACACTGTTTCCACTGTTTCTCCATCTATTTCCCATGACGTGATGGGACTGGATGCCATGATCTTCGTTTTCTGAATGTTGAGCTTTAGGCCAACTTTTTCAGTCTCCACTTTCTCAGCCATAAAAAGGAACA
The DNA here is from genome assembly GCA_006410635.1 of Cephalophus harveyi. Taxonomy (NCBI): domain Eukaryota; kingdom Metazoa; phylum Chordata; class Mammalia; order Artiodactyla; family Bovidae; genus Cephalophus; species Cephalophus harveyi. Next base: position 284,638 of record SJYT01077281.1, read on the forward strand.
CATTTGAGTCAACTCTAATGAGGTGGATGAACTTAAAACCTATTATACAGAGTGAAGTGAGTCAGAAAGAGAAAGGTAAATACTGTATTCTAACACATATATTATGAAATCTAGAAAAATGGTAGTGAATAATTTATTTCCAGAGCAGCAATGGAGAAACAGACATAGAGAATAGAATTATGGACATGGGAAGAGGGGAGGAGAGGGTGAGATGTATGGGAAGAGTAACACAGAAACTTACATTGCCATATATAAAATAGCCAATGGGGATTTGCTCTATGGCTCAGGAAGCTCAAACAGGGCTTCTGTATCATGCTAGAGGGCTGGGTTGGGAAGGGAGAAGGGAGTGAGTTTCAAAACGGAAGGGGTATATGTATACCTATGGCTGATTCATGTTGAGGTTTGACAGAAAACAGCACAATTCTGTAAAGCAACTATCCTTCAGTAAAAAATAAATTAAAAAGACCCTATTTTTAAAGCAAATTTAAAAAATTTTTTTTTTGCTTTTTATTTTTTTACTTTACAATACTGTATTGGTTTTGCCATACATCAACATGAATCTGCCACTCCTGAACCCCCCTCCCACCTCCCTCCCTATATCATCTCTCTGGGTTATCCCAGTGCACCACCCCCAAGCATCCAGTATCCTGCCTTGAACCTAGACTGACAATTCATTTCTTATATGATATTATACATGTTTCAATGCCATTCTCCCAAATCATCCCACCTTCTCCCTCTCCCACAGAGTCAAAAAGTCTGTTCTGTACATATGCATCTCTTTTGCTGTCTTGCATACAGGGTTATCATTACCATCTTTCTAAATTCCATATATATGTGTTAGTATACTGTATTGGTGTTTTTCTTTCTGGCGTACTTCACTCTGTATAATCTGCTCCAGTTTCATCCACCTTATTGGAACTGATTCAAATGTATTCTTTTTGATGGCTGAGTAATACTCCATTGTGTATATGTACCACAGCTTTCTTATCTATTCATCTACTGATGGACATCTAAGTTGCTTCCATGTCCTGGGAAGTTGGACAGGATGAACATTGGGGTACACGTGTCTCTTTCAATTGGAAAAGTGGTCAATTACTTGTAAAAGAATGAAGCTAGAACACTTTCTAACACCATAGACAAAAATAAACTCAAAATGGATTAAAGATCTAAATGTAAGACCAGAAACTATAAAACTCCTAGAGGAGAACATAGGCAAAACACTCTCTGACATAAATCATAGCAGGATTCTCTATGACCCACCTCCTAGAATATTGGAAATAAAAGCAAAAATAAACAAATGGGACGTAATTAAACTTAAAAGCTTCTGCACAACAAAGGAAACAATAAGCAAGGTGAAAAAGACAGCCTTTGGATGGGAGAAAGTAATAGCAAATGAAGCAACTGATTAAGAATTAATCTCAAAAATATACAAGCAACTCATGTTGCTCAATTCCAGAAAAATAAATGACCTAATCAAAAAATGGGCCATAGCAAATTTCATATATATATTTTTATAATTTTTGCAACTGATTTTGTTATGTATTTTTAATATTGTATTTCTGACAGTCTATCCTCTACTCTGGATTTTTAATCTTTGCTTTTGGGTATTTGTTATCAATTTTGTGTCTTTAAGAATCTAATCTCCAGTACCCACTTTCACTTAGGATTTGTGATTACTGGCTTGATTGCTCTCTCCCCTTCCACTTTTGACTCTCCCTTTTCTCCCCCAAGTCAACTCTACCTCCTCCCTCCCCCTTCTCTTCCCTACTTAACTCTGTATATCTCTCTGGGTGTTCTGGGCTGTGGAGAGTACTTAGGCAACTGATTACTGGCTAGATTGCTCTCTTCCCCTTAGACTCCCCCTCTTCTCCTCCTGGTCACCTCTATCTCCCTCCTCCCTCTTCTCCTCTTATGTAACTCTGTGAACCTCTCTCTGGGTGTCTCTCACTTTGGAGAATTGTTTCATCATAGCCTAGATGTTTTATCATCTGTGCTATATGGATGGAGAAGTCTTGAGGCTACTGTAAGCATAAGACTGAAAGCCAGAGGAGAAGGCTTAACTCCAAAACTCGAGAACATCAGAGAACTTCTGATTCCAGTGAACATTAATAAATAAGAGGCTCACACAAAATCCTCCATACGCAGACAAGTTCCACCCAAGAGACAAAAAGTTCCAGAGGAAGACATACAATGCTAATTCTCCAGTCAAGCAGATACATAGCCCTGAGCATTAAAAGACAGGCTTCCCAAAGCAATGCCCCAAAACTCACTACTGGATACTTCATTGCACTTCAGAGAGAAGAGATCCAGCTCCACCCATCAGAACACAGATGCAAGCTGCCTAACCAGGAAACCTTGACAAGCCACTAGTTCAACCCCACCCACAAGGAGAAGGCTCCACAATAAAGAGGAACCATAACCTCTAGCATACAGAAAGGGCACTCCAAACACAGCAATCTAAACAAAATGAAAAGGCAGAGAAATATTCAGCAGGTAAAGATTATGATAAGTGCCCACCAAACCAAACAAAAGAGGAAGAGATAGGGAGTTTACCTGAAAAAGAATTCAGAAAAATGATAGTAAAGATGATCCAAAATCTTGAAAACAAAATGGAATTACAGATAAATAAACTAGAGACAAGGATTAAAAAAAAGGAAAAAATGTTTAACAAGGACCTAGAAGAAATAAAGAAGAGTCAATAGATAATGAATAATCCAATAACGAGATAAAAATCACTCTGGAGGGAACCGATAGTAGAATAACTAAGGCAGAAGATAGGATAAGTGGGGTGAAAGATAGAATGGTGGAAATAAATGAAGCAGAGAGGAAAAAGAATTAAATTAGAACAACCTCAGATACCTCTGGGACAAAGTTAAATGCCCCATCATTCGAATCATAGAAGTCCCAGAAGCAGAAGACAAAAAGAAAGGGCTTGAGAAAATACTCGAGGAGATAATAGTTGAAAACTTCCCTAAAATGGGAGAGGAAATGGCCAAGTCCAAGAAAGCCAGAGAGCCCCAAACAGGAGAAATCTAAGGCAAAACACCCCAAGACATATATTAATCAAACTAAGATCAAACACAAAGAGCAAATATTAAAAGCAGCAAGGGAAAAATAACAAATAACACACAAGGGGATCCTCACAAAGATAACAGCTGATCTTTCAGTAGAAACTCTTCAGGCCAGGAGGGAACGGAAGAACATACTTAAAGCAATGAAAGAGAAAAACCTATAGCCCAGATTACTATACCCAGCAAGGATCTCATTCAAATATGAAGGAGAAATGAAAAGCTTTACAAGCAAGCAAGAATTGAGAGAATTCAGCACCACCAAACCAGCTCTCCAACAAATGCTAAAGGGTCTTCTCTAGACAGGAAACACAGAAAAAGTTTATAAACTCAAACCCCAAACAACAAAGTAAATTGCAACAGAATCATACATACCAATAATTACCTTAAATGTAAATGGGTTGAATGCCCCAATCAAAAGACAAAGACTGGCTGAATGGATACAAAAACAAGACCCCTATATATGCTCTCTACAAGAGACCCAATTCAAACCAAGGGACACATACAGACTGAAAGTGAAGGGCTGGAAAAATATATTTCATGCAAATGGAGACCAAAAGAAAGCAGGAGTAGCAATATTCATATCAGACAAAATAGACTTTGAAATAGAGGCTGTGAAAAGAGACGAAGAAAGACACTACATAGTGATCAAAGGATCAATTCAAGAAGAATATATAACAAGTATAAATATATATTATATATAAACATATAATTATAAATATATCCTGTGTTGTGCACCCAACACAGGAGCACTGCAATATGTAAGCCAAATGCTAACAAGTATGAATGGGGAAATTGACTGTAACACAGGAAGAGTGGGAAACTTTAACACTCCACCCACTTCTATGCATAGATCAACCAAACAGAAAATTAGCAAGGAAATACAAACTAAATGATAAATGGACCAGTTAGACCTAATTGATATCTATAGGACAATTCACCTAAAAAAAAAAATGAATTTCACCCTTTTCTCAAGTGCACATGTTTATTCTTTAGGATAGATCACATCCTGGGCTATAAATCTAGCCTTGGTAACTTCAAAAAAATTGAAATAATTTCAAGCATCCTTTCTGATCACAATGCAGTAAGATTAAATGTCAACTGCAGGGGAAAAAGTATTAAAAATTCAAAGATATGGAGGCTAAAGAGCACACTTCTGAACAACCAAAAAATCACAGAAGAAATCAAAAATTAAATCAAAATATGCATAGAAACAAATGAAAATACAACAACCCAAAACCTATGAGATTCAGTAAAAGCAGTGCTAAGGGGAAGGCTCACAGCAATACAAGCTTACCTCAGGAAACAAGAGAAAAATGAAATAAATAACCTAACTTTACACCTAAAGCAACTAGAAAAAGAAGAAATTAAGAACCCCAGGGTTAATAGAAGAAAGGAAATTTTAAAAATTATGGCAGAAATAAAAATGAAAAAGAAGCAAAGGAGACTATAGCAAAAATCAACAAAACTAAAACCTGATTCTTTGAGAAGATAAATAAATAGAAAAACCATTAGCCAGACTCAAGAAAAAAAGGGAGAAGAATCAAATCAACAAAATTAGAAATGAAAATGGAGAAATCAAAACAGACAACACAGAAATACAAAGGATTATAAGAGACTACTATCAGCAACTATATGACAATGAAATGGACAGCTTGAAAAAATAGACAAATTCTTACAAAAGTATAATTTTCCAAAACTGAACCAGGAAGAAATAAAAAATCTTAACAGACCCATCAAAGCACAAGAATAGAAGCTGTTATCAAAAATCTTCCAACAAACAAAAGTCCAGGACCAGATGGCTTCACAGGTGAAATCTACCAAAAATTTAGAAGAGAGCTAACACCTATCCTACTCAAACACTTGTAGAAAATTTCAAAGAAAGGTAAGCTCCCAAACTCATTCTATGAGGTCAGTTCAGTTCAGTTCGGTTCAGTTCACTTCAGTCGCTCAGCCCTGTCTGACTCTTTGCAACCCCAGGCCTCCCTGTCCATCACCAACACCCGGAGTTCACTCAAACTCACCTCTATGGAGTCGGTAATACCATCCAGCCATCTCATCCTCTGTCATCCCCTTCTCCTCCTGCCTCCAATCCCTACCAGCATCAGAGTCTTTTCCAATGAGTCAACTCTTCGCATCAGGTGGCCAAAGTACTGGAGTTTCAGCTTTAGCATCATTCCTTCCAAAGAAATCCCAGGGCTGATCTCCTTCAGAATGGACTGGTTGGATCTCCTTGCAGTCCAAGGGACTCTCAAGAGTCTTCTCCAACACCACACTTCAAAAGCATCAATTCTTCAGTGCTCAGCCTTCTTCACAGTCCAACTCTCACATCCATACATGACCAGTGGAAAAACCATAGCCTTGACTAGATGAATATTTGTTGGCAAAGTAATGTCTCTGCTTTTGAATATGCTATCTAGGTTGGTCATAACTTTCCTTCCAAGGAGTAAGCATCTTTCAATTTCATGGCTGCAATCATCATCTGCTCCAAAATCACTTTGGAGCCCCCCCAAAAAGAGTCTGACACTGTTTCCACTGTTTCCCCATCTATTTCCCATGAAGTGATGGGACCAGATGCCATGATCTTCATTTTCTGAATGTTGAGCTTTAAGAACCCCCCCAAAAGAGTCTGACACTGTTTCCACTGTTTCCCCACCTATTTCCAATGAAGCGATGGGACCAGATGCCATGATCTTCATTTTCTGAATATTGAGCTTTAAGTCAAATTTTTCACTCTCCTCTTTCACTTTCATCAAGAGACTTTTCAGTTCCTCTTCACTTTCTGCCATAAAGGTGGTGTCATCTGCATATCTGAGGTTATTGATATTTCTCCTGGCAATCTTGATTCCAGCTTGTGTTTCTTCCAGCCCAGCATTTCTCATGATGTACTCTGCATAGAAGTTAAATAAGCAGGGTGACAATATACAGCCTTGAAGTACTCCTTTTCCTATTTGGAACTAGTCTGTTGTTCCATGTCCAGTTCTAACTGTTGCTTCCTGACCTGCATATAGGTTTCTCAAGAGGCAGGTCAGGTGGTCTGGTATTCCCAACTCTTTCAGACTTTTCCACAGTTTATTGTGATTCACACAGTCAAAGGCTTTGGCATAATCAATAAAGCACAAATAGATGTTTTTCTGGAACTCTCTTTCTTTTTTGATGATCCAGTGGATATTCTATGAGGTCACCATCACCCTAATTCCAAAACCAGACAAAGGTACCACACACAAAAAAAGAAAACTACAGGCCAATATCACTGATGAACATAGATGCAAAAATCCTCAACAAAATTTTAGCAAACAGAATCCAACAACATACAATATAGTTAATACATCATGATCAAGTGGGTTTTATTGCAGGGATGCAAGGATTCTTCAATATTCACAAGCAATGTGATACACCACAATAGCAAACTGAAAGATAGCAACCATATGATTATCTCAATAGATGCAGAAAGTCTTTGACAAAATTCAACACCCATTTATGATAAAAATTCTCCAGAAAGCAGGCATAGTAGGAACATAGCTCACCATAAGAAAAACCATTTATAATCAACCTACAACAAACATTATCTTCAATGGTGAAAAATTGAAAGCATTTCCCCTAAAGTCAGAAACAAAACAAGAGTGCCCACTCTCACCACTACTATTCAACATAGTTTTGAAAGTTTTAGCCACCGCAATCAGAGAAGAAAAAGAAATAAAAGGAATTCAGATTGGAAAATAACAAGTTAAACTCTTACTGTTTGCAAATGACATGATCCTCTACATAGAAAACCCTAAAGCTAATCAAAGACTATAGTAGTGTTGCAGGATATAAAATTAATACACAGAAATCCTTTGCATTCCTATACACTAATAATAATAAAACAGAAAGAGAAATTAAGGATGTAATCCCATTCACTGTTGTGATGAAAAGAATAAAATACTTAGGAATAAATCTACCTAAAAAAACAGAAGTCTTATATATAAAAAACTATAAGACACTGATGAAAGAAATCAAAGATGACACAAATAGATGGTGAAATATACTATGTTCATGGAATGGAAGAAGCAATATAGTGAAAATGAGTATACTATCCAAAGCAATCTATACATTCAATGCAATCCCTATCAAGCTACCAACAGTATTTTTCACAGAACTGAAACAAATAATTTCACAGTTTATGTGGAAATACAAAAAAAAAACTCAAATAGCCAAAGCAATCTTGAGAAAGAAGAATGAAACTGGAGGAATCAGCCTGCCTGACTTTAGACTACACTACAAAGCTACAGTCATCAAGACAGTATGATATTGGCACATAGACAGAAATATAGATAAATGGAACAAAATAGAAAACCCAGAGATAAATCCATTCACCTATGGACACTTTAGCTTTCACAAAGGAGGCAAAAATATACAATGGAGAAAAGATAATCTCTTTAACAAGTGGTAGTGGAAAAACTGGTCAACCACCTTTAAAGAATGAAACTAAAACACTTATTAACACCATACACAAAAATAAATTCAAAATGGATTAAAGTTATAAATGTAAGACCAGAAACTAATAAACCTCCTAGAGTAAAACACAGGCAAAATACTCTCTGACATAAATCAAAGCAGGATCTTCTATGACCCACCTACCAGAGTAATGGAAATAAAAGCAAAAATAAGCAAATGGCACCTAATTAAACTTAAAAGCTTTTGCACAACGAAGGAAACCATAAGCAAGCTTTGGTTGAAAAGACAGCTTTCAGAATGGGTGAAATAATAGCAAATGACACAAATGGCAAAGAATTAATCTCAAAAATATACAAGCAATACATGCAGCTCAATACCAGAAAAATAAATGACCCAATCAAAAAATGGGCCAAAGAACTAAACAGACATTTCTCCAAAGAAGACATACAGATGGCTAACAAACACATGAAAAAATGCTCAACATCACTCATTATCAGAGAAATGCAGATCAAAACCACAATGAGGTACCTTCTCATGCCAGTCATAATGGCTGCTATCAAAAAGTCTACAAAAAATAAATGCTGGAGAGAGTGTGGAGAAAAGGGAACCCTCTTATACTGTTGGTGGGAATGCAAACTAGTACAGCCACTATGGAGAGCAGTGTGGAGATTGCTTTAAAAACTAGAAATAGAACTGCCATATGACCCAGCAATCTCACTGCTGGGCATACACACCAAGGAAACCAGAATTGAAAGAGACATGTGTACCCCAATGTTCATCACAGCACTGTTTATAATAGCCAGGACATGGAAGCAACCTAGATGTCCATCGGCAGATAAGAAAGCAGTGGAAATTATATACACAATGAAATATTACTCAGTTATTAAAAAGAACACATTTGAATCACTTCTAATGAGGTGGATGAAACTGGAGTCTATTATACAGAGCGAGGTAAGTCAGAAAGAAAAACACCAATACAGTATATTAACACATATATATGGAATTTAGAAAGACGGTAACAATGGACCTATATGAAAGACAGCAAAAGAGACACAGATATAAAGAACAGATTTTGGACTCTGTGGGAGAAGGGAAGTGTGGGATGATTTGAGAGAATAGCATTAAAACATATATATTTTCATATGTGAAATAGATAACCAGTCCAAGTTCAATGAGTGAAACAGAGCACTCACAGCCACTGCACTGGGATGACCCTGAGCGATGGGATGGGGAGTGAAGTGGGAGGGGAGGTCGGAATGGGGGACACATGTACAACCATGGCTGATTTATGTCAATGTATGCCATAACCACCACAATATTATAATTAGCTTCCAATTAAAATAAATAAATTAATTTTAAGTTTTAAAAAAGGAAATTATTAAATTCCCTAAAGGTGCAGAATATAAAATTGAATACAAAAACGAATAGTTTTGTTTCTATACACTATGCACTATCTGAAAAAGAAATTAGGAAACAATTCTATTTACAATAGCACCNCAACATACAATATAGTTAATACATCATGATCAAGTGGGTTTTATTGCAGGGATGCAAGGATTCTTCAATATTCACAAGCAATGTGATACACCACAATAGCAAACTGAAAGATAGCAACCATATGATTATCTCAATAGATGCAGAAAGTCTTTGACAAAATTCAACACCCATTTATGATAAAAATTCTCCAGAAAGCAGGCATAGTAGGAACATAGCTCACCATAAGAAAAACCATTTATAATCAACCTACAACAAACATTATCTTCAATGGTGAAAAATTGAAAGCATTTCCCCTAAAGTCAGAAACAAAACAAGAGTGCCCACTCTCACCACTACTATTCAACATAGTTTTGAAAGTTTTAGCCACCGCAATCAGAGAAGAAAAAGAAATAAAAGGAATTCAGATTGGAAAATAACAAGTTAAACTCTTACTGTTTGCAAATGACATGATCCTCTACATAGAAAACCCTAAAGCTAATCAAAGACTATAGTAGTGTTGCAGGATATAAAATTAATACACAGAAATCCTTTGCATTCCTATACACTAATAATAATAAAACAGAAAGAGAAATTAAGGATGTAATCCCATTCACTGTTGTGATGAAAAGAATAAAATACTTAGGAATAAATCTACCTAAAAAAACAGAAGTCTTATATATAAAAAACTATAAGACACTGATGAAAGAAATCAAAGATGACACAAATAGATGGTGAAATATACTATGTTCATGGAATGGAAGAAGCAATATAGTGAAAATGAGTATACTATCCAAAGCAATCTATACATTCAATGCAATCCCTATCAAGCTACCAACAGTATTTTTCACAGAACTGAAACAAATAATTTCACAGTTTATGTGGAAATACAAAAAAAAAACTCAAATAGCCAAAGCAATCTTGAGAAAGAAGAATGAAACTGGAGGAATCAGCCTGCCTGACTTTAGACTACACTACAAAGCTACAGTCATCAAGACAGTATGATATTGGCACATAGACAGAAATATAGATAAATGGAACAAAATAGAAAACCCAGAGATAAATCCATTCACCTATGGACACTTTAGCTTTCACAAAGGAGGCAAAAATATACAATGGAGAAAAGATAATCTCTTTAACAAGTGGTAGTGGAAAAACTGGTCAACCACCTTTAAAGAATGAAACTAAAACACTTATTAACACCATACACAAAAATAAATTCAAAATGGATTAAAGTTATAAATGTAAGACCAGAAACTAATAAACCTCCTAGAGTAAAACACAGGCAAAATACTCTCTGACATAAATCAAAGCAGGATCTTCTATGACCCACCTACCAGAGTAATGGAAATAAAAGCAAAAATAAGCAAATGGCACCTAATTAAACTTAAAAGCTTTTGCACAACGAAGGAAACCATAAGCAAGCTTTGGTTGAAAAGACAGCTTTCAGAATGGGTGAAATAATAGCAAATGACACAAATGGCAAAGAATTAATCTCAAAAATATACAAGCAATACATGCAGCTCAATACCAGAAAAATAAATGACCCAATCAAAAAATGGGCCAAAGAACTAAACAGACATTTCTCCAAAGAAGACATACAGATGGCTAACAAACACATGAAAAAATGCTCAACATCACTCATTATCAGAGAAATGCAGATCAAAACCACAATGAGGTACCTTCTCATGCCAGTCATAATGGCTGCTATCAAAAAGTCTACAAAAAATAAATGCTGGAGAGAGTGTGGAGAAAAGGGAACCCTCTTATACTGTTGGTGGGAATGCAAACTAGTACAGCCACTATGGAGAGCAGTGTGGAGATTGCTTTAAAAACTAGAAATAGAACTGCCATATGACCCAGCAATCTCACTGCTGGGCATACACACCAAGGAAACCAGAATTGAAAGAGACATGTGTACCCCAATGTTCATCACAGCACTGTTTATAATAGCCAGGACATGGAAGCAACCTAGATGTCCATCGGCAGATAAGAAAGCAGTGGAAATTATATACACAATGAAATATTACTCAGTTATTAAAAAGAACACATTTGAATCACTTCTAATGAGGTGGATGAAACTGGAGTCTATTATACAGAGCGAGGTAAGTCAGAAAGAAAAACACCAATACAGTATATTAACACATATATATGGAATTTAGAAAGACGGTAACAATGGACCTATATGAAAGACAGCAAAAGAGACACAGATATAAAGAACAGATTTTGGACTCTGTGGGAGAAGGGAAGTGTGGGATGATTTGAGAGAATAGCATTAAAACATATATATTTTCATATGTGAAATAGATAACCAGTCCAAGTTCAATGAGTGAAACAGAGCACTCACAGCCACTGCACTGGGATGACCCTGAGCGATGGGATGGGGAGTGAAGTGGGAGGGGAGGTCGGAATGGGGGACACATGTACAACCATGGCTGATTTATGTCAATGTATGCCATAACCACCACAATATTATAATTAGCTTCCAATTAAAATAAATAAATTAATTTTAAGTTTTAAAAAAGGAAATTATTAAATTCCCTAAAGGTGCAGAATATAAAATTGAATACAAAAACGAATAGTTTTGTTTCTATACACTATGCACTATCTGAAAAAGAAATTAGGAAACAATTCTATTTACAATAGCACCAAATATAATCATATACCTTGAAATTAACTAAGAATGTGGAAGATTGATATACTGATAATTATAAAACACTGATGATATAAATTAAAGATACAAGTGGAAAGACATGTTGTGTTCATAGATAGAAAATATCATATTGTCAAATTGTCCATACTACCCAAAGTGATCTACCAGCTCAATGTAATCCCTAACTAAACCCAGATAGCATTTTTTACAGAAATAGAAAAAATAATTTTCAATTTATGTGGAGCCACAGAAGTCCGGGAAGAGACATATCAATCATGAGAAAAAAACAAAGCTGGACGCAACATACTTATTGATTTCAAAATATATTGCAAAGTTTCAGTAATCAAAGCAATGTTACACTACATAAAAATAGACATATAGACTAATGGTACAGATTAGAGAGTCCAAAAATAAAACTATGTATGTGCAGCCAACTTATCTTTGATAAGGGCACCAAGAACACAATGGAGGGAGGATTATTTTTTCAATAAATGATCCAGGGAAAGTTGGATATCTCTGTGCATGAAAGTGAAACACTAGATCTCTACCTTATTTCACCTACAAAAAATCAACTTGAATTAAAGATTTAAATGTAAGACCTTATATAATAAGAAATCATAGGGGAAATTTTCTTTGACATTGTTCTCAGCAATTATTTTTTGTATATGACATCAAAAACATAGGCAATAAAAGAAAAAAAAATAGACAAGTGAGATTTGCACATCATACCTGTAGTCAGCAGTAATGTACACCATTCACTGGTGGCTCGGATAATAAAGAATCTGCCTGCAGTACAGGAAACCTGGGTTCAATCCCTGGGTCTGGAAGATCCCCTGAAGAAGAAAATGGAATGGTTACACACTCTAATATTCTTGCCTGGAAAATTCCATGGACAGAGGAGCTTGGAGGGCTGCAGTCCATGGTATCACAAAAAGTCAGACACGACTGAGTGACTAACACACACACACACTTAAAAAATCATTAGAAGAGTAAACCTCGGGTTGTGTTCTTACTATAATGAAATAAAATTTGAAAATAAAACAATGCCTGGAATTTGGAGCACACTAATTGTTGGAATTTTAGAAAATATTGTTTTTTTTTTCTTTTAAATATTAGCATTTATATTTTTTGTACTTTAATACTCTTTTCCTTTACTTTAACTTTTAATCTCTAATTATCACTCTAATTTCTCTACCAGCTCTATTTGAAATTTATTTATTTATTTCACCTGGAGGATAATGGAAGTTCTACAAAACTAGAGCGCTTTAGTTAGTTCATTTCCTCTTGGATCCCCTAGCAATAGTAGAGTCTCAAAAAGTATTTTTGTAAGTATCAAAATATTCACTATATGCACAAGCCACAAGGTTAAAATTTAGTATCAACTCATTTTGCATCTATCAGTGAAAATTTAGCAAAATCATGATACTGCTGCAGTCTTCATCTTATTTTTAAGCTCCCTTAAATTAATTTGAAGGATGCGAAAGCCTTGTGTGCTGCAGTTTATGTGGTTTCAAAGAGTCAGACACTACTTAGTGATTAAATGACTGAACAACAAATCAAAAGGCAAGAGATGGCCTCCTTCATATAAGAATTACTCATATTACTCACAGATTAAATTAAGTTCCTTCGAATGTCAATTCAAGATTGTTTTCCAAAATGCCATTTACTTTCACCCACTTTCACATGTCATAAAACACTTGAGAGCAATATTTGAAAATATATTATTGTACTCCCCCTGATTATCTTTCCTTTATTTCTCACAGATGAACCTACAGATAGAAAGAAACATTTTCATTTCAATCACGAAAGAGCAATACAATATTCTCTGAATATGTTCATTTCTCAACATCCTTTGAAGAGAACATAGCACTTTCAACATCATGAAAAAGAGTTGGGAAGGACAGGCTGGGAGGAGGGAGCGGAAGGATGCAACTGAGTGCTTCTGCAGAGAGGAAAAAGAAAACAGAAAGAGTAGTGAGAGTTAAAGGGTGCTTGCTGATCACGGCTTTCAACAGCTTCTTCCAAAACCTTTGGGGAAAGGTGATCAGATTTCCAAACACTTAAGGGACAAGAGGACTACCTTGTGAATAGACACACTAGGCTATTTTTATTTATTTTTTGCTTTATATTTTTGTGAAAACCATTTCCTTCCAGCTGTAATTTTCAACATGAAAATCTTTGAAATTTCTGTTACAGCCCTTATTTTGATATAATGCCACAACCAGGAAATAGTGATTTCTGTTACATATTAGCCTCTGTGATTCCAAATGATTTGACTTTCCCTAAACAGTAGATTTAAACCTTTTTTTTTTTAATTCAAATGCTGTTCGAATGAAATAAAATGACTTCAAATCTATTTTCAGCTTTCCTTAAACAAGTTCAGATAAATTTCCATATCCTAAAATGACTGGCAAGCAATGTAGATTTCTTGCTATATATGTTCAGAAGTAATCATAACAAATACTGGATGAAGCCCAAAGTGGCAATTAAGATATGCAAATAAGAATCATACCTTTATTTTCATTTTGCAGTAAATTAAAGGGCCTGCCCATGCACTCACACAGCTTTGTATTATCACTGCTAGTATTCATAAGCTTAATTCATCTCATTTAATTTATCTACTGCTTTATTCTTACTCCCTTGGGCATCACAATCATGAGCTCTGATTTCTCTGAAACGCCTGTGATAGTTCTTAAATTTCTCTTCCCTGGTTTCTTCCTGACACCAGTTCAAAGTCCAAGAACACTTGATCTAAAAAGGCCTTTGTTTGTTTATACATTTTCGACTCTATCTTTCAAAATTGTTAAAAATTTTTAAATTGTTAAAAATTTTTGCTGACTAACTCTCTCCCTTATACCATATATTTCTTCATCCATCTTCCGCAACTATTACTTTGCAAACACTGTATAAAATGAAAATACATGTTTTTATGCAAGCACATTTATTTCAAAATCAGAGGAATCAAAATGACACTGAATACAAAACTAGAAAACCTGAGTTTGAAGTCCAAGCTTGCCATTTACTAAGAGATTGGACTTAATTTTCAAGACTCTCTGAATTCTATCCTACTCATCTGAAGCCTGGAAATGATAATAGCTGTCCTCCCTGTGTGACAAGATTTCCATCAGCACCATATTGAGAAGTATGCAATAATGGTCGCGCACATGCACAACAGAGTGGGAAGGAATCTTTTCTTCTTACATCATTGCATGAAATGAAGCTACTTCATGATGGATTATTTTCACATATATTTGTAAATTTTAAGATTAAAATTACATATATTTGCATGTGTGCATGCACACACACACACATCTCTATCCATTATCTATCTGTATTTTTTTTTTTTTTAAGAGAGAACAATTGTCAAATATTTTCCCAGAAAGCTCACTTAATCATGTGTCTACATTTGCCAAGGTCTTATTTCCACAATCCAGGACTGATTAGTCAAGATTTAATGTTATGGAAGCCAAAGCAGCCACTCCAGTGGATGTTTCAGAAGTCCACTGTGCCTCAAAGTACGAGTTTTGGACCCTGAAATCCTGGGCCCAGGAGCACCTAGAATTTGACCTATAGAATTATGTCAATCCATACATGTCCACTTTCTCCTATGTAACTTGAATTTAATATGAAATCTGTCAGCCATATTTCCAATATGCAAAAATTTTTTCAAAATGAGATATATGAGGTCACACTTTATTGATTATGACAAGTTACACATTTACTGTTCTAACAGAAATGGAAAGTGAGAATATACAATTAAAATTATATAGGCTAGCCTTATAGAAAAGATAACTTTGCTTAATAATTTGGGCAGAGAAAAACCTAATATTGAGAAAATTAAGGTACAAATACAAATACATATATATTTTTGGCTGCACCATGCAGCTTTTACAATATTAATCTCCCAACAAAGGATCAAAACTGAGCCCTTAGCAGTGGAAGTTCAGAGTCCTAACCACTGGACTGACAAGGAATTCCTAAAATATATGTATGTTTTAATGTTTGCACTTTGTCCCTGAATTGCATAGAGGTGTTGACTCTGATCAGCTTATCAATCTGAAATACATTTTCTTCATTCCCTGGGATAGTGTTATTTCTGAAGCTTTTTGTCTTTTCTAAAGTCTGTATTGATACGATATGACTTTATCCAAGTGTTTTTGTCACTATGAGAACATTGGGTTTTATTCATGGAGCTATAACAAGGTTTTCCATAGGAGGAGGAAATGAAGGAACAGAGGTATATATTGAGTTAAACTGTAAAATCCAATACTATATAGCTCACAGCAGATGTGCAAGATGACTTTCAAGGGACAGGGTATTTGCTCTGGCATAAAAAGATTCACTAACACATTTAACACAAATTTAAAGAAAAAATGTGTAACAAAAAGATTATTTGAAAACACAATAAAAGGGGAGGCATGGTCCTTACCTGTATACAACTAGTGTCTAGGAGAGAAGCCACCATGGTTAAAGGTCTTTAATGATCCCAGCAGCCCAACCATCCCCACTATGAGACTGCACAGTGTTATATTTAGAACAAACTCCTTGGAAGGAAAGTTATGACCAACCTAGACAGCATATTCAAAAGCAGAGACATTACTTTGCCAACAAAGGTCTGTCTAGTGAAGGCTATGGCTTTTCCAGTAGTCATGTATGGATGTGAGACTTGGACTGTGAAGAAAGCTGAGTGTCGAAGAATTGATGCTTTTGAACTGTGGTGTTGAAGAAAACTCTTGAGAGTCCCTTAGACTGCAAGAAGATCCAACTAGTCCATCCTAAAGGAGATCAGTTCTGGGTGTTCTTTGGAGGGAATGATACTAAAGCTGAAACTCCAGTACTTTGGCCATCTCATGTGAAGAGTTGACTCATTGGAAAAGACTCTGATGCTGGAAGGGATTGGGGGCAAGAGGAGAAGGGGACAACAGAGAACGAGATGTCTGGATGGCATCACCGACTTTATGGACGTAAGTTTGAGTGAACTCCGAAGTTGGTGACAGACAGGGATGCCTGGCGTACTGGAATTCATGGGGTTGCAAAGAGTCGGACATGACTGATCGACTGAACTGAAGCACTGTTCTAAGTATTTCACATACTCATCATGCATGGGATGTTACTTATTGTAGCATGCTTGTTGTTGAGTCTGATTCTTTGTGACTCTATGGACTATAGTCTGCCAAGCTTCTCTGTCCATTGGATTGTCCAGGCAAGGACACTGGAGTGGCTCAACTTCTTTATCCATTCATCTGTTGATGGAATCTAGGTTGCTTCCTTGTCTTAGCTATTGTAAATAACGTTGCTATGAATATTGGGGTTCAGTTCAGTTCAGTCTCTCAGTCGTGTCCGACTCTTTGCGACCCCATGAATCGCAGCACACCAGGTCTCCCTGTCCATTACCATCTCTCGGAGTTCACTCAGACTCACGTCCATCGGGTCCGTGATGCCATCCAGCCATCTCATTCTCGGTCGTCCCGTTCTCCTCCTGCCCTCAATCCTTCCCAGCATCAGAGTCTTTTCCAATGAGTCAACTCTTCGCATGAGGTGGCCAAAGTACTGGAGTTTCAGCTTTAGCATCATTTCTTCCAAAGAAATCCCAGGGTTGATCTCCTTCAGAATGGACGGGTTGGATCTCCTTGCAGTCCAAGGGACTCTCAAGAGTCTTCTCCAACACCACAGTTCAAAAGCACCAATTCTTCAGCGCTCACCCTTCTTCACAGTCCAACTATAACATCCATACATGACCACAGGAAAAACCATAGCCTTGACTAGATGGACCTTAGTCAGCAAAGTAATGTCTCTGCTTTTGAATATACTATCTAGGTTGGTCATAACTTTTCTTCCAAGGAGTTAGCGTCTTCTAATTTCATGGCTGCAGTCACCATCTGCAGTGATTTTGGAGCCCCCAAAAATAAAGTCTGACACTGTTTCCACTGTTTCCCATGAAGTGATGGAACTGGATGCCATGATCTTCGTCTTCTGAATGTTGAGCTTCAAGCCAACCTTTTCACTCTCCTCTTTCACTTTCACTTTCATCAAGAGGCTTTTTAGCCTGTCTTTTCCAATTTTGGTTTTCTTAGGGTATATGCCTAGTAGTGGGATTGCTTGGTCATATAGAAGTTTTATTCTTGATTTTTTAAGGAATCTCCATACTGTTTTCCATAGTGCCTCTATCAATTTACATTTCCACCAACAGTGCAAGAAGGTTCCCTTTTTTCCACACCCTCTCCAGCCTTTATTGTTTGTAGATTTTTTGATGATGACCATTCTGACCAATCTGAGTTGATATCTCGTTGTAGCTTTGATTTACATTTCTCTAATAATGAGTGATGTTGAGAATCTTTTCATGTGTTTATTAACCATCTGCATGTCTTCTTTGGAGAAATGTCTGTTTAGGGCTTTTGCCCACTTTTTGATTGGATTGTTTACTTTTCTGTTACTCAGCCATAAAAAGGAATGCATTTGAATCAGTTCTAATGAGGTGGATGAACCTAAAGTTTATTATATAGAGTGAAGTAAGTCAAAAAGAGAAAAGCAAATATCATATATTAATGCATATATATGAAATCTAGAAAGACAGTACTAATGAACCTATTTTCAGGGCAGCAATGAAAATGCAGACACAGAGAACAGACTCATACATGGGGTGGGAAAGGAAGGAAAGGGTGGGACAGATGGAAAGAGTAACAGGGAAGTATAAGTATCTTACTTATCTTTTTACCATGTAAAATACATAGCCACTGGGAATTTGCAGTATAACCCAGGAAAGTCAAACTGAGGCTCTGGAACAACCTACAAGGGTGAGATGGGAGGGAGCTTCCAGAGAGAAGGGACTTGTGTTTACCTATGGCTGATTCATGTTGATATATGGCAGAAGCCAACACATGTTATAAAACAATTATCTTTCAATTAAAAATAAACAAATTAAAAAAATACTGGAGTAGATTGTCCTACCCTTTCCTCCTCCAGGGATCTTCCTGACCTAGGGATCAAACCTTCATCCCCAGCATCTGCTGCATTGCAAGCGGAATCATTACCACTGAGACACTGGGGAAGCCCAAGGAACTATTATCACTCTCATTTTACAATTGAGCATATTAAGATTTAGAGGAGAGTTAAATAATTTCTCTAGGGCTTCACAGCTAATAATTGCTCAAGTTGAGATTAGATAGCACAGTTAGAGAGCCTTTCCACTATACTGTATTATTTAAATTTTGTCCAGTGTCACCTGCCATTCAGTCTTTGTATTCTTATTCCATGTTCATAAAATTGTTCTATGTATAATTCTTGGCTTTTCAATGTCTTTATTTTAGATGTAAGTATTCCAGTTTTTGTTTTGGCTTGTACGTAGTATAATTAATGGAGTGGCATTCTTGTTTGATATATCAGTTTTGTAGGCATGGTTCTTAGGAGGCTGATAGAGACAGATGGGTGCATTCATTCTCAGTATGGTTCTAAACACCAGACACCAGACAAAGCTAGGTTTTAGGCCTGCATACTTACCAAAGGAGATCTAATCATTTAATTGGGTCAAGTGATTTTTCAAGAGAGGAAATCTAGGTAGAAAATTGAACTAAAAAAAAAATGAGTTAATTGTTCAGACTTGAGTGAGAAAGAAAGGAAAAAAAGAAATAAAGGGGCCTCAATAGACACAGCATGGAAGAAAAATTTGTCTGAAGACTGAACAAGATAGGTATTTGTATGACATGCTCATTTTGAATTTTTGTTTTGTTTAAGCCATCCATCCCTCTAACATAAAGGAGAACATTTTAACTGGTTCTAACTGAAATCCTATTAATTGACATTGTTGTTCAGTCACTCAGTCATGTCCAACTCTTTACAACCCCATAGGCTACAGCAGACCAGGCTTCTGTGTTGCTGGATACCAGCTCCAGCAGCCAGGGATTCAACCTGAAGAGATGAACGGTGTTGGCGATGAGACAGCCTTTCAGTTTTCTTGGACTGCCTATTTATTTCAAGTTTAAGATTTTCTTTTATACTTTTACAAAAGCATTAGGTCAGAGGTTTGACATTTTCAGTTCCCCCTCACCCAGATTTATTATATCCATAAATCATTGTTGCTCTTCAAAACGAGTTCCGCTTCGGTGATTGTCTTGGAATCAGCCTTACCGTCTATTATCTACTTCTTCTAATGTGTCCTATGCTAACTTGTGATTTACATTGTAACTCATGCTACATTCCTCAGTTTACTATTTATCTTCCTAAATCCTGTTTCCCCCTAACATCCTGAGCTCACTATCACTTAAAAAGCCTTCTAGCTATAGTGTCTCTAAAAATTCTTAACTTCTATAAGCTATAGTAAAATATGCTAACTTACAACATTCCTTACATCTTTAACTTCTAACTATTTTAATTATTTCTAAGCCCTAAATTCAGTAAACTCCTTTGCCATAAACATTCTCCTCACAAATAGGCTTCAGATAGCAATCCCTCCCATGGCCTCAAGCTACGGCCTATGTGCTCATCCTGGAACACTCTTTTGTAAAAGTCCTTGAACAAATGTCAGTGATTAACTTTATGAATTATTTTCTGGGCACAACTGAAGAAGGCTTTGTGCCTTCTCATGGTCCTCTCAAGAACAATAAATATCATTAATATTAATTATAATATTTCTTCAATAATATTCCTTAATATTCCTTTTATAATATTCCTTTAATAATATTCCTATAATATTCCTTAATATTCCTTTTCAGTCAACTCAGCTGAGGAGAGGAAAAAGCAAGTCAGAATCACAAGGTCTAACTCCTTCATCCTGGGTCCGTGCCTGCAGAATGAGGGGAGGGGGCTGCAGCCATGCCTCCATTTTGTCTGTAATGCCTAATGCAGCTCCCAACACTGTGCCCTTCATCAGCAAGCAAACCTGATCAAACTTATGTGCACTGAGTAAATGATGCCATCCAACCATCTCATCCTCTGTCCTCACCTTCTCTTCCTGCCTTCAATCTTTCCCAGCATCAGGGTCTTTTCTAATCAGTCAGTTTTTCTCATCAAGTGGCCAAAGTATTGGAGCTTCAGCATCAGTCCTTCCAATAAATATTCAAGACTGATTCCCTTTAGGATGGATTGGTTGGATCTCCTTGCAGTCCAAGAACTCTCAAGAGTCTTTTCCAACACCACAGTTCAAAAGCATCAATTCTTCGGTGCTCAGCCTTCTTTATGGTCCAAATCTCACATCCATATATGACTACTGGAAAAACCATAGCATTGACTATGTAGACCTTTGTCAGCAAAGTAATGCCTCTGCTATTTAATATGCTATCTACGTTTGTCATAGCTTTTCTTCTAAGGAGCAAGTGTCTTTTAATTACATGGTGGCAGTCACCATCTGCAGCGATTTTAGAGCACCCCAAAAAAGTCTCTCACCATTTCCATTGTTTCCCCATCTATTTGTCATGAACTGATGGGACCGGATGCCACGGTCTTAGTTTTCTGAATGTTGAGTTTTAAGCCAGCTTTTTCACTCTCCTCTTTCACTTTCATCAAGAGGCTCTTTAGTTCTTCTTCACTTTCTGCTATAAGGGTGGTGTCATCTGCATATCTTGGAGAAAGCAATGGCACCCCATTCCAGTATTCTTGCCTGGCAAATCCCATGGATGGAGGAGCCTGGTAGGCTGCAGTCCATGGGGTCGCTAAGAGTCAAACACGACCGAGCGACTTCACTTTCACTTTTCACTTTCATGCATTGGAGAAGGAAATGGCAACCCACTCTAGTGTTCTTTCTGGAGAATTCCAGTGACGGGGAAGCCTGGTGGGCTGCCATTTATGGGGTCACACAGAGTCAGACATGACTGAAGCAACTTAGCAGCAGCAGCAGTATGTGCATATCTGAGGTTATTGATATTTCTCCTGGCAATCTTGATTCCAGCTGGTGCTTCATCCAGCCTAGTGTTTCTCATGATGTACCCTGCATAGAAGTTAAATAAGCAGGGTGACAATATACAGCCTTGACATACTTCTTTCCCAAGTTTAAGCCAGTCAGTTTCTCCATGTCCAGTTCTAACTGTTGCTTCTTAACCAGTATACTGGTTTCTCAGGAAGCAGGTAATGTGATCTGGTATTCCCATCTATTTCAGACTTTTCAGGTTGTTGTGATTCACACAGTCAAAGACTTTGGCATAGTCAATAAAGCAGAATAGATGTTTTTTTTCTGGAATTCTCATGCTTTTTCTTTAACCCAGTGGATGTTCGTAATTTGATCTCTGATTCCTCTGCCTTTTCTAAATCCAGCTTGAATGTCTGGAAGTTTTTGGTTCACATACTATTGAAGCCTCGCTTGGAAAATTTTGAACATTACTTTGTTACTGTGTGAAATTAGTGCAATTGTGTGGTAGTTTGAGCATTCTTTGGCAATACTTTTCTTTGGGATTGGAATGAAAACTGACCTTTTCCAGTCGTGTGGCCACTGCTGAGTTTTCCAAATTTGCTGGTATACCAAGAGCAGCACCTTCACAGCATCATCTTTTAGGATTTGAGTTACAACTGGAATTCCATCACCTCCACTAGCTCTGTAGTGATGCTTCCTAAGGCTCACTTGACTTCACATTCTAGGATGTCTGGCTGTAGCCAAGTGATCACACCATTGTGGTTTATCTGAGTCATTAAGATCTCTCTTGTATAGTTCTTTGTATTCTTGCCACCTCTTCCTAGGTCAATACCATTTCTGTCCTTTATTGTGCCCATCTTTGCATGAAATGTTCCCTTGGTATCTCTTATTTTCTTGAATCTCTAGTCTTTCCTATTCTATTGTTTTCCTCTATTTCTTTGCACTGCTCACTTAGGAAGACTTTCTTATCTCCTCTTGCTCTTCTTGGAACTCTGCATTCAAATGGGTCTATCTTACCTTTTCTCCTTTGTCTTTCACTTCTCTTCTTTTCTCAGCTATTTGTAAGGCCTCCTCAGACAACCGTTTTGCCTTCTTGCATTTCTTTTTCTTTTTTTTTTTTGCCTTCTTGCATTTCTTTTTCTTGGAGTTGGCCTTGATCACTGCCTCCTGTACAATGTCAGGAACCTCTGTCCATAGTTCTTCAGGCACTCTGTCTATCAGATATAATCTCTTGAATCTATTTGCCACTTTTACTGTATATTAATTGTAAGGGATTTGATTTAGGTCATACCTGAATGATCTAGCGGTTTCCCTACTTTCTTCAATTACCCTTAAAATATGCTTGTAAGAGACAGG
Source organism: Cephalophus harveyi (assembly GCA_006410635.1). NCBI lineage: Eukaryota > Metazoa > Chordata > Mammalia > Artiodactyla > Bovidae > Cephalophus > Cephalophus harveyi. Next base: position 307,463 of record SJYT01077281.1, read on the forward strand.
AAACTGATAACTAGTAAAGCCTTCAAGATAACCCTGCAGACTCATAGCAGTTCAAAATTAATCAGGAAGCACAATTTTTATTCCTGATACTACATCCCAGGATTTTTGGTGTGAGAGACAAGAAATAGACTCTGAGCAAAGAGATACAAGAGTTCTTCTAATGTCTCTCAGCCAAGAAAGACACTCTTTTCTCTGCTTTAGTTCATGTATGTATATTCATCAATTCTTATTAGAATAGCAACCCTGGTTAGGCTTTAATTAGTACATTCACAAGAATTCTCAAGTATTTTTCTTTCAGTTCTTGCATCTTACATTTTTAGTATATTAGCAATTAGAAACAAAAGGAAAAGTAAATATAAACAACAAAATAAACTCTATGAGTAATATATACTTGAAAAACGGTGCCTCATCACTTTTAATATTGAATAGTGGACCATTAAAGGAAGCTGATGATCTAGAGATGCTTAGAATTGTTTCAATATCAAGAAAGAAAAGAGGAAGGGAACATTTACTCTCCCCGAATGAAAATAAGATCACTGGGTAATGTACTCAGAATTTGCAGAAAAATAAACTCTTCTTGCATGTTACCATGCTAGACTCCATTACTCATTATAGTAATCATGTTATTTTGATGGATTTGGGAATAATGGATTAGGAGAGGGAACTCTTTTTATAATATTGTGAAATATCTTTGTGTTTACAGGGGGGCATCTATATATTAAACAAGAGAGCTGATTTGCATGACCTGTTTGGGGTATCACATCACCTACAAAAATGCCATAAAGTTAACAGAGCAGCACAAAATTAAATGCTATATAACAATAAACCATGGTGTTAGAAGATATTTTAAGTTCTAATTCTGCTACTAATATGACATGACTTTGCATAAGTAACACCATCATATTTTTTCCATGTGGGAAAATATGCGTTGTTATACTTCATAACAACATATAAGTCTAGAGGAAGAAAACGTCTCTTTCAGAATCCATTAGAGTAGGTGTTATAAAGAACTCTGAAAAACAAAAACTCATAGAACAAGGGAATAAAAATGATCTTAATTCTAAGATTTTATGATTATAAAAACTCAGCTGGCAGATATTTTTAGAGGGACATTTGTGTGTGCATGTGTATATGTATATATGTCTATACATGCTTAGGGCTCTAAAGCAATGTCTTTAGAATGGATAATCTAAAAGATAAAAGACACAATTTTTAGAAATTGTCTGAGAAGATATTTATTTGGGTATTTACTCATTTTAGAATTGCCTGATAAGATATTTATTTGGGTATTTACTCATTTTAGAAGAGGTTCACTAATGTGTTTAAAAATTTTTGCTTCAATTATTATTATATAGTCATAGCATTAGTATTTTCGAGGGAGTAAAGTGAGTAAGTAGCTTAGAATGTAGCTGTATTCATTTGCATTCATTTTAAAAGGTAGCACACTTCAGTTTTTACATGGAACAGATGACCTAAAACTTCATTTTTAATAGTGTGTTCATACCTGTCTTTTCCACATATGTAGGTTAGACCTTATTGCAAGTACAGTACCAAACTGCAAGGCATATATCAGAAAATGTCAAAATGTAATAGGCACTGTGATACAGTTTTCACTTGCAAATAGGCTGTTTTGAAAGTAACCAAGGCATGAACAACCCTGTTGTCTTAAGATATAATTCACACCAGTTAAAAAAAGGATGAATAGAGTCCAGTGCTTTATTACATTCCACTAGATACCTTTAAACATGATGAAAGGCTTTTCCACACATAAGTTCAAGTCTCAGGCAGTTTTCTGTTGAAAGAGTAATTTATTTTTGATTATTCACTTACTAAAGCAAATGCATTTGAAACACAGAGAAGATATGGATCAGCTCTCTGCAGTATCAGTGGAATAGATATTTACCAGACGTTCCAATCATAAAAAAAAAAAATCCAAGTCCTTTGCTCTGAGTATGATAATGGGAAGTTGATGCTATTTTTTTCCCCCCAGCTGAAATTGGCAAGTAGCAGCTCAGATGAGAAAAGTAAGTCACTTTTCAAATTTAATAGTAAGCCCACAGTATAGAGCACTATAACCCAAACAGTAGTTTACCTTTAGGCCCATTTTACATTTATCCTGGTATATGATTTCTATCAGACTCAGCCTAATGGCCAGGCATAATGCATATCTGAAAATGCATGTGGAAAACAGTTTTTAAAAATGATTACTGTGTATTTTAATAGGTTTAAAGCTCCAGAGAAGCAAGACAAATATATGAAAGCTCCTAGCCTGAGCAAGTAGGTCTTAATGGGGTGAGTAGAGAAATGTATAATGCTAATGAGATTAATTTGGAGAAGTATCCTGTCTCATCCCCTTAACTTCCAGTATCTACATTGTAAGATGTGTGTGTGTAAAAGTCGTTTAGTCAGCTTCGATTCTTTGTAACCCCATGAACTGTAGCCCACCAGGCTCCTCCATCCATGGAATTCTCCAGGCAAGAATATTGGAGTGGATTGCCATTCTTTTCTCTAGGGGATCTTCCAGATGCATGAATCCACCCTGGTCTCCCACATTGCAGGCAGATTCTTTGCCATCTGAGCCACCTGGGAAGACTCACATTGTAAGATGGTTTTTTACTAAAGAGACAATTTCTATATATATATATATATATATAAATTTATTTATTTTAATTGGAGGCTAATTACTTTACAATATTGTATAGGAGACCACTTCTTATAGAAAGAACTTATAGAGATGAATGTTGCCATAATAGTTCTACTTTATCTTAGTGCTTGATTTTAAATTGTTTGTCAATATTTTATATTTCATAATTTTCATATTAAAAACTCTGCCTCAGGTTGGTTGTAAGAATTTATAGACAGAATGCAGATAAACCACCTGAAACAACAGGGTACTATTGTTTCAATGGTACCTTCAATGTTGACCTGTTTCAATAGTACCTTCAATAGTACCTGTTTCAATACTCCTTCAATGTTGACTTCTGCCATCCATTTGCTCCTCTCTACTTTGAAATTTCCAGAAGGCACCACAATTTTTTTCCTGTGGTCTTTCTGGAGTGAAGCATATAGTTCCTTGCCTTATATATTCAGCACCAATAGTGGGTCTATTATTCTCTGTTAGATCCATAAAGCTGGTGCCAATAGAACATACTTTGTGAAAGTGTATGAACACATATAAATATAATAAAATTACCACCTTGCACACTTAAACTTATGTAATGCTGTGTGTCTATTATATCTCCACAAAGCCATAAAAAATAACCCAGAATTCACAATTGAATTAGTCTTTATTATCCAATTTAGAAATACTTAATTAATCAGTGAAATGTCCAGGCATTTTGTGAGAAGCAAAACTTAACTCTTAATAACATACTTGCCTACAATATGACTTCATCAAACACCATGGACACTTGCAAATTCCTGGATGATTAGGTAAAATACATGGACATAATATATGAAAATGGGAGAAAAAATAGACAAACTTGATACCTAACCTAGGGAATTATGAGTCCAATTGGAAGTCCTCATAATGCCACCATGTACATCTTAATTTTTATAGTCCCTGTAAAAGTAGACCTTATTATTACCTCATGTAAGAAATGAGGCCCTTGAGTCTCAAATAATTTAAATCTTTCCAGTTTTAATGAGAAATAATTGACATACTGTATAAGTTTATATGTTTAAGATGTAAGTATAAGGTATACAGCATGATGGTTTGAGATACATATATTGTGAAATGATTATAACAGTTTTAGTTAAGAACCATCATCTCATGTAGCTATTTAAAAAGAAAAACTACTCTTGTGATGAGAACTTTCAGTACTATCTTAATAGTGTCATCTATAGTCATTACATTGTACATCACATTCCTAATCCTCCTTATAACTGGAAATTTATGCCTTTTGACTATTTTCCTCTGAATTTCAGTATTTTTATCAGGTCACATGCATAAGAAGTTTGGAATCAAAGTATTTTTTCATAATTCTCTGTTCTTTGAAACTAGCCCATAAGTAAAATGTTAAATAATTTTAAAAGTTAACTTTATTTCTCAGTGTCTTCTGTGACAGCTACATTAGCAACTGCATGTTCAAAAAGAATCTTACAATGCCTCATGCATGAAAGGAAGGGATGAACGCTATCCTCTGAGGTCTAACATTAGCTTGACTATGGAAATTTTAGTCTGTACTTTTATACCTTGCATAGAAGAAAAGATAAGAAAGCATAAATAGTTCCAGCTTTGAAAGCTAGACTCAGGGGACTTTATATGCTTTTTACCTATCCAAGCACACACTTTCTTATTCTTTATGTCTATATATGATTGTTTTTTTAATGTTTTTTGTCTTCCATTTTCTGTTAAGGAAACCTCTATTTGTCCTCATTTAGTAGTGACTAAAATGACATAATTGAGATAGAGTCTTTCCTGTTTCTACCAGACTGTTAAGAAAAAAAGTCCTCTGTTACACTAATATCTTACCATATTTTATTATAGTATTTTTTATCTTGTAATCTAGTTGATGGTGTGTTTGAATGTCTGCTTTTCTACTTTATTTGGATCAACTTGAGAAATAATTTTGCAACATGTAATACAATTTCTAAGATTTAATTTTGTTAAGATAGCCAAACAATCATGATATGTTATATAAAATATACAGAATTTAGATAGGGAACAGTCTAAAACGTAATTATAACCACTGAGTAGTGGGATGTGGGTGATGTTTTTCTTTTTGCTTACCTGTTTTCCTAATATTTTGTAATTGGTTATATTAGTTGCATAGTGAAAGTGAAAGTTCAGATGCTTATATTATTTTAATAACTGATAAAATTCTGTATGAAACACCATAGCCTGCTTTACCTCATTAACTCGAAACATAAGGAATAAGCAGGATCTTTGACACAATGTAAGAGAAGCAGTGAATAGAAACAGGTGTCTAGGTGAGAAAAAAATAGATCTTGCATAAGGTTAAAGAATAATTGAAATCACTGAATAACAGATTGAATAACTGAGCTTATTCAACTAGAGAGAAATTACTATTTGCCTATTATATAAAAGATGGATATACTTATAATTCATGATGACTGACTGTTCTCCACCTCTATGGAAGACTGAATTGAAAGAAAGCAAAAATGAAGCAAGAAAGCAACAAGGCTGAAAAGGAAGGAAGGAAGGAAGAAAGAAAGGAAACTCAAGGGATTTATATAATATGTAAGGAAGACTTTTCTGACAGTGGAAACTGTTAAGTACTGAACCAGATTACTAATGGAATAAAGAAGTATTTATTCATTTAAAACTGGCCTGTAACAATTTTCAAATTGGCATGTGTGTAGACAGGGGTAAGCTTCAGGTGACTTTCAAATGTCCTTTGCAATGCTTTGCTTTTGTGGTGTGATAGATTTTGTAGGAATAACACCTATTTCTCATATGACACTAAGTGACTCATTCAAGACTTTCCAGAAGCCAAAAAGCCCTATTCTCAGTCCTCTACTGACATGTAGTTTTTATTTTCTAAATCTCCAAGGTGGAAAATAGATTTCTTAAATGTAGGCACTGAGGTTTTAGCAATCATTTAAAGCTCTTATGTTTTGAAGTCCCAACTCAGATCAAATTCATTTTATGCTCTACTAAATATGTATCATCTCGGAGAAACAATTTTTCCTCTTTAAAAATTTAACCTTTCCTCTTGCTGTCTTCCACTATGATTTCTCATACTGGAAAGCTCAGTTTTAGTGGAGATCTATGTTAGTCCCTTGTTTCACATTAACTTAGACCATGGCAGTGAATGTACTGTCACTGATAGCAGGGAAAATCAAGAAAATGAGTAACTAGATGGTCTGGAAGATTTGCTATCTCAAATTTACTTCGTGCTGTCCATGTTTTCTTCCTTTGATTAAGTATCAACCAGATGAAATTGCTGATACTATTCTCAATTTAATTAACATTGCCTTGATGACTAATGCACAATTTCATTTTTTTTCTCATAATTTCCCATCTTAGAAAATATGTATTAAAAGCACTTAAGAGGACTTATTCTTTCTTGGCTCAGTGATAATGTTCTTATGTTTGCTACCCTTGTTGTTTCAGAATCAATTCAATGTAAAATACATGGAAGAAAATAATTTTTAAAATAGTAAAGGAAATATTATAATATTTGTTTCAAAAAAAAAAAATTCTGGGTGACTTCTCTGGTTATCCAGTGGTTAAGAATCCACCTTCCCATGCAGGGGACACAGGTTTGATCCCTGGTCAGTGAACTAAGATCCTGCATGCCTCAGGGCAACTAAACCTGCAAACCACAGCTAAAAAGAAGCCCTCATGCCACAACTGAGAACCTAAGCACTGCAAGGAAGAGCCTGAGTGCTCCGCTAAGATTTGACACGGCCAAATTAATTAATTAATGTTCAGTTCAGTTCAGGTGCTCAGTCATGTCTGACTCTTTGCGATCCCATGGACTGCAGCATGCCAAGCCTCCCTGTGCATCACCAACCCCCAGAGCTTGCTCAAACTCATGTCCATTGAGTCAGTGATGCCATCCAACAAACTCATCCTCTGTCATCCCCTTCTCCTCCTGCCTTCAATCTTTCCCAGCATCAGGGTCTTTTCAAATGAGTCAGCTCTTCACATCAGGTGGCCAAAGTATTGGAGTTTCAGCTTCAGCATCAGTCCTTCTAATGAATATTCAGGACTGATCTCCTTTAGGATGGACTGGTTGGATCTCCTTGAAGTCCAAGGAACTCTCAAGAGTCTTCTCCAATATCACAGTTCAAAAGCATCAATTCTTTGGTGCTCAGCTACCTTTATAGTCCAACTCTCAACATCCATATATGACTACTGGAAAAATCATAGCCTTGACTAGACTGACCTTTGTTGGCAAAGTAATGTCTCTGCTTTGTAATATGCTGTCTAGGTTGGTCATAACTTTTCTTCCAAGGAGTAAGCATCTTTTAATTTCATGGCTGCAGTCACCATCTGCAGTGATTTTGGAGCCCCCCAAATAAAGTCTGACACTGTTTCCACTGTTTCCCCATCTATTTGTCATGAAGTGATGGGACAGAAACATAAAAAAAATGTTTTTAACTTCTTCTGCCAATCTACAGGTTCAGTTCAGTTCAGTTCAGTTCAGTCGCTCAGTCGTGTCAGACTCTTTGCGACCCCATGAATCGCAGCACGCCAGGCCTCCCTGTCCATCACCATCTCCCGGAGTTCACCCAGACTCACGTCCATCGATCTGTGATGCCATCCCGCCATCTCATCCTCGGTCGTCCCCTTCTCCTCCTGCCCCCAATCCTTCCCAGCATCAGAGTCTTTTCCAATGAGTCAACTCTTCGCATGAGGTGGCCAAAGTACTGGAGTTTCAGCTTTAGCATCATTCCTTCCAAAGAAATCCCAGGGTTGATCTCCTTCAGAATGGACTGGTTGGATCTCCTTGCAGACCAAGGGACTCTCAAGAGTCTTCTCCAACACCACAGTTCAAAAGCATCAATTCTTTGGTGCTCAGCCTTCCTCACAGTCCAACACTCACATCCATACATGATCACAGGAAAAACCATAGCCTTGACTAGACGGACATTATTCTTGTAGCATTTTCCATAATTAAAAAATACTTTGCCATTTTTCTTCAAGGTGAGATAGGGATTATGTTCTTGAAGTTCAATCCATAAATCACAGTTTTAATAGAAGTCATCCATTCATTCACAATGTTTACTCCTTTAAGAACTTCTCTCTCTGACGTTTATACATTATTAGGCTTTTGTTACATTTAATTATTTTCTAGATTCACACAGCTTATGCAGAAAATCATTTGACCAAACTAGCAGTCATTAGAGCACTGGCATTTCTTGAATAAAAAGTATCTGAAAAGTGCCAGGCACTATGCGAGGCAATAAAGAGACATCAGTGAAAAATACAGCCAAGGAAGTATGAATCAGGTATACAGACAAGGAGGTATGAATCAGGTGTACAAACATGCTGCCTGTTAAGTCACTTCAGTTATGTCCAAACTTTTGCTACCCAGTGGACCATAACCTGCAGGTTCCTCTATATATGGGGATTCTCCAGGCAAGAATACTGGAGTGGGTTGCTGTGTCCTCTTCCAGGGGATTTTCAGGATGCAGAGATTGAACCTGTGTCTCTTATGTCTCCCACATTGGCAGACAGATTCTTTACCACTAGCACCAGCTGGGAAGCCCATACAAATATAGGAATAAGAAATCATAATAAGAGGAATAAGACTGGGTTGCAATATGACTTTATGGAGCACCTAGAAGAGAGGAAAATGTATATTTAAGGGATGTCCTTAGAGTAGATAAAAAATGTATATTTAAGGGATGTCCTTAGAGTAGATAAAAAAATTACTGAGACATGAAAAATGAATAAGAGCAAATAAGGCAGAAAAGGTAAAGGAGTTGGGGCAGGCTAGTGAAACTCCATAGACACAGCCAAAGAGTCTGAAGGGAAACTGCAGGTGGTTGTGTGAGTGTGTAATGTTGGTCACTGGACCAGTATCACTGGGATCACCTGGGGACAGTGTGTTAGACGTGCACATTCCCAGCTCCATTCCAAACCAAATGAATAAAAACCCTTGGAATGGAGCCTGGAATCTTTGTTTTAACATAACCTTCCTCTGACTGTAATGCCAGGAAAAGTGTGAGAACCATGTAAGAAAAATTGAAATTAAATAATACAGAATGCTCAAAAGTGGCTAAAGATTATCCTTGAAAAATACAAGATAAGAATCTGAAAAATCATGACCTCATTCTATCTCATGAGGACAATGATGACCCCAGAAAATTTATAAGGAGGAGAGTAACAGCCTTTCATGCCCATCATTTCCTTCAGGGAGCTTTTCCTGATCTGCCTTCCCTAAAGCAGCCCATGGGCCACTGTTTGTCATACCACAAGATTATTTGTGTCATATCACTTTTCACTTCCTTATACTTTCTTTATTTTGGTTTGTTTGTGTCTGTCTTCTTTTCCTGAAATGTAAGGTTCTTTGGTGACAAAGCCATTCTCCCTGTCTTGTTCTGTACTGAATTTCCAATGCTTAGAACCTTGCTTTGTATATAGTAAGCACTCTCTAAATGTTTGCTGAATGAAAAAAATCAATGCACAAGTCACAGGATATAGAGGTGAGAAAGAAAGACCCAGGTCCTGATCTCATGGAGCTTACTTTCTGGTTTATAGGACTAAATTTGCATTTAGATCACATGCAGATTGCTGTAGGGTGACTGACGGGAAAACTGGAGACAGGAAAACTAATTTGGAAACTGTTGTCACCATGAATGTCAGAGGTAACAGTGACCTGTAATAGAGAAATGCCAATGGGGATGGAAAGAAATGGACATATTTAAAACACATTTAGGAGATAGAATCAGGAGTCTTCTGTGATTCATAAAATGTAAGAGGAAAGAGTCAAGGTATGAAGGATTGGATTCTGGCTTAAGCCACTGAAAGACAATCTGCTTTGTGGAGAGATGGAACAGAGAAGAGGCAAGCAAGGTTGCAAATACTGTAGGTGAAATACTTATACTAAATATTTATTGTGAATGAACATACATGTGTATATGTTTATTTGATAATAAGATCATGCTGGTGAAGTTGCATATAACAACCACACAAATTTCTTAACAGCCTAATTGATCAACTGGATGCTGAGAGCATTAAATTCAAATAATTCACTGAGCTCATTCACTGACAAAAAAGATATTTGATCCCCAAGAATTGTACACTTGTGTATCTTTTACATAGAAAATTATGGGATACTAGAAAATATTTTCATTACTCAATACTTAAAAATAATTGCCTCCATGTACATGGGACTAATGAAGAATTGGGAGAATTTGCCAACTATCCTATCGTCTAAATTTAGATATTACTAAACTAGATTCCTTGACTTGAATGTGTATGCTTAGTCGCTCAGTCATGTCTGACTCTTTACAACCCCATGGACTATTGCCTGCCAGGCTCCCCTGCCCATAGGGATTCTCCAGGCAAGAATACTGGAGTGGGTTGCCATGCCCTCCTCCAGGGATCTTTCCAACTCAGGGACTGAAGCCAGGTTTCCTGCATTGCAGGCAGATTCTTTACCGTCTGAGCCCCCTTTGTTACAGTGAGAACCTTAAGCCTTAAGAAGGCAGAGGAAACAGATTGATACCATTATGATTGTGGTTATTCAATCCCTTATATTCACATAATAGTTTACAATTTTGAAAACATTTTCACATTAGTGTGACTTACTTAAGGCTTCCAGTACCTCTGGAGTTGATTAGGATTTATCTCCATCTGAACAGTTAAGAGATATGAGATTCTTAGAAATTTTACAGTTTTCTTGAGATTACATCTTTAGAAAGTGGAATAGACAACACTCACCGGATACTTCTGCCAACAAGGTCAGAATTCATTTCAAGGCAAAGGGAAAGGGAAAAAAGTAACATAAATGTGACAATGCGTGTATATACAAAGATGTGGTTTCTGAAAGAAACTATATGGGCATCTGAAATTATGCACTGAAAGAGGTGTGCTGCAAGTAGCTGTGGTTAAAAAAAAGCTTTCATAGAAGTACTTCTAAGAAGGACACTGCAGAGGCAGTACTGACTGAGTGATTTTTCTCTCTGCCAGGTACTGAGTGATCATGGGACACCATTATCCTACCAGAGGAGTGAGTAGAAGCTGCAAACTTGAACATGTGAAGCAAAGTTAATGCCAGTAGAACCTGCCACAGCTGAAAAGCTGACAGGCAGCGGCTGAAATGATCATTAAAGAAATCATTACAAGCTGGAGAGGCTGAAAAAAACTGTTGGAAAACCCCATCTGTGGCAGAAGGCCCCAATGAGAGCAGACAGAGTTGCAGGCAAAAGAAGCCTCATTTTCTACCACCCCTGCCTTGTTCACCGCCCCACTGAAAGCGTCTGTTTCAAGCACAAGAGAAGCATCCTCTCTGTTTCTCAGAGTGAAAGTGGAGTTCATCAGTCTATTGTTAAGTCTGTCAGGAAGGAGTATTAGCAATGACCTGCAATGTGTTGAGAGAGGTTCAAAGACCTTTATTTTCAGCAGGAGGAGCCTGAAAATTGAGAACCCAGGGCATCAGGTAACTGGAACGAGCCTTAGAGCATGTAGGTCTTCAAAATACACATTTGCAAGCCCTAAGACCTTAGATTTTGTTTCCTAGAAATAAAGGAAGGAGTAGGTGACACCAGGCTTATTTTCAAGCAATCTGAAAAGCCTTAAAGATCTCAAAGTGCCCCAGGAGCCAATTTCTAGGCATGAGTCGAGGCCAGTGCCTACAGGGCCAACACTGCCCCTTCCACTCAAAGCTGACGAGCTCTGCTGTATCTCTATGGAGACTGTGCATATGACTTGGTTTGAAGTTTATTTCCTTTGGCTATAAAATTTAAAAATATCCAGACTGGCTCACCTCAGACTCTTCTTCTAACTTGAAAGCCTGCATTCTGTAGCAAAAACACTATTCTGCTTTCTTGCTCTGTTTCTGAAATGTTCCAATTTCAGAATGCTGGTCCATTCTTCTGTACTTTATCCCTTCCTGTCTTCACAACACCCCCACTCTTTCCTTCTCTCTCTCTCTCTTTCTTTCTTTCTTCCCAGTCCTCAGACTTTCCCAGCCCCTGTAAATTCTATCGTTATTTCTTGATTTTACATTTCCTTGGCATTTGTCTGTCATTCCAAAATCTACTTCAGGTTTGCAGGGAAATGTTCCAGCTGGAAAAATAAGCTTCCTGTTCTGGTCCATCCTGTTTCTAATCTGCTGCTGTTGTAAGAAATTCCCTTTGGGGATTTTTTTACTTCCTATTGCTTTGCCATTTTTTTTTGCTATAAACCTCACAAATATTAATCTCTCCTGGTCGCCTTTTCCCTTAATGCATAACTTCTTTTTTTTTTTTATAGTTTAAAATGCCTGCCAATACTTTTCACACTTCATCATGTCTCCAGGAATACTGGCCCTAGGTCAAAGCCAGAGGCTGCAACTTGACAAAGTATGTTGCAAGGTGGTTTTTCCTCCACACTGTCTGCAGCTGTCATCTTCTCTCAAGTCCCCCAACTGCAAATTAGCCAGTGTCTGCATGGGATCATGGGATTTTGTAATTCCTACTTATTCAACAAAGAAAAAGAAAATGAGATTTTTTCCTCCATGTCTAGGAAAATAATTAACCTATAAGCTATATTCTTTACTGATTTTCTTTGATGGGATTCTGATTCATAAAATCAGAAATCATGGTAGAGGAGTTGAAAAGTCTCTTTTCTGGAGGAAAATGATTTACAAATAATACTTTGGTTATAAGAATTGTATATTGTTCTTTAAAGAAAAACTCATCTGCTCTACCAATATTGGCTGATATTTAAATTTGCCTTTGGATGAATAAGATAATTGTAGTGACTCCTGGCAAAGAGAAATATGGCGCTCTTTATTTCAATGAAAAGCAATCTAAATTTCCTCTAGCCTATTTTCAGTTAAAAAGAAGTTAAAAGCAGTTTTCTATATTCTAGACACTGTGTATCTTAGCATACAAGTCGGAATCAATGGTGAAATCACTGATATTTAGGGAGTGAGCCTTTTTGTTTGTTTTTTTTTTTTACAAACTTATGTGGAATAAACTTTAGGTATTGCTGGACTTAGAATATAATTGACATTCCACTTCCTTTATGAGTAAAAATAGAAACATTGTTTAGCTTAAAGTCTGGAATAGTCAATCCATTATCTGCTTAGGATATAGATCAACTATTTAGGTTTTTCTAAGCGTTCCATTTTTCTGGCACTTTGCCATAATCAATCATTCTTAAAACAAGCTTGCCATAAGTTTTGACAAGGGGACTTGAGTTTAACATATTCTCATCTCAGAAATGCTGTGAGTTTAAAAATAATTGTTTAGTTACTACTATATGCTGACATGGAGAAAGTAACTGGAATGCAATAGAAAACAATATAGATATCATTGCATACTCATAAATTGATAAGATAAATGAATAATTACAAAACATGTGCTCTAAGTTTTCTGGATTTTCTAATTTCTCTTTCTAATATTTGGAAAAGAAAAAATGAAATAAAATTGTGCTTATTAGCTTTTATCCATGAGTATGGAAAATATAGTCTTTTAGAATTTGAAGACCTAGATATATGTTCTGGAGAAGGCAATGGCACCCCACTCCAGTACCCTTGCCTGGAAAATCCCATGGATGGAGTAAGGTAGGCTGCAGTCCATGGGGTCGCTAAGAGTCAGACACGACTTGAACGACTTCACTTTTACTTTTCACTTTCATGCATTGGAGAAGGAAATGGCAACCCACTCCAGTGTTCTTGCCTGGAGAATCCCAGGGACGGAGGAGCCTGGTGGGCTGCCAAATGGGGTTGCACAGAGTCGGACATGACTGAAGCGACTTAGCAGCAGCAGCAGCAGATATATGTTCAACTTTAGAAACAGTGTAGAATTTGAAAGGTGTTCTATGCTGTATCTAAAACTGAACACATATCTAAGTCTTCAAATTCTAAAAGACTATATATAATGTCTAGCCTTAAAGACATATGAAGCATGAGCAGTTGACACTTTCTAACCTATTATCTTTGTTTTCATTAGGCCATCATTTGGGATAAAATAATTAATGGAAGTAGGTAGGAAATAGAATGGGCCCCAGGCTGAGCAGCTGTATCCAGTCTCCAGCTGAAAGTTCAAGATGAGATGCTAGCAGGAAGATGGGACCCTGACTGGGTAGAAGCAAACTGACCACAATTCTTGTGATCAAGAGGATTTTCCAGCCCAGTACATGCCCAGAGAAGGCCCTTAGTCTAAGGAAGAGCCAACAGAGGGAGGAAACTCCAACCATTAAATGTTCTGCAATGTCCTAGACGCCGTCACACTGGAATCCAACTTGGCTGAGAGATGTGTGCACCTATCAGGAAGCACTCTGAGTCAGGCCAAATATGGGCACAAGCTAGACGATTAGTGAGAGACAACCCAGGAGACAGCCCCCGTGTAAGCAACCCAAACCACCCCTATTGGGTGCAACTCACTCAGAGTTCACCTATATGTTCTTCCACACATACTGTGCTTACAGTAAATGCTTTATCTCTTTCAGTTTAGTTTAGTTTCTTCACTAAATTGTTTCTTCAAAGAAGACAAGGAGCAAGCTCCTGCTTCCAGTCACCATACACTCAAATTCAGAAGATTCTTATGAAGTAAAAATCAGTTATAAATTGCATTCTGCTTCCATTTAAACTGATGCATATAAAAAATATGTATAACCTTCCGTGAAAACTATATATTCAGAGGAAATTTACATGAAAATTGTGTGCACAGAAATGGATAGATGATAGATAGAAAAAATACTAATGGACAGAGAAACACATTTAATGTGATGTTTGTACTGAAAATACATGAGAGAAATGCTTATATTATAAACTGCAATAGAAATATTTTGATACTTTTATCTTTACCATATAATCAAATTGCAACCATAATTCAATGGTCTTAAATCTCCTGTAGTGAGATGACTATAGGATCACAGCCAATGGACAAGGGCCTTTCTGTTACTATGCTTTAGCTCTCATGACTCTCATCAGGTAAAGTGATTATTATCTCCATCAACCATGTCTTTCTGACAGTAGGAAACATATCTCTCTGAGCCGCTATAGGAATGGGCTTCCCTGGCAGCTCAGCTGGTAAAGAATCTGCCTGCAATACAGGAGACCCCAGTTCAATTCTTGGGTCAGGAAGATTCCCTGGAGAAAAGATAGGCTACCCATTCCAGTATTTTTGGGCTTCTCTGGTGGCTCAGATGATAAAGAATCTGCCTGCAATGTGGGAGAACTGGGTTCGATTCCTGGGTTGGGAAGATCCCCTGGAGGAGGGCATGGCAACCCACTCCAGTAGTCTTGCCTGGAGAATCTCCATGGACAGAGGAGCCTGGTGGGTTGCAGTCCATGGTGTCACTAAGAGTCAGACATGACTGAGTGACTAAGCATAGCACAGCACAATCAAGCTCATGCTTGGAAAAAAATGTGTGTATTTCTTAAGTGTATAGTGAATCCACAAATCATACATATCTATGTCCACCACTACTTGAGGACCTTTGATTAGACAGCCAATTAGACTCTTTTTAGGGAGATACAGTAGAGAGTTGTATAATAAAAACTGTCAGTGTGTGCGTGTGTGCTCAGTCGTGTCTGACTTTTGTGATCCCACGTACGATAGCCCACCAGGCTCCTCTGTCCATGGGATTTTCCAGGCAAGAATACTGGAGTGGGTTGCCATTTCCTTCTCCAGGGGATCATCCTGGCACAGGTTTTGAACCCACATTTCCTCCATCTCCTAAACTGTAGACAGATTCTTTACCACTGAGCCAATGGGACAAGTCCCATAAAACTGTTGAAAGCTATATATAAAGCAGAGTGCTTTAGAAATTAAAAAAAAAAAAAAATGGCTGAAACACTGTCAATTTAACCCCATGTCTAAGCTTATCCATGACACTGCTGAGATCACACCTGGTTGTAAGACCTAAATAATAATAATAATACAACCAAAAGACAACATCTGGTTTCATTAAGTCTGGAAATAGGAGAGATATCTGGAGGCAGACATATATACATAATAATTTTTATAATATCACACTTGGAGAGACTAAATTTCACTGTAAACCTAACCTAATATTTTACTTTCCTAGCCTTCTTAGTCATGATAAGCACTGGATGCTTACCAAACTTTGTTCTTACTCTGCAGACTTTGAAGTTCATTTGATTTATGCTATATAACAATATTTAATATGTCATATACAAATATTTCATAATCCTGTAACATGAACGTAAGATTTTCAGACTTATAAAAGGTACAACATGTCAGACACTGAAGTATCAGAAAGCATCTTAGGGTTGACATCAGAACCATCTTCTAGGAAGGCAATGAAGCTTCATATGGGCATATAATCTTGTGACAGAACTTGAGATTTGTTGATATATGCTTCCTAATGCATTTTCTTCTTGTCATAATTCTCATAACATGTAATAAGGCACAGAATAAAATATAAGTGCTTTATTAAAACATTCTCTCTGTGACTTATAATGCTGGCATTTAGAGAAGCTATAGTTGAGTGGGAAGTGCCAGCAGGTACATGCACTATAATATAAACACGCAGATATACATGATGGCAAGAATGGTTTAATTGACAGAACAATAAAGAGTACACTATGAAAGATTAATAAGAAAGTAAAAAGACACATGAAAATGAAAATATACTGCTGTATCCACTGAAGATTTCAAGTCCAAAAGAAAAAAGTAACCCACACAAGTTTGGAAAGATAAAACTTCAAAATATGCAAAAATAAACTTTATAAGATGACTTTAATGTTTTAGACTAATTCATTAAGTATGTGATAAGCTTTATAAAAAAAATCTTACATTTCTCATTTAAAAATTGATGTTTTCCTCCATGGGGTTCATCACCTTATTCAGCTATATATCTCATTGAACACTTATTTTGTCTGAGAATAGTGCTAAAGGAACAACAGTAAACAAAGCTCAAGTTCTAAAACAGGAAATGAAGACCTAATCAAGTGACCAATGAAATATTTTTTTTTTAAGTTTCTTTTAAACACAGAATCGTTGAAATAAAGTGGGATCCTGGGATGGTTGGAGGTTGGAAACTTACTGCAAGGGGAGCAAAGAAGGTCCTGGAGAAAGTGACATTTGACTTGAGACGTGAATGACCAGAAGGGAGTGCGATGAGACTGTCTGAGAGAGGGAGAAGGCATGGTGAGACCAAAGACCCGGAAGCAATTAGGTCGGCATGTTTGAGGAAGACACAGAGGATTAGCGCTGGAGTCCAGAGAACAGGTAAGTGGTCCCTGCTGGCAGTAAAGAAGTTTGTTGTTCAGTTGCTCGGTCATGTCTGACTCTCCGACTTGTCTTTAAGGAAGTTAGGAGAAGCTAGTTCTCAGCAGGGTCTGAGAAGACCCTGGTGTAGATTTTAAGGGGTTTTTGTTGCTCTGTTTGTTTTATTTCCTAATCCCGCATAAAAATATCAGAGCGTTTTAGGCCAATGCCATGTCCTAATACATATCTTAAATAAGATGATTTTAGCTACTGGGGGAGAAAGCAATGGCATCCCACTCCAGTACTCTTGCCTGGAAAATCCCATGGATGGAGGAGCCTGGTAGACTGCAGTCCATGGGGTCGCGAAGAGTCGGACACGACTGAGCGACTTAACTTTCTCTTTTCACTTACATGCATTGGAGAAGGAAATGGCAGCCCACTCCAGTGTTCTTGCTTGGAGAATCCCAGGGACGGGGGAGCCTGACGGGCTGCTGTCTATGGGGTCGCAGAGAGTCGGACACGACTGACGTGACTTAGCAGCAGTAGCAGTAGCTACTGGAGTGTAGACTGGAGTTCAGAGAAGAGGGAGGCCCATCAGGAGGCCTGTGATGAAGAGACTAGCTAGCAATTTGGATCAGTGATACCAATAATCTCAACAAGGTTAGTACGATACAGATGGAGAGAAGTGAGTCATGAAAAATGCATTTGACAGGTCAGCTGCTGAGGGAGGGAGACTTGAAGAAAAGAGAAGCAAAGGATCATTTCTTGGTTTGGGGGAGCACCCGGGTGAATGTTTGTGAGATATGCTGATCTGAGGACTAGATGGAGGAAAAGAAGGACCATTAAGAGTTCTGTCTGAGATGTTAACTAAAAGACTCTGTTTCAAAACAGGTATTAAGAAAAGGTATAAGAAAGGAAATCTTAAAGGAGATGTTTATGAGTAAGAGCAAGACTCATTCATCATATCTTTTTTGAAAAAAAAAAAAAAAGTGATGATTCTCCATAAAATATTCATTTAAAAAAGATTTCTGTTTAGATACAGATATTCAACTAGAATCTACGTGAATGGGAGAAATTCTTTACCTTAAAATCCTGAAAATGAAATGAGCTATTTCTAAACCATCTATCCTACTATGTTTTCTAATTCTATGACAACCAGATGATTTAAAATAATATATCAAAGATTTCCTAAAATGCAAACTTTCATTGGCATAAAATTTTCTTATTTAATGTATTGAGCAAAATTTTATGAACAGCAGCTCATAAATATTTTAAAGTGATTTCTCTCTATTTGCATTGAGTGCTTTACATAATATTTTCTCATTCAATGATTCAACTTCAATAACACACTTGATGTTAAATGGTTGCATGATAATGATGAATTTTAACATAATCTCATTTTACACACTTGACTTTGTCAAGTGTTTTTCCCTTTATTAAAGTATTTTTCCTTCTGATTATATCCTCATGGGAGAATGTTAAAGAAATGCCTATTTATTGTATAATAATTTGTATTTTTGAACGTGGAATCACAAGAGTGTTTTGAGCTCTTCTTTCCTTCTGGAAATAGGTATGGCTAAATCTCACTCTGGGAGTTGGTGACGGACAGGGAGGCCTGACGTGCTGCGATTCATGGGGTCACAGAGTCGGACACGACTGAGTGACTGAATTGAACTGAACTGAAATCTCAATCAGTCCAAAATGACATATAGTTTTACTTGCATACATGAGTGTGTGCTAAGTCACTTCAGTGGTGTCTAACTCTTTGCAGCGCTAGGAACTGTAGCCCGCCAATCTCTTCTGTCCATGGGAGTCTCCAGGCAAGAACACTAGAGTGGGTTGCCATGCCCTCCTCCAGGGCATCTTCCCAACCCAGAGACTGGACCTGGGTCTCCTGCTTTGAGGTGAATTCTTTACCACTGGGCCATCTAGGAAGCCCTTACTTATTTACAAAGGTCTCTAAAAGAAATCAAGAGTGAAGGGGTTTGATTCCTTCACTGATTTCAGTACATTTCTTTAAATGTAATAGAAATCCCACGTTCCAGCGGTTGCACAAATGTACCCTTTTGAAGGAAATACATAGTAGCTGCTTTTGTGTAAGAGAATCTGACTGGCTTAATGATCTTTACAAAATGGTGCCATGTATGAACATACTTGACTCACACTGCATAACTTACCTTTCCAAGGCATTTTGGCAGGAAAGAAATTAGGGCTTTCTGAATAATCAGTTGTATTGGAAAGTTATATAAAGACATTTAATGAATTTAGATATGAGTTATTTTCAATACTATTCTGAGTTTATCTTAGGAAGATAAAATAATGATGTGAATGAACCAGAATTATCTACACATGAAGGAGTATATGTCTTTACTTGATGAGTGGCAAATAGTTTTCAAGATCTAGAAAATAATAAATTTTATTATAACCTTGCAATGTTTGCTAATTTGTCTTTCTGTCATGTTTTGGCAAATTTGTTTTATCTCATGTTTTATATTTAGTTGTCAACATTTTTTCCCTGACACAATCAACATACTATATGCTTATGTGTATATTAATAAGTAGTTGTTGATATCTATTTAATAATAAATAAAAATATCAGACATACTGCAAGTTAGAAAGTAAGAAAAACTTTAAAAGGTAATCAGTTTTACTATTTTGACTTAACCCCTTCTGGTTGTTTACTTAATACAGTGGTCTTACTCTGCTCTTGTTTAACTCAGGTCTTGGCAAACTCACATTTTTATAGACCACAACTACCACACAATGAGTCATCGGAATTTATTTTTGTGTTCATTAAATTTCAGGTATAGTTGTAAGCAATTATTAGCTAACAGATAAGAAATTAACTTACTATGTTTTTGTTAGAAATATATTCTCATTATTAAGTTAAATCACACTATACACTGAGCATTTTTTAAAAATAAGCAAAATAAGACAATATGAAAGCTTTAAGTAAAATTTACAAACAGAAATAATCACTGTTAATACTGTGTTTAATTATTCTTTAATAAAAATTAGAACTATAAATTCTGCTTTGTAACATATATGTATATTTATAATTATTGTAAATAATAGCCCATGTTATTAGACATTAATCTACAATAAATTGCTTGATTATATTTCATCTCATTTTATGGAAGAATAAACCTTTAATTTTAGATATGTAAATTGTTTCTATTTTTCAGTCTTTAGGCTTTGCTGCGATGAATAGCCTTGTATCTATATCCCTGCCCATATTCATGATTTTTTCTCATGATTAATCTTAAAAGGTGGCCTCGGGTTGTCAAATACTTAAGACTTTTGAAATATATTATCAAATTGCCCTTTGGAAAGTTTGTACCAAATTATGGTCCTGTCAGCATTATATGAAAGTAACTATTTTTATGGTATTACATTTAATAAATTAAAAATGCTCAAGCAAACTTGAAAATAGACTAAAATTCAGTCAAAATTTATCAAGTTCTATTCAGTCAAGTAGGCATATATTTGTAGCTTCAAAGAAATATGGCTTATCATTTTCTCTTCTGTTTAAGTAATTAAACTGTGACCCTTCAATAATGAACATATATATGTACACATAATGTATTTTACTTATTTCTTTGAATTTGGTAGCCTGTAAAATACAGTTTTGTGGTATATCACATGTCCTCAATTTTCTATTGCAGCAGGAGGCTTCAGATATTATCCTTAGTTTGAGGAAATCAATTTCTATTCTCTAAGGAATAATAATTTATGATACTGTACATCCATCATCATTCATGTTTTGTTAGATATTTCTGATTCTGTTTCTTAAAGATCAACAGTAGGAAAGCTTGCCAAGTTCAGCAATGCACTGGATTTCAGCCTGTAGTATGATGTAACATCAATATAAAATCAACTACTTCTTATTGAATGATTTTAAGATAATGTCAATCTTTATGTTCATTTGTTGAGAAATTTAGAATTTAGCGATTAGAGAACCAAAGTTTTCCTTATTCTATAGATGTGGTGGCTAGAATAATTTACATGCAATATAACATAGAGTTGGAAATAATTCTGTGGGTCATCCACTCCAGTTTCTGAACCAATGATAGTATCTTTCAACAGATAATAATTTGTTCTGTTTTCAAAGGGAAACAGCCTGTTTCACTCTTAGGTAGCACACACATATCTTCCTCACACTGTACCTATACTTGCTTCCTTTTTACAACGCACCCAATAGATTATTTCATTTTCTCTTCCATTTGATAGGATTTTAGGTATTTTAAAATGCCACAACCAATATCCTCTTTAGTTTTTCTTTTCAGACATATTATCTTCATTTCCTTGTGCTCCTTCTCACATGATATGCTTTCTCAGTTCTTTTACTAGATCACCTTCTTGTGCAAAGTTTGTTTTAATAGAGGCCTCATTAATAGAGGCACTGCAATGAGAAAATAGGAGATCTGGACCCACTGTGTTTGTGTTGAATGGACACTATCTGGAGTGTTATCTTCAAGCCTGAACACAGCACTTCAAACTGGAATGTATCTAGTAGAGTGTTGTCTACAAAAACCCTGAGTAAATACAGTACCTTGTATTATCTTCATCGCCAAATAATTAAGGAGCTCAAGTGGTAAAGAATCCAACTGCCAATGAAAAAGCCATGTTCGAATGAGACACATGTTCAATCACTGAGTCAGGAAGATCTCTTGGAGGAGGAAATGGCCACTCACTTTAGTATTCTTGCCTGGAAAATTCAATGGAGAAAGAAACCTTTGGGCTACAGTCCTTGGGTCGCAAAGAGTCAGACACACTGAAGTGACTGAGTACATATAAGCACGCCAGTTAATTAACAAGACCCTTCACAGGCAAGACGTGTCTCTATAACTTAACTTTGCTGTGTAAAATGCATGCAGAAATAATGAGTGCAATATTTAGACTATGAAAGTGGAAGTGTTAGTCATTCAGTCATGTCCGACTCTTTTCAACACATGGACTGTAGCCTGCCAGGGTCTTCTGTTTATGGAGTTTTCCAGGTAAAAATACTGGAGTGGGTAGCCATTCCCTTCTCCAGGGGATCTTTCCAACCCAGGAATTGAACCCAGGTCTCCTGCATTATGGGCAGATTCTTTACTATCTGAGCCACCAGAGAAAGCCCATATTTATGAATACACATCAATATAATTGAGAAATATTTGTCTAATGTAAAAAATGTTACTCCACAAAAATAAATAGATAATTCAACCCAGTCAATTGAATTTCAGTAATCAATTATTCTATTAAGCCTTAGCATTTTACTAATACTAAGGTGGAAAGATAAATATTTAAGACATTAGGAGCTCTAAACTGTGAACTTTAAATAATTTAAAATGTACTCTTCTTGTTAAAAAATTTTTAAAAAGAAGGTTTTATCAGGGCAGTCTCTTCTCCAGTGTACCTCTGTAAACTTAATGCCAGACAACCTTGCCTAAAACCCTTTCCCAACTTTTATACCTCTCCTCTAAAAGATTATAATGGTCAATGGGTCACCAGTAACTACTGGATAAAATCTGAAAAACTTCATTTTGGTCAAATTAAGGTTATGAACATAAATAAGGTTGCTAAATTTCTGACGTTAAATAGGGAGTTTATGCCATGGCTGATCCATGTTGATGTGTGGCAGGGGCCACTACAGTGTTGTGAAGTGATTGTCCTCCAATTAAAACAAAAACATATATATTTTTTAAAGGGAGTTTATATTAGATATTGCTGGTGAGTTCAGTGTAATCCTAGGGTCCTTAAGTGCAGATGGGAAAGACAGAACAGGAGAAGCAGTCAGAGGGAGATGAGGCTACTGAAGGAAATCACAGTTGATACCACAGAACCGGCTTTGAAGGTGGAGAAGGGACCATGAGCCAGAGAATGTGAGTAGCCTCTAGAAACTGGAAAAGGCAAGGAAATGAATTCTCCTCTAGGCCTTCAATAAGGAATACAGCAATACAGTGGCTGATTTATTCCAGTGACACTCTTGTCAGTCTTGCAAGCTAGAGAACCAAAAATAATAAATTGGTGTTGCATTTAACCACCAAGAGTGTGATCATTTTTAAGATGGCCATATAAAACTAATTCACAGGAGAAAACAGTAGACCCAGTGACAGTTGTTTTTATTATTGTCGTTGTTTTGATTTTTTATTCCTTGGCTATGCCAAACTCTTTTCCACCAGCGGCCTCTGAATATATTGTTCCCTCTTCTTGGAAGGCTCCACGGCACCACAACCAAACCCCCTCATACATACACACGTTTCCCATGGCTAGCTCTCTGTCATGTTTTAGAGTAGGTTTATATATCACTTCCTCTGAAAGGTATTCCTTGAAAGTGGAATTAAATTTCTTTATCGTATTATTTTCAGCTTAAGTACACTGTTTCCTTTATGCACACCACTTATCAGCATTAGCAATTTTATTATTTATTACCTTGTTTAACTAAGTTTTACATGTTTTTTCTTTCATCACTTTGCCAAAACAAACAAACAAATCACTGAAGGTAGGGGAGTCATATCTTTCTTATTTTACCATTGTAAAATCTCAACACCCTTAACAGTATCTGGTATATATTAATTAGCTAACAAGTATATTTTGAATTAACTAATCAGTCAATGGTAGGCAAGAAATATTTTAAGATAAACATTTGAGATAAGAAGATTTTACATTTTTCTTGGCTAGAAGTGAGGAAGGACTCAACTAAGGTCTTGACAATAAGAAAGCCGCAGAAGGGCAGGTTTTAGAAATAACTAAGACAAACAAGAATGATAGAAACAGTGAAAGTGGCTTCTAGAAATATATTGAATGAGAAGATTCTACAGCATGAAGTAAACTACTATGCTTGGTGAAGCCGGAATAAATTGGAAAAGAAGATAATGTGTCTAACCGTGTACATATTGAGCTTTTAAAATGCATATAGTTGTCTGAGCTATAGTCAATCAGTTGTGGTTGACTCTGTGACATGAAGCATTACATGGGCTGTAGCCCGCCAGGCTCCTGTGTCCATGGAATTCTCCAGGCAAGAATACTGGAGTGGGTTGCCATTTCTTTCTCCAATATAGTTTTCTAAGGAGAGTCAAACAGATATTTAGATTTCTAAATCTGAAAGTCATAGAGAAGTCATAGTTAGACAGTGATTTGGAATTTGTTTACCTATATGCCTGGGGCTTCCCTTGTAGCTCAGTTGGTAAAAAATCTCCTTGCAATGGAGGAGACCTGGATTCAATTCCTGGGTTGGGAAGATCTCCTGGAAAAGGAAATGGCAACCCACTCCAGTATTCTTGCCTAGAGAATCCCATGGACAGAGGAGCCTAGCAAGTTATAGTCCAAGGAGTTGCAAGAGTCAGACATTGCTTA
Source organism: Cephalophus harveyi (assembly GCA_006410635.1). Lineage (NCBI taxonomy): Eukaryota > Metazoa > Chordata > Mammalia > Artiodactyla > Bovidae > Cephalophus > Cephalophus harveyi. The sequence goes on from SJYT01077281.1 coordinate 331,610, forward strand.
GCAAGTAAACCACCACCACCATGCTCAGTCTTAGATATGTCTGACTCTTTGTAGCCCCACGGGCTTAGCCCACTAGGCTCCCCTGTCCATGAGGTTTCCCAGACAAGAATACGGGTGTGGATTGCCATTTCCTCCTCCAAGGTATCTTCCCGACCCAGGGATTGAACCCCTGACTTCCGTGTCTCCTACTTTGGCAGGCAGATATTTTACCACTGAGTTATCTAAGAAATGCTTTTTCACCTATGGATGATTATTAAAATCTTTAAAGTAATTTAAGATTTTCCAGTAAGGATGTGTAAGCAGAAAGAATGGAGAGTAAGAAGGACTCCAGTGTACTTAGGAAGAGATGAAAACAGAAGGGCTTAAAAAATAAATATGAGAAATTATGATTAACATAATACTCCTCTAAAGGTCAAGAGAGACAAGGGTTTTAAGACTGAGGCAGTAGTTAACTAAAAACCATATGGCTGAAAAGTTATCTAAAATAACTTTTACTGATATAATAAAATAGAAAAACAATCACATTTTTTTGTCTCAAACTTTCCTGGGTTTAGAAACAATCCTGATATTTGATGACTATGTTTTCTTTCTTTCTTTCTTTTTTGATGGAGACAGATTGGAGACTTGGGAACAAATATAAAGGCATAGTGGAAGAGCCTTGTAATACTTATCTTATGGCTTTACATTGCCCTCTAGTTGCAAGTAGTGTAATCATGATAGATATATGATAGGAATATTTTGCCATGTAAAATAATATCATAGTAAGTAATTCTGATGACTTTATTCAGTTCAGTCACTCAGTCATGTATGACTCTTTGCGACCTCATGGACTGCAGCATGCCAGGCCTCCCTGTCCATCATCCCGGAGTTTATCCAAACTCATGTCCATTGGGTCAGTGATCCCATCCAACCATCTCATTCTCTGTCGTCCCTGCCCTCAATCTTTCCCAGAATCAGGGTCTTTTCAAATGAGTCAGGTCTTCAAATCAAGTGGTTAAAGTATTGAAGTTTCATCTTCAACATCAGTCCTTCCAATGCCTTTGTATAGAGATATAATTCCTGCACATTTTCAATCTTGAACTTCTATATAAATCTTATGGTCATTAAAGAGTAGACTTTGCCATATGCTTTGCTTCCTTGTCACCTAAGATTTGGACCAGCTATTTGAGCTCTTGTATTTTCTGTTTGGGGCCCTGTTTATTTGAGGACTTAGGAATAGTAATTTCTCTCTAGCTTTGGCGTTATTGAAGGGAACCTTTCAGATCCATTAAATGAAATTAATGTCTTTCCTCAAAGATCTCCAAATCAAATGAAAACAAAGCAAACGCTGCCACTATAGCTGAAAATAGAGGGGAAAACTTCTTTCTTTACTCTTTCTTCTTAATATCTAAATCCTATCAAAACTTTTCGGACAAGACACATAAGAAAATCTGAACACTTAGAACATTTTTTGTATGAACACTTTAAATAGGCAACTGTGTTTAAAGGCAAGAAGGGGACATTTTCTTTAGAATTCAAATGCCAGGGCCCAATTTCAGGTTTTGTGATAACCCCAGGAGTGCTCTGATTGATATAAATTACTGGTGCAGGGCAGCGAGTGACTGGTAGCAGCTGGGTTCAAGCTTTGACTGAGCTGCAGAGTCCAATCTGTTATCCAGTGATAACAAATTGACCTTTCAAAGAACAAATTGACCCTTGACCTGATGCGATCTCATGGCCTGATTCATTCCTTGCAGATTCATGTTGCCAGAGTCATTATGAGTGACATATCACAGTTCAGGTCAAGAGGCTTTTGTCAAATAATTCTGTTGGAAATTACCTAGGAGGTCTAATATTCCTGACTTACATAGAAGCAGTTCATTTAATGTTTGATTTTTCAGTTCCCTTTCCTGGCTGAAGGTTATCATTATGTTTAACTTTAATGGGTATTTTAAGTAATAATAAGACCTAGTGTTCTTTTAGAAGGTCTTTCAGGGAGTTCCGTTCTCCTCCACTTTTGTCGCACTCTAAGACATTATGGACTATTGCCTGGCTTTCTCTTCAGTGTGCTTCTTTGGCTTGAGCACAAGTCTAGATGTTTACCTGGAATATTCTACATAGGCATTGTTTCAGCACACTCATAGATTATCACCACTGTTTCCTCCAATCTCCTCTCCAGTCTGTCCTGCCTGTCAGTTCTGTTTACCTGCCTTTGGCGCTAGTGGTAAAGAACCTGCCTGCCTGTGCAGGACATGCAGAAGATGCCACTTTGATCCCTGGGTCAGGAAAATCCTCTGAAGAAGGAAATGGTAACCCACTCCAGTATTCTTGCCTGGAGAATCCCATGGACAGAGGAGCTTGGTGGACTACAGTTCTTTGGGTGGCAAAGAGTCGGACCTGACTGAAGCAACTTAGCAGGCATGCATGCCTAAAGGTGCAGATTCCATGGAAGCTCTTTCTTATAAAAACTCCCTGCACTACATAGTCCTTAGCATTGTGAATCATATAGAGTACCCACTCAGGTACTTTTAGGTTCAGTTACTAATGATCAATTAATGATCTAAACACATGGAACCATTGAAATATATTACAATATTAAATTATTCCACAGCTTTTACAGCTGACTTCAGGATGCTATAGATCCAGTTTAACCATTTCAAGCCACAGAATTTCTTTGTAAGAAGAAATATTGAATATTATTTAATTTCCTGACAACTGTAAACTTCTTCATTACCTCATTGCAAATGACTGATTAGTTTCAGGGAAAACACAAACAATGGAAAGGGTTCCAACTTCCACTGATACACTATTTCCCCTAAAACTAGACAGTGTGCATTTTTTTAAAATGTTTTCTGTTACTCAGCCTCCTAGCAAATTTTCCCCAGAATTTGAAAATCTAGCCAAATACCTATTACAAAGACACAAATTGCCAAGATCCATCAAAAGAAAATTAGCTTTTGCAAACCTCATACTAGAAAAAAATTAAAATCATGCATTGCTTCCTGCTTTGTAGAAAACTTAGGAGTTTCTCATAAATAGGAAAAATTAATATTGTGATAGAGACACAGAATCATATCCTTTTTACAAGGATATAAATATGAAAAAAATAGATGTGTCTGATGAATAATTTTATTTCTGCTCTATAAAGCTACCAAATAAATGTGCATTTATAATAATATTTGAAAAAAATCAGGATGCTCACTACTTCCTCCTTGAATATCTGTGAATTCTTGCTACACTCCAATATTACCTTCATTTATGCTCTGTGAGCTATAAATTGTGAAGAAAGAGAATGGAGTAGTTAGTTCTAGATAACCGACTGTGTCCTTTACATGATTCTATATCTTAATCCTTATGACAGCCTATTGATATGGGATACAGTTATCATCTTCTTGTTAACTATAAGGAAACAGAGCCTTTAGCAAATTTGGAAGATTGCTACTGGCTATATGCTTTGCAGGTTGCACTGGTGGTAGAGAACCCATCTGCCTATGCAGGAGACGTAAGAGACACGAGTTTGATCCCTGGGTCCGAAAGATCCCCTAGAGGAGGGAACAGACCCACTCCAGGATGCTTGCCTGGAGAATCCCACAGACAGAGGAGCCTGGCGGGGTCACAGAGTCGGACACGACTGAAGCATCTTAGCACGCACACAGCTATTAAGTGATGAAGCTAAGAAGTAGACCTGATCAATTGTAATTGAGGGTCTAGATCTGTGCTTAATTAATTAATTACTCAGCTACACCACTTATTTATGCTGAAGAACCAGGCCTAAGTGGCTCAATTAATCTAACAATGAAGGACATCACAGTTGCTGCTATGTGTAATAATATTAATTTAGTTTGGAAATCTTGACCTCAAGATTTCGATGTGCTTCAAACTATATTTGCCAATATAATAAAAATACATGAAGTCTAGTTTAATTTGAATTTCAGGTAAATAGTTCGTATTTTAGCATAAGTATGTCCCATGCAATATTTGGTATATATTTCTATTTAAAACATATTAACAAGGAGCCAAGTGTTTTACTTGGAAACTCTGCATCAAAATGAGTATGTCTCATAAATAGCTGGACGTGAGCTCCAATGGCTTGGGTGGAATTATGGTTAGAAACATAAACTTGGGTGTCATCAATAGTTTTAAATATTACATGTGTAAAGAGCTACTGCTGCTGACAAGCCCTGGGTTAGGTGCTGCAGAAAAGTGAGAACTGAAATCATGAATAGATGAAATCCATGAATCAAAACATGTAATCAAAGCAAGAAAGCAATGAAAAGAACAGTGATATTTGGAAAACATTTTTATGGGGTCAGATATGGCCACAGAGTCAGATGAAGAAGAAAAGATGTAAGGCTCAAAGGATAACTGTGCTGATGTGTAAAATCCAGGAAATGTATTGGTAAAAGTAGTACCACATGATACTAACAAGGATGAGACTCAAGAGAAGACCCTTACATTTGGAGTTTCTCTTTCATGGTAGACTGTTGCCTGGAGACAGTAACTCATTGTACAACTGTGACAAGATTATTCCAACAGCATTAAGCACATTTTTTTTTCTGTCCTTAGGTAAAACAACCTTGGGATCCTATATCTTAATATATAGATGGAGACTTGTAGAAAGCAAAGGACATAGATCAAATGCTTTAAAGACAATTATCTTACTAGCAAATATTTAATGTAACTTTTTTGTTTTTAATGCAAAAAGTTAAATATTAAGAAAAATTAGTAAAAGTTAAAGAATGCACATTGATTATGAGGTGAAGAAACCTAACATTTATTTCTTATGGTGCTCTATTGCTACGTGAACTGTGAACTTCCAAATGTTCAAGCTGCTTTTAGAAAAGGCAGAGGAACCAGAGATCAAATTGCCAACATCCGCTGGATCATGGAAAAAGCAAGAGAGTTCCAGAAAAACATCTATTTCTGCTTTATTGACTATGCCAAAGCCTTTGACTGTGTGGATCACAATAAACTGTGGAAAAGTCTAAAAGAGATGGGAATACCAGACCACCTGACCTAACTCTTGAGAAGCCTATATGCAGGTCAGGAAGCAACAGTTAGAACTTTACATGGAACAACAGACTGGCTCCAAATTGGAAAAGGAGTACGTCAAGGCTGTATATTGTCACCCTGCTTGTTTAACTTCTATGCAGAGTACATCATGAGAAACCCTGGGCTAGAAGAAGCACAAGCTGGAATCAAGATTACTGGGAGAAATATCAATAACCTCAAATATGCAGATGATGCCAGCTTTATGGCCAAAAGTGAAGAGGAACTAAAAAGCTTCTTGATGAAAGTAAAAGAGGAGAGTGAAAAAGTTGGCTTAAAGCTCAGCATTCAGAAAACGAAGATCATGGCATCTGGTCCCATCACTTCATGGGAAATAGATGGGGAAACAGTGGAAACAGTGTCAGACTTTATTTTCTGGGGCTCCAAAATCACTGCAGATGGTGATTGCAGCTGTGAAATTAAAAGATGCTTACTTCTTGGAAGGAAAGTTTTGTCCAACATAGATAGCATATTCAAAAGCAGAGACATTACTTTGCCAACAAAGGTCAAGGCTATGGTTTTTCCTATGGTCATATATGGATGTGAGAGTTGGACTGTGAAGAAAACTGAGCGAAGAATTGATGCTTTTGAACTGTGATCTTGGAGAAGACTCTTGAGAGTCTCTTGGACTGCAAGGAGATCCAACCAGTCCACACTAAAGGAGATCAGTCCTGGGTGTTCATTGAAAGGACTGATACTGAAGCTGAAACTCCAATACTTTGGCCACCTCATGCGAAGAGTTGACTCATTGAAAAAGACCCTGATGCTGGGAGGGATTGGAGGCAGGAGGAGAAGGGGACGACAGAGATGGCTGTCTGTCCATCAGAGATGGCCGATGGACAATGAGATGGCTGGATGGCATCACCGACTCGATGGACATGAGTTTGAGTGAACTCCGGGAGTTGGTAATGGACAGGGAGGCCTGGCGTGCTGCGATTCATGGGGTCGCAAAGAGTCAGACACGACTGAGCAACTGAACGGAACTGATTGCTACTCTGCAAATTTCCATAAATAAAGAGACTTAAGACCACTCTGTTTTATCATCTCACAATTTTCTATTGGTTGCAAGTCCTGCCTGGCTCAACTGAGTTCTCTGCCCAGAGTCTCACAATGAAGCAGTCTCACATCTGGGCTTTTTTACAGAAGGTCTGGGGAGGGAGGAAAATATACTTCTGAGCTCACTCAGATTGTGGTTTAATTCAGTTCCTTGTGCTTATAGACTGTAATCCTCATTTCCTGGCTATTGGCCAGAGCTCCTGTCATCTCCTACAGATACCCTGCTAGTCCCTGCCAAGGATGTTTTCAAAAAATTGTAGCTGATAATGTTGAATTGTCAGTTGAATCTCCTTTATGCTTCAACTCCCTTTGATTTCCTCCTCTGCTACAAGCTAGAGAAAACTCTGTGAAGTCAAGTGACTTGGTACTCTATTTACATCTGCTAGATCCTTCACAGCAATACTGACATCAACATTTATTGACTAACCAGAACATAGGATCTGGAGGATTGTAGAGTTCTTTAGAATTTGTTTATCATATTATCCATCCATTTTTAATTATCTAGAATTAAAAGATACACTGCAACTAAAAGTGGAAGTTTGTCAAGCACTGTGTTAAGCACCTGAAAAATATTATTTTCTGTAATTTTTGGATTGCTATTTTCAGGTAGAGAAAATTTAGCTCAAAATGTTAACAATAATTTACCCACATCGTGCAGCTTTTCAGGTAACTGTCCACCAAAATCTTTGACAGTTCTGTAACACTATACATTCACAAAAATGCCAGTCATTTTCACAATTCCAGTAGAATTCACTCTCAAATTTCTAATTCTGAACCATGAATAATAATAAGAGGCAAACTATAGTCAAACTAAATTTCAATTTTTTTTCTTCTTTGCACAGTAGTAACACCAGATAAAAATGATAATACTGGATACCTATTGGTAATTTTCACTTTAACATCTCTAAGTCAAATATTAATTCCATGTGAAGGCAGGGTCTTTGTTTAATAAAACAGCCAGGTTAGATTCACCTGGAAGCTTCAAGGTGGGTTTTAGTAATATTTGTTGGGAAGGAGGAAAGGATTTATCTTAGAAAGTCATGGTGTTGTCATGAGAGATCATAAAAAAATGAACACCAGAAACTGTGTATATTAATGAACTATATATATTAAGCAGGGCTTTCCAGGTGGTTCAGTATAAAGAATCAGCCTGCCAATGCAGGAGATGTGGGTTCAATCCCTGTGTCAGGAAGATCCCCTGGAGAAGCAAATGACAACCCACTGCAATATTCATACCTGGGAAATCCCATGGACACAGGAGCCTGGTAGGCTAAAGTCCATAAGGGTCTCAAAAAGTCAGACAGGAGTAAGCAACTAAACAACATCAACAAATATGTTAAGTAAGTTAATTGCAATATTCTTATGTCTTGAAAATTTCATCTGAAGTGCCATAATAGCTGACATGGCTCATCAAATGATATCTGGTTACAATATACCCAAGGCATTCTTCAACAATAAATAAAGGAGCAAGATCGTGTGAAGTGTCCACTTATACACAGTCTATAATTTAACTTACAGAAGACAGGGAATGGTTGATAAACTAATCATTACTTTTTGGGGTTATACATTTTATAGTATTGGTTCTCACATAAGATATTTATAAACATGTTTTATATTCAAGACATGGCTTTATCATTTCAATAAAACCCACAGAACTTATAAAATGTAACATAGATGAGCTAGTGATTAATTCCAGTATTACAAAGTCTTTATTTGTCCCAAGAATTAAGTAAAAATGAAAGATTCATTAAGAATCCCAATTTCCATTCTATGTTGACAAAAGTAAAATGCTAATCACTGTTATCATTAATATAATAACTAATGATTACTAATTGTGTATGATGTACCAGACTCAAGACTGAAAATTGTGTGGGTGTATTTATCCTGTAAATCTCATGTTCACTGTAAAAGATCAATGTTGTTAACATTTCCATTTTACAGCTGAGAGAACTGAAGCTAAAAACATTTAAGTAACTTCCTCACGTTACATAGCAAGTAGAGAGTGGAATTAATTTCAAATCCACAATTTGATTTCTGTTAACAATGTGTAGTATTCCATCCTTCACTGAGCGGATGTGCCCTTTCACAATTATTGTTTTTATCAATATTTACAACTCAGAGAAGAGAGTTTGAAAAAACATACATATATATGTGCTCAGATTATTTAGAGGTAGGTATATTTCTGCCTTTCTCTATTCTGCTTACTGCTCATGTTAAGATATTATGTACTGACTTTAAGGTATCAAAAGTAAGTCTGGTGCACAATAATTAGTCTACCATTAATAGCACCATAAATAAGGAATGTTGTTCAGTGAATTAGTATAAATAAATCAGAGATGTGTAGGCAGTAGGTAATTATGTAACATTAATAATAGAATGCTCATTGTTTACAAAGATTAATCAACTAACTCTAACTTGCCTCAGCAAACATTTATTGAGCAATCCCAGTGTGTTAGGCTCTGTCAAGGTTTACCAACACTAGCGGAACTAAACATCTCTTAGGAGGATAAATGTTCATAAATTATTTTGAATCCTGGGCAAAAGTAAAATATATGACTGAAGAAAGAATGAGTTTTCAGGTGAATTTATTGGGGAAGGCATAACAAACATGATAGTATATCTGATAGATCTTTAAGGATTTCAACAGTTGATAAAGAACATTCCTGGCAGAGGGAAAAGTCCATGCAAAAGCACAGTAAGTTAAGTTCAATTTATTCATAAAGTAATAAATATTTTCCTTTTTTTGTGGGGAAGTCTGAGATATTATAAAGCTTAAAGAATCAGATTAGATAGAATTGAAGATAGCCTCAAATATTAGAATTTGAACTTTTCAAATATTCTTCTATATAATGGGATTATACTAAACCCTTTTCCAGTGTGAAAATTTGGTGAGCAGATGAATGTTTTGTAAAGTTAAGTCCAGACAATACCTGGAGAAAAGATTGAAGAAAAATTGAATATACAAAGATTAGTTAATAGAGATTCGGAGAAGGCAATGGCACCCCACTCCAGTACTCTTGCCTGGAAAATCCTATGGACGGAGGAGCCTGGTGGGCTGCAGTCCATGGGGTCGCTGAGTCGGACACGACTGAGCGACTTCACTTTCACTTTTCACTTTCATGCATTGGAGAAGGAAATGGCAACCCACTCCAGTGTTCTTGCCTGGAGAATCCCAGGGACGGGGGAGCCTGGTGGGCTACCGTCTATGGGGTCACACAGAGTCGGACACGACTGAAGTGACTTAGCAGCAGCAGCAGCAGTTAATAGAGATTGGAAAGTATCATTTATTATTCATGTGATCCATGCAGCTATTATCTGTCTACTTACAGATGAGGAGATGGAGATTCAGACAGATTAAGGTACAGCCCACTATTGGGGGAGATGAAGCCAGTTAGAATCAGTATTTCCTGAATTCTAGTTCTGTTTTCAGATTACACTGATATTACTTTCTCCTCAAATACTCATTTTCATAATTTCAAACAGCTGTTTAATGTCTGGACAGCGTAACAGCTGTATTAGAATATGGCCATGAGGTGGTGGTGGCATTTCTCTAAGGATCCCGGGATACTCAGATTCTGTGCTGCTGCATTCAATTACTCCACATGAGCTTCCTCAAATAGGGAGTTATTGGCAGTAAGTGTGGTCAAATGACAATCAAATTATTGCTTACTTTTGTTAATGTTTATTAGTGCCATTATTTTATTATTTCCGTTTTTCTTCATTTCTAAAATACAGTGGTTTCCATACTGTTCAGGTAGCAGAGTACCTAGAGAAATAATGTATCATTGAAACTCCAATATTTTGGCACCTGATGTGAAGGACTGACTCATGTGTATAGAACCCTGATGGTGAGGAAGGTTGAAGGAAGGAGAAGGGGACGATAGAGGATGAGATGGTTGGATGGTATCACCAACTCAGTGGAAAAGAGTTTGAGTAAGCTCCGGGGATCAGTGAAGAACAGGAAGGCCTGGTGTACTGCAGTCCATGGGATCACAAAGAATCAGACACAGTGAGCGACTGAACTGAACTGAATATTATGTGTACCATTATGTTATGAATCATGTACCACTATTATGTACCAATAAGCACTGTACAAATAAATGATGTACCATTATATTATGAATATTATAACACATATTAAACTTAAACCTAATTTAACTCTCAAATAAGAGAGTACATGAAAGTGAAAGTGTTAGTTGCTCAGTCGTATCCGACTTTTTGACCCCATGAACAGCCCACCAGGCTCCACTGTCCATGGAATTCTCCAGGCAAGAATACTAGGGTGGGTTGCCATTCCCTTCTCCAGGGGATTTCCTGACCCAGGGATTGAATTCAGGTCTCCTGCAATAAAGGCAGATTCTTTACCACTGAGCCACCAGGGAAGCATATAGAGTACATAGCTGGGTTTAAACTAATAACTTCATAAGGTAGATTCTAATGTAGATAAGCAGTTCAGTTCAGTTCAGTTCAGTCACTCAGTCATGTCCGACTCTTTGCAACCCCATGAATCGCAGCACCTCAGGCCCCCCTGTCCATCACCAACTCCTGGAGTTCACTCAAACTCATGTCCATCGAGTCAGTGATGCTATCCAGCCATCTCATCCTCTGTCATCCCCTTCTCCTCCTGCCCCCAATCCTTCCCAGCATCAGAGTCTTTTCCAATGAGTCAACTCTTCTCATGAGGTGGCCAGAGTATTGGAGTTTCAGCTTCAGCACCAGTCCTTCCAAAGAACACCCAAGACTGATCTCCTTTAGGATGGACTGGTTGGATCTCCTTGCAGTCCAAGGGACTCTCAAGAGTCTTCTCCAACACCACAGTTCAGAAGCATCAATTCTTTGTCACTCAGCTTTCTTCACAGTCCAACTATAACATCCATACATGACCACTGGTAAAACCATAGCCTTACTAGATGGACCTTTGTTGGCAAAGTAATATCTCTGCTTTTGAATATGCTATCTAGGTTGGACATAACTTTTCTTCCAAGGAGTAAGCGTCTTTTAATTTCATGGCTGCAATTACCATCTTCAGTGATTTTGGAGCCCAAAAAAATAAAGTATGACACTGTTTCCACTCTTTCCCCATCTGTTTCCCATGAAGTGATGAGACCAGATGCCATGATCTTAGCTTTCTGAATGTTGAGCTTTAAGCCAACTTTTTCACCTTCCTCTTTCACTTTCATCAAGAGGCTTTTTAGTTCCTCTTCACTTTCTACCATAAGGGTGGTGTCATCTGCATATCTGAGGTTATTTATATTTCTCCCAGCCATCTTGATTCCAGCTTGTGCTTCTTCCAGCCCAGCATTTCTTGTGATGTATTCTGCATATAAGTTAAATAAGCAGGGTGACAATATACAGCCTTGACGGACTCCTTTTCCTATTTGGAACCAGTCTGTTGTTCCATGTCCAGTTCTAACTGTTGTTTCCTGACCTGTATATAGGTTTCTTAAGAGGCAGTCAGGTGGTCTGGTATTCCCATCTCTTTCAGAATTTTCCACAGTTTCTTGTGATCCACACAGTCAAAGGCTTTGGCATAGTCAATAAAGCAGAAATAGATGCTTTTCTGGAACTCTCTTGCTTTTTCAATGATCCAGCAGATGTTGGCAATTTGATCTCTGTTTCCTCTGCCTTTTCTAAAACCAGCTTGAACATCTGGAAATTCACAGTTCACATATTGCTGAAGCCTGGCTTGGAGAATTTTGAACATTACTTTACTAGCATGTGAGATGAGAGCAGATGTGCAGTAGTTTGAACATTCTTTGGCTTTGCCTTTCTTTGGGATCAGAAAGAAAACTGACCCTTTCCAGTCCTGTGACCACTGCTGAGTTTTCCAAATTTGCTGGCATACTGAGTGCAGCACTTTCACAGCATCATCTTTCAGGATTTGAATTAGCTCAATTGGAATTTCATCACCTCCACTATCTTTGTTCGTAGTGATAGTAGCACATAACAAATGTTTAACAAAAATATATTAATGGGAACAGAGTGTCACTGAATTTTTAAAAAGTCATCATTTGGTAAATATGAATATGACGATCGCTAAATTGGGGTAGCAAAACTACTTCGTTCTATCACAAAAACTAGTGTCCCAACAGACCATAATGTGAGAGAATTTTTGTAATACCCTATAGGAGAAAAGAAGACTTACCTTCTGAAATTTTTCTTGAAAATGAAAGTGTTAGCCTCTTAGTGAGCACTGACTCTTTGTGACCCCACAGATTCTAGCCCACCATGGCATTTCCCAGGCAAGAATACTGGAGTGGATTGCCATTCCCTTCTCCAGGGGATCTTCCTGACCCAGAGCTTGAACTCAGTTTCCAACATTTCAGGCAGATTCACTGATGTCTGAGATAGTTTTATCAACTTAATTTCTTAGTTTATGATATAAACAATAATCTAACGATCATTCATTTGTCTGTGTTAATTAGTTTAGAAAATGTTGTTGCTATTGTTTATTCACTAAGACGTGCCTGACTCTGCAACTGCATGGACTATAGCTTGCCAGGCTTTTCTGTCTATGAGATTTCCCAAGCTAGAATATTGGAATGGGTTGCCATTTCCTCTTCCAGGGGATCTTTCTGGCTCCGGGACAAAACCTGCCTCCCTTGCCTTGGCAGACCGATTCTTTACCGCTGAGCCACCAGGGAAACCCCTAAGGATATGTTGAAACTATTTAAATTATAAAAACCTGATTTGTGTATAACATTTAAGACACCCAAGTTCATGAAGTAAGCTCCAAAAGTGGAATAGCTAAAAAGAAGGAAATTTGAATGAAAGACATAAGCATGCATATTCAGAAAAAAATATTTCTATTATACTTGGATTTTTAGTCTGTAAAATGTTGATGACATTGTAATGTTGATTCAGATACAGATTTCCAAGGGTTGATACACTTACATCCATTTAAAAACAAAATTGATGGTTGGAATAAACAGCATTGCAAATATTATTAGAAATTTCTGAATCTCAGATTCTTTCTGTGATCCAGGAAATGCTACATTTTCTGTATCTAAAAACTGATCCCTGAAACAAGATAGCCAGTGATTGAAAAAAAAGAAAAGAAAAACTTCAGTTAATAAGCATACAAATGCAGACTTTGGTGCTGAGGCAAAGGATACCTGAGAACTGTTGAGATCTTGACTGGCTTGTGGTTTCCCAGGCAGTCATCATTTTCCCTGTTGTGTGGAAGAATGGCACAATGACCTGCAGAAGCTGTGTCATCACACTGAAAAAGACCCTGGACCACTGCAAGAAAAGCTTTGAATTGGATTCATGTCTAAACTTCTACCTTCTCTCTCAAGCTAAATTCCTCCAACATTAAAGCAACTACTATTTGATTTGTAAATAGTAACTTACAAAGCAGCTGTTCTCAACCAGACAGGTAACCAGCATGACCCAGTTTACCTTTGAATTGTTCAAAGGTAAAAACCAAACACAAAACAAAAAGAAAACAAAACCTTCTAAGACAGTTAAGAGTGAACACAAGAAATAAAGGGGATGTTTTCAGAAGTGGCTGTGGATCAGTTACTGCACAGAGTCAGGATAAGGCACATTAGAGTATGTATGCCAGTCAACCAAGAGAAGGAACCACCCATGAAGCAGATCAAGAATCAAAACCCAAATTCCAGAGATCCTGGTGGCTGCAGCTTTGGTGAAACTTGTTAGTCCGAGAGCAGTTTCATTTCTCTTTTAAGAACAGATGTCTCCTAGGAGTCCAGTGTCTGAAGGCAATGGACTAATCCTGACTCATTGGGCCACTCTAAGTATGTCTGTTTAGCAATCAGCAAATGCTTTCTAAAGGGATGATGGCAGAGGACAGTGTAAAGAAAATAGGCTGGAAGCTGCAGAGGGTGTGGGGAGATGGGGAAGGTGGATGCCACGACCCTTTTGGCAAGAAATAGGCAGTACAAATTAAAGCTTAAAATGTTAAAATGCACAAGCCCCTGGTACCAGCATTCCCACTCTGGAAAATCTAAGCTTCCGAAATGAAAGCTAAGTATTAATAGTATGCATACAAGGCTACTGATTGCAGTGTTGTGTGCATGACAGACAAACTGTAAACAACCGGCCTCTGAGTACAGGGATGGCTGAATGTGTGATGGACATCCGTCTGCTGCCAGCTCATCACCATCTGTCCCCTTCTTCTTTGCTAACAGAAATTAAATTTCCTTTAGGTATCCATTCTTCAGGAAAGGGGACTGTAGGCCCAACCTCAGGGGAAAATCTGTAATGGTCTGGAGTGAAATAGATTTGAAATCTGTGGCTCCACCCTGGTCCCTCCACTGCCAAGCCATATGAGCTGCAATGTCACTCCATCTACCTAGGCCCCATGTTCTCAACTGGAAAGCGCTCATTCATTTGCCCCATCTACCTGTTGTTTAGTTGCTAAGTCATGTCCGACCCCATAGACTCTAGCCCACCAGGCTTCTCTGTCCATGGGATTTTCCAGGCAAGAATACTGGAGTGGGTTGCCATTTCCTTCTCCAAGTTGAGAAAATAGAAGTATATATTACTTCACTAGATAGTGGCAAAGAGAAATTGACTTGTGAAATCTCATCTTCGAGCTATTGCACTCAATCAAAAATAGCTTAGGCTAAGTGCTTCTTAAATGCACCTCAACTTATTGGGTACTTGCCTTTATATTGCAAAACCTCTCAGCCCACTTGAGTTGCATTCAAGCAGAGTCAAAGGAAAACTTGGGGCTTTCAACTCAAAAGTCATTGAAATCAGATAAGAAATGTATCAGCTGGTCAATTTTTCCTGCCATTGTATTGACACTAACCAGTCTCATGCACTCCAGTCACAGGAATGATTCTGTGACATCTTCATACTGGGATGTTTTCCAAAATTTCAAGCCCCACTTCAACATTTCTTATAATGAACATTTTCCAATATACCCAAAACAGGAAACATTGATTTTACTAGAATTAAGTAAAAAAGTATCCAAATCTAGAAATTATCTGATAAGGACAATTAGAATGGGAAATTTAAATACAAATGTTCCTCTATTTCCATTATAGTCAAACTAAGAGTTCTTATATTTTCCTTAAGAAGCAAGATACTTATAAGATATCTGCCAACTTCAGATAACTGAAGTATGATGGGGATATAACCAAAAATAGAAGCTTTGGAGATGCAACTGTTTCATTTGCTGAGATGAGAAAACTACAACTTACAAAGTCATAAAATATATCCATGGCTGGACAATTACTTAGTGTTGGAAGAGGATAAAATCAAATTCATTGTTTTCTTTGTTATTTAGGGATGGATTTAAGTTTATGGTTTACTTTCCAGATATTGGGGAGAAGTTCCAGTGGGCCATCAAATATATCAGTCTACCTTCCACAGTCCTAACTGAACCTTTCTTTGCCTCTCATCTGGACTGGTTTCACAGTCTGCAAGCAGATGTTCTGCCTCTAATTTCTATGCCACCTGATACTGCCTGTGTAAGCTTTCAGATCAATTTTCTAAAGCACAAACCTGATGACATCATCAATCCCTGCTTAAAATCCTTTCATCGTATCCTAACACTTACCCTCAACTGTTAAATGGTTCAGGCTTACTTCCAAAACCCTTTAGTGTTCTGTCCGTTGTATCTCCTATATCTAGCCATATCAACTGCAAATTATCATGTGGGCTATCAACTCTAAGAAAATAATTATAACTCAAATATTTTTCTAGTATACAAAATCTGCAGAAGTGACAAACACTGGAAGCAGTAATGGCTCTCAAAAAGCGGAAGCCCTAAGGCAGTGATGACTAGGAGAGAAAGTCACAATATCCTTGGCCAGGACAGCTGCTCACACAAAGTCTGTCTGCTCTCTAGGTGTCAGTTTGCTGATCTTCGGTGTTGGTGCATAAACTTGGCTGGCTAGTGCCTCTTCTCAGCCCACTTCTGCACTGAAGCAGTCTGTCTCAGCTGTGCTAGCTCTTAGTGGGCTCACCACACTTACTTCAGTTGGAAACTTGACGCAAAAAGTTTGCCTATATCCTAAACCATTTGTTTTAGAAGTTGCAGACCAAAGCAGTGCTTATATTATGAATCATGCCTAGGAAATGATTCCTGGAAAATAATATTTTATCAAATACATCTAAACAAATGATATGCAGAGAGAGTTGGCATATATCTAGGCTACAGAAGATTGTAGCAGTTGCAGAGGAAGTTAAATGAAAGGGAAATAGTCAATGGTTTGTGTTAGTGATAACAGTGGTGGTGGTTTAGCCATTAAGTCGAGTCCAACTCTTGTGACTCCATGGATTGTAGCCTGCCTGGTTCCTCTGTCCCTGGGATTTATCAGGAAAGAATACTGGAGTGGGTTATTATTTCCTTCTCAGAGGATCTTCCCAACCCAGTGAGTGAACCCTGGTCTCCTGCATTGCAGGTGGATTCTTACCAATTGAGCCACCAGGGAAGCCCAAGAAGGTAACAACATTAGTTCTCTATTCATATTATGTGCAGATTGACTGAGTAGTCCCTGGCTGATTGTCTTGAACAAAGAATCAACTAATTGAGGATATTAATTCATTATTTTTTAACTAAAACTTATAGAGCTTCTCCCAAATGTCAGAGGCTGTGCTAGGCACCAAAACAGAGGTGATTAAAATCTAAGCCTCTCTCTCAAGACCTTGAAACTTTAGGAAGAAAAGCAGTAAGTAGATTATGATTCCATGTGATACGTCAGAAAGTAGAGAACTGTATAGAATACTGTGAGAACCAAAGAGATGTTAACTGCATGGGAAGTCAGAAAAGGGTTCACAGAGAAGGCAACATTTTATCCCAGCCCTTTGTAACTGGGCGTAGTGAAAAATAATGAGAGATAGAGATGAAGAGAAGGGCGGGAATAGAATAAAGATATGCCAGTCCTCAACAGTACCAAGGTGAAGATGGTGAAGGACATGGGAGATGGTGAAGGACAGGGAAGCCTGGCATGCTGCAGTCCATGGGGTTGTGAAGAGTCAGACACGACGGAGCAACTGAACAGCAGAGACTAATGATCAAAGCACTAGAGTGGGAGCATGCGTAGTTTCCTTAGGGACACAACTGGTTCTCAGATTCAAATAGAGCATGCTGCTTCTCAGTGTAGGCTGAAATTCTGGGTAACTTGCTTGCTTTGTCTTTTTGTTTTTTAATATTATCATGAAACATCTGCATGGTATGAAAAATCTTGGTTTTCCAGGTGGCACTAGGGGTAAAGAACCTGCCTGCCAGTGTAGGAGATATAAGAGACTTGGGTTCAATCGTGAGTAGGGAGGATCCTCTAGAGGAGAGCATGGCAACCCGCTCCAGTTGCCATGAGAGAATCCCACAGACAGAGGAGCCTGACAGGCTGCAATCCATGGGGTCACAAAGAGTCAGACACGACTGAAGTGACTGCCACGCACACACACACCATGAAAAATCTTCCAAATCAGGCTCCAGTCAGTCAGTCCTCTATCTCTCCTTACATATTGTGCAGATGCTGATGTGAACACGTGCTTTGTTTCCCAAGCAGAGAGGACTGTCTCTGCCTTCTCTGAGCTCAAGGGGGGCTCTTCACACCTGGATGCCATCGCTCCAGTACTGTTCTGGCTTGCCTTACTCCAACTGGGAAATTCTTGTCACTCGACTAATGAGTCTCTTGGGATCAATCCATTCCTGCCACTAGGCAAAATAGCTGCCCCCTTTTTGAGCATGTATTTATTGTAAAATGAGTTAATTGAGTTGTTTCTTGCTTTCATATTTGTGAGCTTCTTTGGATTTGCAAGTTTCTGAATTTATATGACCCTTACAGAAGACTCAAGAGGAATTCTTCATTGCACCAAAATAAGAGGCAAGGTTTGAGCTGGTTGACTCATGTGCAGAATCAGATACTAGGGAATGTTTTAATTACCAGAGATATTAAAACACTGGCACACATAGGTTTATAAAATATGTAGAGCCTCAAACCAAATAAGTCAGTTAGTTCAGTCGCTCAGTCGTGTCCAACTCTTTGCGACCCCATGAATCGCAGCATGCCAGGCCTCCCTGTCCAACACCAACTCCTGGAGTTCACTCAGACTCAAGTCCATCGAGTCAGTGATGCCATCCAGCCATCTCATCCTCTGTCATCCCCTGCTCCTCCTGCCCCCAATCCCTCCCAGCATCAAAGTCTTTTCCAATGAGTCAACTCTTCACATGAGGTGGCCAAAGTACTGGAGTTTCAGCTTTAGCATCATTCCTTCCAAAGAAATCCCAGGGCTGATCTCCTTCAGAATGGACTGGTTGGATCTCCTTGAAGTCCAAGGGACACTCAAGCGTCTTCTCCAACACCACAGTTCAAAAGCATCAGTTCTTTGGCGCTCAGCCTTCTTCACAGTCCAACTCTCACATCCATACATGACCACAGGAAAAACCATAGCCTTGACTAGATGGACCTTTGTTGGCAAAATAATGTCTCTGCTTTTGAATATGCTGTTTAGGTTGGTCATAACTTTTCTTCCAAGGAGTAAGTGTCTGTTAATTTCCTGTCTACAATCACCATCTGCAGTGATTTTGGAGCCCCTAATATTTTTAGTCTGACACTGTTTCCACTGTTTCCCCATCTATTTCCCATGAAGTGATGGGACCGGATGCCATGATCTTCGTTTTCTGAATGTTGAGCTTTAAGCCAACTTTTTCACTCTCTACTTTCACTTTCATCGAGGCTTTTTAGTTCCTCTTCACTTTCTGCCATAAAGGTGGTGTCATCTGCATATCTGAGGTTATTGATATTTCTCCCAGCAATCTTGATTCCAGCTTGTGTTTCAAATAATAGTAATTTTATATACTTTAATCTTGCTAACCTATTGGAAACTTCTTATTCTGTCTCTTATACACATCTAGATGTGTATAAGAGACAGTTTTATTTCCTCTTCACTTTCTGCCATAAAGGTGGTGTCATCTGCATATCTGAGGTTATTGATATTTCTCCCAGCAATCTTGATTCCAGCTTGTGTTTCTTCCAGTCCAGCGTTTCTCATGATGTACTCTGCATATAAGTTAAATAGGCAGGGTGACAATATGCAGCCTTGATGTACTCCTTTTCCTATTTGAAACCAGTATGATAAAAAACACATTTAATTTTTAGTTAAAGTTTTTGAATAGGTAATATGCTTAGATTATTCAAAAAGTATGTAAAATAAGACATAGTGAAGAAGGCTACTCCCTCTTTTGTTTTACTTCCACTCAATCTTCCCCTTGCTCTTTATGAAGGAAGTACATTTTTGTATTTATTTTTTGTATTCTTCCAATATTTCTTTATTCCAGTATAAACAAATACTAATACCTAACACATGTGCTTTATATTTCACCCTTTCCCATACTAAGAGTGATATAGCATAAAAAGTGCTTTGAGATTCCTTTTTTTTTTTTTAATTAGAAATGTATCCTGGATTTTTTTTTCTAAAGTGAATGCATTATATGGCAGACTTAGTTGCTCAGAAGGTAATGGAGACCCAGGTCTGATCCCAGGGTTGGGAATATTCCTTGAGAAGGGAATGGCTACCCACTCCAGTATTCTTGCCTGGAGAATTTCAAGGACAGAGGAGCCTGGAGCGCTATACTTCAAGGGGCTGCAAAGAGTCAGACATGAGCAATGAACACTTTGACTTTCACTTTAACTTACATGGCAAAAGGTAAAATTTTCACTCTTTTTAGTTGTTTCAGAGTTTTTGTCATAAAAAGTATTGAGCTTTTTCAAATTTTTTTCTTAAATCAAACTTATCATGGTGTTTTTCATCATTCCATTATTTTGCTGTTTTACCTTGATTTTCTTATGGTGATCCACTCTTGCATTCCTAGAATAAATCTCAAGTGGACATAGTGAATAGTCTTTCTTACATGCTGCTAGATTAAATTTGCTAAATTCTGTTTATACTTTTTGTATCTATGGGCTATTAGAATATGATTATTTTCTTGTGATGTCATTACCTGGCTTTGATATCAGAGTAATGATGGATTCATAGAATGAGATAGGAAATGTTTGCTCCCCCTGAATTATTTTTGAAAAGCCTGAGAAGGTTTGCTATTAATTCCTTAAATGTTAATGGAATTCACCAGTGATAATCTGTTCCAGGTCTTTTCTTTGTTGGGAGATCATTAACTACTCCTTAAATGTTTCTTCTTTATAGGTCATCTGAAATGTCATATTTCTTCTTGAGTTAGTTTATGTGATTTGTGTGTTTCAAGGAATCTACTTCTCAGTAAATTAATTTGGCAAAAACTGCTCACAGTAGTCTCTCATAATCCTTTTATTTCTTTAAGAGCATTAGTGATGTCTTCAGTATGATTTTTTATTTTAGTTATTTTCACCTTATCTTTTTAGCCTGATCTATTTAAGTACTTGCCAAGGTTGTTGATCTCAATAAACCAGCTTTTGTTTACATTTATTTTCTCTATTTTTTTCCTTTTCTCCACTTTATTATTTCTTTGTTCTACTAACTCTTGGTTTATTTGGCTCTTATTTTTCTAGTTTCTTATGTTATAAAGGTAGTTTGAATAGTCTCTGGCATTACCCTTCTTTGGGACTGGAATGAAAACTGAAATTTGCAGTCCTGTGGCCACAGCTGATTTCCCAAATTTGTTGACATATTGAGTGCAGCATTTTAGCAGCATCACCTTTTAGGGTTTTAAAATAGCCCACCTGAAATTCCACCATTCCCACTAGCCTTGTTTGTAATAATGCTTCCTAAGGCCCACTTGACTTCACCCTCCAGGATGTCTGGCTCTAGTGAATGACCACACCATTCTGATTATCTGGGTCATTAAGACATTTTTTTTGTATAGTTCTGTGTATTCTTGTCACCTTTTCTTAATCTCTTCTGCTTTTTAGGTTGTCACCAATTTTGCATTTTACTAAGTTTATCCTCAAAATCCTTCAAGTAGGCTTCAGCAGTATGTGAATAAAGAATTTCCATATGTATAAGCTGGGTTTAGAAAAGGCAGAGAAACCAGATATCAAATTGCCAACATTTGTTGGATCATAGAAAAAGATAAGGGAATTCCAGAAAAAAACATTTATATCTGCTTCATTGACTCCACTAAATTCTTTGACTGTGTGGATCACAACAAGCTATGAAAAATTAGGTACTCTGAATAGAAGTTAAATAAGCAGGGTAACAATATACAGCCTTGACGTACTCATTTACCTATTTGGAACCAGCCTGTTGTTCCATGTCCAGTTCTAACTGTTGCTTCCTGACCTGCATACAGATTTCTCAAGAAGCAGGTCAGGTGGTCTGGTATTCCCATCTCTTTAAGAATTTTTCACAGGCTGCAACCAAGAAATTAAAAAAAAAAAAAAAGCTTGCTTCTTGAAAGGAAAGTTATGACCAACCTAGACAGCATATTAAAAAGCAGAGACATCACTTTGCCAACAAAGGTCCATATAGTCAAAGCCATGTTTTTTTCAGTAGTCATGTATGGATGTGAGAGTTGGACCATAAAGAAGACTGAGCACTGAAGAACTGATGCATTTGAATTGTGGTTCTGGAGAAGACTCTTGAGAGTCTCTTTAACTGCAAGGAAGTCAAACCCATCAATCCTAAAAGAAATCAACCCTGAATATTAACTGGAAGGACTGATGCTGAAGCTGAAGCTCCAATACTTTGATCACCTGATGTGAAGAGCTGACCCATTGGGAAAGACCCTGATGCTGGGAAAAATGGAGGGCAGGAGGAGAAGAAGACAATATAGAATTAAATGGTTGGATAGTGTCACCAACTCAAATTTGAACAAACTCTTAGAGACAATGAAGGACAGGGAAGCCTGGTGTGCTGCAGTCCATGGGGTCACAATGAACCAGACGTGACTTAGTGACTAAACAACACCAGCAAGGTAACTAGGATTCCACTCCCTCTCAGAAGTTTTCCTAACTTAGGAGGACCTAAATTGGCCCAAAGGTTCTCTGCTAATGACCCCCCAGAGTAGATATATTCTGTTCCTTGAAATTTGTATGAGTCCCTTAAGGGGTGTTTCTGTCTCTGTCTTGGGCACATTTCAACTTTTCACGTCTTACTTTTTTTTTCTTAATTTTTCTTCTCACACCTTCACAACTACAGCCAGTTTATCCATGGACCTAATAAAAGCAGTTTCTTCTTTCTTATAGCACCCTAGGTCTCTTTTATTTCTCTTTCCCCATTTGGCAACAAGATTCATGGACTTCGCTGTGCTGCATAGCAATTACTCTGGGTTCAAAATTAACTTCCTTATTCATCTAGGTGTTCAAAGACCCTCAAATTTCTGCCACTCATAGAATGCTCTCACATTACAGTGTACTTTGGTGACCATCTGGTATTATTTCAATATAGTTTCTTGAATTCCCAATACCCTTAGTTCAAGTAGTTAACAAGATGTTGAATTGGACATGACATTACTCTCTGCAAGAAGAGAGCTTTTGGTAGATATTAACCATTTTATATTTTCTCCATGTCTTTGTATTTCTTTATCAGAATGCAATAAAAGCAAAGGCATAATTAGAAAGGAGAAATTGATAGATTTGATAACAAAAACAATTTAGCTTTATAATTTGCCAACAGACTTGAGGAAATTGTTCTAAACAGATACGTAAGCATAGAATATTCTTGAAGCACAAAACTGTTAACATAACATTCTGTACAGCAGTAAAAAATTGAAAACATCCTGAAAATTATGGAAGACTATTTTATAACATAGGAAAGAACTTATGATATACTGTAATGGAAAACAAAACCATGTGGACAATATTCTCACAATTTTATTAAATGTATATATACCTCCAGTAATATATAAAAGCAACAGTGAAAATGATTTGAAATGACACACGATTTATTTATTTTTTCCTCTGCACTTTATTCTGTTAAAGTTTTATAAGTTTTACACTTAAAACTGTGAAAAATATTGCATAGAAAAACCCTGAAATTACTTTGAGACTAATTTTTAAAATACTGTTATCATACACACTACTAAATATGACTGATATCCTAGGTAGAGTCAGAAAACAAAAGCTATTTAGAGTCACTTTTTAATTTTTTATTTCAGTCAAAAGCATAGAGGGCTAGAAGGAAAGCACTGATTTTCATATTCTGTGTTTAGCTCATGCATTGTGAATTTGAGAATGTAGAAATGACTATCAAGATGTGGAAATGGGTATATAAAACATGCCTGTCTGTTATACCTGAAGTAGATATATGATTTCCTTCCTGTTCTCGGTATAGTTCCTTTCATTCATATTGTATCTAAGGCTGGAAGTTCATTGGAAGTTATTGCTCAAAGTCATATGCACCCTTAGGTGTTGTAAAGAGAGGCAGAGCAGGCAGCAGATTGCAGATGCAAAGAAAAGCCACATAAAAGAGCAAAATGCATGGTTATGGTGTGTTGTGTAAAAGACTAAGCAGAAAATTGCATCTGGAGAAAGGCAACCTGAAGATAATATAGAAAGGAACAAGCCCATGAGTTCAGTTGACTGTAAAATATAAAATTTTAAAGTGAAAGTTTCACAAGAGCTTAACAATTTAACTTCAGAATCAAATAAAATGAGGGTGATGTGTTACATTTTCTAAAGGACTTATGTTTATCATCTTTCTCTGTATTTATGTGAGAATATTTCAAACTGCAAACAACAGTTTCAGCATCTCTATGGGAGACCATTGCACTTAGGAGCAGTGCTGAAGATACCTGTTGGAAAAATAAAATATAATCAATGCAAAAAGCTCAGTACAGTAGAGTAGGAAATAACAGATAAAACAGTAATCTTCCTAAAAATCATCTCAAGATGATTTTTTTAAGGGATCAAGATTTCAGCAGAAATTTTTCATCCCAGACACTTAGCAAGTTATTAATGGCAACTTTGATATTCAGCAATGATCCTGAACATGCCGTAAAGGTAAACTCCTCCTCTCATAAAACGTGCAAACTTCCTTGTACTATAACTTACGATGATACTGCACTACAGGTCAACTTCTATGTACAGAGTTCAGTAGCTTGGATATGAGTGCTATTGCATATGAGAAAAATTTAATGGCTATTATAAAGGAATATGTTTTAAACAATGCTCTGAATATTGCCTGTAGTGTATTCAGGTCAATTTCCTGCTGGTTTCCAGTTTCAGGACAATTTCCTGGAGGTTTCAAATTTTTAGCACTTTCCAGATACCATTTCTTTGAGCAAGGAGAGAAATGGAGGAGAAAAATGGTACTTATTACAAGAGCAATCATGAATGCTCGGCTACAATTGAAAAGCATAGCATGAAACAAGACTCTGATTGCATCAAAGCATGGTAAGATTTATGTGTTGCTGAGGCTCTTAGCTAAGTACTGGATGCAGTATCATGACATATTTTACTGTCTTGTAAATTACATGATTTACAACATAAGCTTTCTGTCAGCACAATTTTTATTTATTGACTACAGTGTGAGAAATGCCACAGGAGGCAAAAGTCATACACAACAAATAATGATTGCATTTTTCAAAAACGATACAAGCATTAGCTCTTGGTTGAATGGTGGCGCTAAGATGCTTCTTATAGCAGTTTCTGTCTTAACCTTTTAAATAGATAAATAAGGTCATTTTCATTCTTTCTTCTCTCGTTTGAAGCAACTAGGATAATTGCTTTTTTCACTCATTCGCCTTCCCAGGTGTTCACAGGAGGTTTCTATCTACTTGCAATGCACAACAGATTAGGTTACTTTGTATTAGTAATGTATTGTAAGTGTTACTTACTAGTCAGAGAGATGCTGGGCCGCTGGCCTCTTACCTTCATAACTCTGAAAGGCAGCATTTCATAAAGAAAGGGACCCTGGGCTAGTAAACAGCCAATCAGAGTTTTCCGACCACTCTTGCCAGTAATATTCTGCCTGGTCTTGACAAGTCTCTTACAATTCTCAAGACTCATTTTTCTAATCTGTAGAGTGAGAGCATTTATCTAGACCACCTCTAAGGTCCCTGACTGTCCTAAAATCTTTGATTCCAATTAAATTTATTTGACTCTATTGCTTATCAATAGGGTAGACAAGAGAATATTAGGTTTTTTAATTCTAATCTGCACTTCAAGAATAGTTTTTATTGCCATAAGAAAGCTTTCCTTTTGAGCAAAATCAAAGTGCCATATCCCTATTAGTTAGTTATTATTTATAAGGGATAATATACAGTAAAAAGAAAAGATAACGAGTAATTGTAAATATTCAAATTTGGTTTAGAATACTATCACCTTTTGATTTGTTGACACTACAAATAAAAAGGAAGAGAGAAAATTAAGAACCTCTTGTATCAGGCTGAATTGTTTTTACAGTGTCAGAATGTGACATTGTAGTTGTTCAAAGCAGATTTTCTCATTTGACATAAAATACTTAAAGACTAGAAACCCCTCTTTTTTCTTTCTTCGTCCTTGTTTAAATATATGCTTCTATTAAAACAACAGCCACAAATGAACAGACCAAAAAAGGAGAGAAAAAAGCATTATGGAGAAAGCACAGCAATAGCAATACCAAAGCTCAGTTGCTGATGGTTATTAGAGCAGGCAGGGTTCTGCTAGGTCTGACACCCAAGACTTTGAAAACTGTGCTTATTACCCCAGTTTTGGATCTGGGTGATTTGTATTGATCATCAGTCTTTTGTGCTTCAGAAGATACACATTCTGAAAATGAGAAGATCACCTGCTTCATTAAGACATATCATGGCTTCAAAAGTTCTCTATTTTTTTTTTTTTTGAATGGGCTAATGAATTGCAGTGTACCACAGTTTTTGAAACAAGTAGCATATTTAGGGTTTGATGGTAACAGACATCAAAATAATGTCACTGAAAGGAATCCTTGTGGAAAGGGGTTTATCTTTGTATGATTTTAACTTTTCTCAAAACTCACCTGATTGCTGTTGTTTCCACCTTAATATCCAGTAAAAGTAGTCTGTCTAGTGTTTGGTAAAATAAATAAATAAATCCATTCATCAACTTGTGCCAGGGGAAAACACATGGACATCCAAGCATTTATTCTTTAACAAGTTTGTGACTTGTACATCCCAGTCCAAGACCCAATTTATCATGTACTCCTAGAGGAAATGTTTTTTTTATTTGTCTTCATTCTTTTCAATTCTTTCCTCTTATTCTCTCTTAAATTCATTTAAATAAATCTTTAGCTCCCATTCCTCCATCAAAACTACTTTGTCAAGCTCCATATTTTTCTTCCAAGCTCCATATATTCTAGTGGCTAACTCTCTGTGCTCATCTTATTTTGACTGAACCATAAGAAACATGATATTTGGCCATTTTAGTACAGTTTAGTGCAGTTTTCTACTAACAGACTTGCTCTGCTGTGCTCAGTTGTGTCCAGCTCTTTCTGACGCCATGGACTGTAGCCCACCAGCTTCCTCTGTTCATGGGATTCTCCAGGCAAGAATACTGGAGTGAGTTGCTGTGCCCTCCTCCAGGGGATCTTCCTGACACAGGGATCGAACCTGTGCCTCTTGCATTGCAGGTGGATTCTTTATCACTGAGCCATCAGAGAAGCCCATCTTGTGCCCACAATAATAGTAATTTTATATACTTTAATCTTGCTAACCTATTGGAAACTTCTTATTTGGTTGTACCCCTCACTTTCTTGGAATGTTTTCTTCACTTTGCTTCTAAGCCACTCAATCATCCTGTTTTTTCCCCTGCCTCACTGCCCTCCATCTCAGTCTTCTCAGCAACTTCTCCCAGTCTCTCCAACCTGAAATCATTGTGTTCCTAAGACTCAAACCTTAAATGGGATTTATTCTCTATTTGCATATGTTCCCTCGGTGATCTTATCTGGTCTTACGACTTTAAATATCATAGCTATACTGATGATTCCCATTCCAGCTCTCTCCCCATAGACTATATTTGTACATGCAACTGAGGAATCTACTTGAATTTTAACTGGTATGCCAAATTAACATGTTGACATTGACATGCAAATTAACAATTGCAGAACAACTATTTTGCAATTAAAGTACAGTTGATTAACAATGCTTAGTTTCAGGTGTGCAGCAGTGATTCAATTATATGTACATATATACCTATTTTTTCAGATTCTTATCCCTTATAAATTGTTAAAAAAGATTGTATATAGTTCCCTGTTCTGTGCAATAGGTCTTTGTTTTTTATCTATTTTATATGTGATAGTGTGGATCTGTTAATCCAACATTCCAAATTTATCCTTCCTTCCTTTCCCGTTTGCTAACCGTAGTTTTGTTGTCTACATCTGTGAGTCTCTTTCTGTTTTGTATATAAGTTCGACTGTTTTTTATATTCCACATATAAGTGATATCATATGACATTTGGTTTTCTCTCTCTGACATACTTATGATCATCGCTAGGTCCATCCATGTTGCTGCCAATGGCATTATTTCATCCTTTCTATGGCTGAGTAATATTCCATTGTGTATAGCCATTCTTCGTCCGTTCATCTGTCCCTGAACATGTAGGTTGCTTCCATGTCTTGCCTGTTTAAACAGTGCTACAAGAGGACTTCCCTGTAGCTCAAACAGTAAAGAACCTGCCTGCGATGCAGGAGACTGGCGTTTGATCCCTGGGTTGGGAAGTTCCTCTGGAGAAGGGAATGGCAATCCACTCCAGTATTCTTGCCTGGAGAATCCCATAGACAGAGAAGCCTGGTGGGCCACAGTCTGTGGGGTCTCAAAGAGTCGAACACAACTGAGCAACTAACACACACACACAATGAACATCGGGGTGTGTGTATCTTTACAAATTATGATTTTTCTCTGGATATATGCCCAGGAGTGGGATTGCTGGATCATATGGTAGCTCTATTTTTAGTTTTTTAAGGAACCTAGATATCTCTCTCCATAGTGGTTGTACCAGTTTAAATTCTCACCATTAATGTAGGATGGTACTGTTTTCTCTATATCCCCTCCAGCATTTATCATTTGTAGGTTTTTGATCATGACCATTCTGACAAGTGTGAGATGATACCTCACTGTAGTTATGATTTGCATTTCTCTAATAGTGATGTTGAACATCTTGTCATGTACTTTTTGGCCATCCATAAGTCTTCCTTGGAGAAATGTCTGTTTAGACCTTCTGCACATCCACATTTTTTTTGTTTTTCCTCTGATCCCATACCCAAGCTACTAAAGCCACTTTTTCTTGTATCTGTTTTCCACCTGAACATCTTCCTAGTTTCCACAAGTCATCTTTCTGGTCTCTCAAGTCAAATTCTTCAGACTAACACTTGCCTATATTACTCATCTTTTAATTTCACAATTTATATTCAGTTCATCAGAAAATGCAAAACTGTATTATCAGAATATATCCAGAATATGATTACTCTTTATAACCTTTCCTGATTTTTCTCTGATCCTTGTCATTGTTATCTTTCTCTTGTATTATTTAATCATCTAGATTAGGCTCCCCTTTCTTAAAATTTCTTCGTTTAATTTTCCTCAACACCACAGTCATGGTGATTTGATATCAGTGTGAATCGGATCATCTTGGTCCAGAGCCCTTCAGGAGTTTTTGTCCCATTCATTTATGTTGTAGATCTTTTATGTTATAAAGCCTTACATTGTTGAAGGCATACCTGATAAGTCTCTCTAGCCTTCTGATCTCAGTTCATAACTGCCACACAATGGTTATGAATTTTTACTTATGTCATGTCCTATCTCCTAGCTAGGCAACTGATTCCCAAATTGGATGTATAGCAGAGTCATCAAGGCAGCATGTACAACACCTGAATGTTAATCCAACATGCAGTGTCCAAAATTAACCTCAAGACCTTGACATTATAGTCTTTACCCATTAGTGTCACATAACTCATAGGTAAGCCACATAACTTGAAGTCCTGCCCCCTTACCTCCATCAGGTATGACCAAATACCACCTTCACACTAAGGTCCCCTTTTGCTACCCTTTTACATACCCACCCTTCTCCATACATACATCCCCCATTGCTACGCCATGCTTTATATAGCCCTTATCCTTATCACAATACAAATGTACCAAACAGTATGCTTTTATTTTTGTTTGTATCCCACTAGGACATGGAACAACAGACTGGTTCCAAATAGGAAAAGGAGTACATCAAGGCTGTGTATTATCACCCTGCTTATTTAACTTATATGCAGAGTTCATCATGAAAAGCGCTGGGCTGGAAGAAGCACAAGCTGGAATCAAGATGGCCGGGAGAAATATCAATAACCTCAGATATGCGGATGACACCACTCTTATGGCAGAAAGTGAAGAGGAACTAAAAAGCCTCTTAATGACAGTGAAAGAGGAGAAAGTGGAAAAGTTTGCTTAAAGCTCAGCATTCAGAAAACTAAGATCATGGCATCTGGTCCTATCACTTCATGGGAAATGGATGGGGAAATAGTGGAAACAGTGTCAGATTTTATTTTGGGGGGCTCCAAAATCACTGTAGATGGTGATTGCAGCCATGAAATTAAAAGACACTTACTCCTTGGAAGAAAAGTTATGACCAACCTAGATAGCATATTGAAAAGCAGAGACATTACTTTGCCAACAAAGGTCTGTCTAGTCAAGGCTATGGTTTTTCCAGTAGTCATGTATGGATGTGAGAGTTGGACTGTGAAGAAAGCTGAGTGCCGAAGAATTGATGCTTTTGAACTGTGGTGTTGGAGAAGACTCTTGAGAGTCCCTTGGACTGCAAGGAGATCCAACCAGTCCATTCTGAAGGAGATCAGCCCTGGGATTTCTTTGGAAGGAATGATGCTAAAGCTGAAACTCCAGTACTTTGGCCACCTCATGCGAAGAGTTGACTCATTGAAAAAGACTCTGATGCTTGGAGGGATTGGGGGCAGGAGGAGAAGGGGACGACCGAGGATGAGATGGCTGGATGGCATCACTGACTCAATGGACATGAGCTTGAGTGAACTCTGGGAGTTGGTGATGGACTGGGAGGCCTGGTGTGCTGCAATTCATGGGGTCACA
Organism: Cephalophus harveyi; assembly: GCA_006410635.1. Classification (NCBI taxonomy): domain Eukaryota; kingdom Metazoa; phylum Chordata; class Mammalia; order Artiodactyla; family Bovidae; genus Cephalophus; species Cephalophus harveyi. Next base: position 361,587 of record SJYT01077281.1, read on the forward strand.
AAATGTCGGACATGACTGAGTAACTGAACTGAACTGAACTGATAATAGACGGTGTAGAAGCCTTGCCCACAGTTTTTTAGCTCTTCTCATTCCTGTCCAAGCCCTACAGCATCTTACTGGAAGCACCTGCAGCTCTTTCCTGGAGATTTTCTTTCAAACCCACATGGCCTGCAGTTGTGGGAGTTGGTAGTGTGTGTGTGTATGTGTCTGTGTGTGCTCAGTCACTCCATAATATCCAACTCTTTTGGGACCCCATAGACCATACCCGCCAGGCTCTTCTGTCCATGGAGTTTTCCAGACAAGAATAAATACTCCAGCATCTGTGGGTAGGATAACACACATCAACATTCTATACCATCTCCCAGAAATCCCCCTTGGAACCTACCTCAGTTGCCTTCGATAGTAGCCTACCCCACACCAGGCTTCCATATATCCCCTGCCTCGCTCCCCCATTCTCCTACAAGTACCTCCTGAAATGATCTCCCAAGTAAACTACTTTACTCAGAGTGTGCTTCTGAGGAAATCCACTCTATGATATATCCCAAGAGCATGTCCTCCTTTAAGGGAGAAGGATTTTTGGTCTGTTTTGTTTTATTGATTTATCTCCAATGACTAAAGGGGAGCCTGGCTCTTAGCAGAGATTTCAAAGTATTTTTTGGATCAATGATTCCCTATTTTCAAATATCATTTGATTCTACTTTCACCACAGTCAGGGCAAGATTTTGCAATCAGCTAATTCACAAATAATCAGTTCATATAAAAAAGCATTTCCTACATGACTCAACTGCCAGTACTTCTGGGGATGTTAAGTTTTGGAAAAAGTGAAAATTTCATAGAATTGGTAGATTGAGGAAAAAAGGAGAAATTTATTTTAAAAAAGAACAAGAGTTTCTTACAATAATGGTTTTCAATCTTGATTGCCCAGCAGAATCATCTTGTTGGCAATTTACAAATTTCTGATTCTGGATTTTACTCTTCCTGAGTCTAGATTCCATTGTTCTGGCTTAGGGAGCGTTATATTTTTTAATGTCCTCTTCATGATCCTAACGGATAATCAAGTTTGGGAAGCATTTGCTTAACTAAAGGATGCAATTCTAAGTAATCAAGTACATAAAAAATATGATATTTCAGAAGAGAAATATAAATGCCTAAATTTTCAAATATATTTTAAAAAGCATCAAAAACATTACTTTAAAAACACTAAAATTTAAGATGCCTATGGAAGTAATGTTTTCATTATATGAAATGTTTATTATCCTTCTATAAATTTGAAATTACTTTTGCTTTTGTGTAAGAAGGAAAATCTGGAACTAATAAGTACATGTATGAAGGGAACGGTTAACTTTCATTTAAGTTAATGAAAAATTATGGATGATAGAGTTTCAAGTTTCTTTCTGCCCAATATAAGTGAAATGAAAAAATCAAGTATACATTATATATATTATATATGAATCATATGGTTGGTATATGTTTCATCACTAGTACTTGCTATTTTAAAGATTAAGATATTTTCCTTTTTCTTTTTTTAAAAGGAAAAAAAAGATAAAGATATAACTTTATCTTCTCTTGATATTTCCAGTGTAATTTGTTGTTGCTGTTTAGTGGCTAAGTTGTATCCAACTCTTTTGTGACCCCATAGACTGTAGCCCGGCTCCTCTGTCCATGGGGTTTCCCAGGCAGAATACTGGAGTGGGTTGCCATTCCAACCTATGGATTGAACCTGCATCTCCTACATTGACAGGCAGGTTCTTTACCCCTGAACCACCGGGGAAGCCCTCCAGTGTAATTATCCACACTTTAAAAGAAGTGGATTAGAAAACCATCTGTCGCTGGAAGTAAATGAATGCTCCTACAGAAGCAATAAAGTCTTAAATCCTTGAGTTTCCTCCTTGTCACATTAAAAAATAAATAAAAGCAATGCCCAGTCAGCCCAGTAGTGACCCTTAGGAAAGACTGTGTTTTCAATACTAATTATATATATATATAATACATCAATAAACTGATCTAGGGAATTTCTCTAATGAGGCAAACAGGTTATGTTCTAATATCAAATGGCACTCGTTTCCTAGGAGAAGAAGGACATCAGGCCTTCCTGAGTCTTTCTTTTGACCGATAGAAGCTGAGTCTGTATAAAAAGAAACAAGATCACATGAACTAAAGAAGGAAATTTCTGTTTCTCCCTCTTTCTCTCCTCACTCTGGCAGGAAAACGAGTGGGGCTTAAAAGAGGGAAATAAAGACTTGTAGGAAACTGAGACTCCATTCTTAAAGAACAAGTACATAGACTTGCTCACTCTCAGTCTCAGCATGGAAGCAGGACACATAGGAGATGTGGGTTCAATTCCTGGGTTAGGAAGATCCCATGGAAAAGAGCATGGCAACCCACTCCAGTGGTCTTGCCTGGAGAATCCCACGGACAGGGGAGCTTGGCGGGCTACAGTCCATAGGGCTCCAAAGAGTTAGACACAATTGAGGTGACTTAGCACAGCACTCATATGATCTGGTTTAACCTCAATCACCACTTTAAACATCCTATCACAAAACAGACATTTGGAGGGACTAAGGATTAGGATTCCAATACATAAAATTTCAAGAAATACAATTCAGTCCCTAACATGTGCTACTTTAAAAAAAAAAATTATGACATAATTCCAAACTCCATAATCAACACATTAAAGCCAATTAACACACTCATGGAGAGTATACAGTTCTCATTCCTCACATTTTCACCTGTATTGTCAGTCATTCAATTTTCTGACTCTTTCTCATGTGGATTGTTGAAATCCTTAGCTAGAAACAACCAAGGAATGGCCTATGTGTCCATTCACTTTTTTTCTTTTGTTTTACACATTTCTGCTATCATGTTTCTTGAATCCAGTTATAATTTATGATAGAATATTATGTCTCTGTTTCACACCTGGCCACTCTGTTGTAAATTGTATATATTAGCAACTGTTCAAAGTCCATTTTAAATTTAATGTTTATCACCTATACTACTGAGGAATTTTTGTTTGTTTTACAATATCCTGCATGATACTGACTTCTCTTTATTTACTGTCAAGAAAAGTCTGTCATGCCAGATACATTACATTTCTGTGCTATTCTTTATATTTATAATCACTCAGCTACTTGTGTACTCTGCTTGTGTTTCAAATTTATCATCCTTTCTTTTTGTGGGACATATAATGTTTAGATTGCTTCCCAGCTAAGCAGAAAACCATTTTGAAGGCACACATGTACTCTTAGACTTTTTGTGTAAGACTATAAAGTCTATACAGATTATAGATCTGAATTGTTTTATTATTTGCATCATGATGGTCACAAATATTGTGTACCTCCATGTGATCTGAAAAGAATGTCTTTGGTGTTCTCTTTTCAAAATTAAACTTTTTCTAGGCTTGGCAGGAAATTATTTTCAGACTTGTCAATATCTCTACTTTTCTCCCTAAGATCTCATATTTATACAATTATCAATGTATTCTTGAAGAAAAATCCCTTGCTTTCAACCAACTGACCATATTTATGTCAATATATTATCACCTCTTATTTGGACACTTGTAAAAATTTCCTATCAGAATTCCCAACAATATGCTCATATCTATTTTCCTCCATCATCTTCAGTGCTGACAAAACTATCTTTAAAAGAAAAGTACGGCTACATTATGTTCCAGCATTAACATTTCTTTGACTCCACACTTGAATGAATTCCAATGTAAGATATTCCCATCTGGCATCAAATTTTCTCTCCACATCCAACTTCAAACACCTCTCTCTCCTTATCTCAAGTCACATGGGAAACACTTCTGGCTTCCATAACACAACATGACTTTTGAAATAATATGCTTACTTAAAAAAAATCCACTTACAGAAATTATTCTTCTGAGAAACCCATATCCATTCTTCAAGACCCAAATCAAATATCACCTTACTATGTAAGCTCAAGGAAAATTAAATCCTGCCTCGTCTGTGCTTTCACAGTGTTTTATTCCTCTCTAATATTTATTGCATCAGATCTAAATTGTATCTTTACTTGTCTTGTGTCTGTAACTTATCTTATGTTTTTCCAAGAAAAAGACCATGCTGTGCAGTTCACACAGTAGGTACTCAGTGAGAACTGAATGAATGGGTAATGAGATCAAACTACTATAAAATAAAACCACATTTCTCTCTATTAAGTGATAGAGTCTTAGAGGGTACTTGTCTTTTCATTTATATTATATTGTAGCTAATTCTAATTCTAATTCAGAATTGATAAGGCTGCCTCTTAATTATTGGTAGATCTCTATGAGGATATTCTCTTTGCTAGCAATCATATAAAAACATTAAAAAATTCAAAACACGTTCCATTATTTTATGGTTGGTTTAGTGAAAAACATTAATGCTGGAAGACTTAGGAAGCAGCTTCTTGAGTTCTCACAGTTTGTTTTCCTAATGAACCAACCATCTCTGTTCATGGTCACATTAGATAGTTAAGAGAAACACATGGTGTATAAAATTCAAAAATCATCTATGTCTATCAGACAGCATCCAAAAATTGAAGTAGTGGCTCAGGTGGTAAACAATCTGCAACTAATGCAGGAGACCCAGGTTCAATCCTTGGGTTGGAAAGATCTCCTGGAGAAGGGAATGGCTGCCCACTTTAGTATTCTCACCTGGAGAATCCCCATGGACCAAGGAGCCTGGTGGGCTACAGTTCATGGGTCTCAAAGAGTAGGTACGATTGAGAGACTAACATTTTTACTTTTTACTTAAAAAAAAAAAAAAAAAAAAAAAAAAAAAACCCTACTTATACCCTAAGAAAAAGAAATACAGTAATTCAATTGTGAAAAATTGGATCAAATATGAAATAGTTTCAAAAAAGAAATTGGGGAAAGTATGTCAATTCACAAAGATATAGCAATTCATTGAGTCTATGAATGATGAAAAATGCAGATTTATCATCAGCTACAAAGCAAGTACTTTAGTGATATCATGAAGGTGTAGCTTTAGTTTTCATCCTGCTAAGAAATGACCATGTAAATTCAGGAATTTATTGCTCTTATTCAGGAAAGTATAACTTTCTTACTTCTGAGCACTTTTTTCTTCCTGCTGACTCAGTGCTATTTATTAGCCACAAAGTTACAATTTTGCAAAGCTGGAATTTGATTAGTTCTATTTGACAGATAATTCATTGAGGGGGGGAAACTATAATATATAAGGCTAACCATTTGTGAAAGCATGAAATTATGGAAATTGGATACATCTTACTGATCAGTAGAAAGCTAAGTGAACTCCTGAAAAGAGCCATAAACATTTATGACTCATTTTAAGGCAGTAGTTTCCAGACCCTGTGATCCATGAACTGCTTAAAGATTTTTTTTAAGGATTAATCAAAAGATAGATACAAGAGTCTGACAAATTATGATACAAATAATCACCTCTATTATTGGTTAAACTGATGATCCCAGAGAATATGACTTTATGCCAGTTAACTGAGTTGACCTCATACACTTTATCCATGAACAAGATAGACTTACCTGTTCAACTAGGGGCAGTTTAAATCAGTCTTCCCCTTTTGAGAAACTATGTCTTCAAAAATCACAGCACAAGATAACTGAGTGTATTTTTTTTTTTTTTCCTTTTAATGTTTCTGGGATGTGTAGGGATCTTTATTGAGGGAGAGTGATTCTCAAACAGAGATGAAGAGGTATCCCCAGTTTCTCCTCCCTAAAGTCTCAAAATAAATTGCTCCTTCTCTCCCGGGTAGAGAATATCAGAGAGATCAGCAGTGGTACTCTAGGGAAGGTCTTCCATGTAGTACAGATAGAAAAGTGGAAGATGGCTGTTCTATACTACCACTTACTTTTTCCGTTTCTATATAAAGATACTGAAAATGACAGTCTGCTATGATATCACTTAAGGATTATTGGAGGAGGGAGCCTGGTATCTGGTTCCTGAATTGCCCTCTTGGATTTCCCCAGATTCTGCAGACCTGTCGTTTATTATTCATTGTCACATACACCATGCTGGCCTCTCCTGCTCACATCCAAGTCCCCACCCGCATACTGGTTCACCTTGAAACTGAAACTGTTAGTCACTCAGTCGTGTCCAACTCTTTGTGACCCCATGGACTGTAGCCCACCAGGCTCCTCTGACATGGAATTCTCCAGGCAAGAATACTGGAGTGGGTTGCCGTTCCCTTCTCCAGGGGGTCTTCCCAACCCAGGGATTGAACCCAGGTCTCCCACATTGCAGGCAGACTCTTTACTGACTGAGCCACCAGGAGTCACCTGGAATTCCCCATGACCATAAATCCTAAATCTAATCCAGTAATTTTCAAACACTGTGTGAGGAAGGGTGAGGATTTTGTAAAATTTCAGTTTATAGCTTATGATTAATTTTGTGAAATGTAATAGAAATGAATTACTATAAAAATGACCAAATGCTTGGATGTCATGTAAGTTTCAAATTACTTTGTTGTTGATCAGTAGCTAAGTCATGTCCGACTCTTTTTAACCCCTTGGACTGCAGCACGCCAGGCTTCCTGTCTTTCACCATCTCCCAGAGTTAGCTCAAACTCATGTGTGTAGTGTTGGTGATGCCATCCAACCATTTCATCCTCTGTCGTTTCTTTCTCCACCTGCCTTCAAACTTTAATTGTTTCTACATACTTTAGTTTCTGTCCTTCAAAAGGTCTATTCCAGTGCTGATTCTCAAACTCTGAATCAGCCTTGAATACCTAAAATAAATCCCACTTGGTATATAATTCTTTTTATACATTGATGAATTCAATTTGCTAAATTTTTGAGGATTTTTGCATCTGTGTTCATTAGAGATATTGGTATGTTATTTTTCTTTCTTCTAATAATTTTATCTGGTTTTGGTATTACTGTAATGCTGGTCTCATAGAATCAATTAGAGTATTCCTTCTGCTTTCAATTTATGAAAGAAATTTTGTAGAGATCTGGTGCAACTTCTTCCTTAAATATCTAGTAGAGTTTATTAGTGAACCCATCTGGCCTGGCGCTTTCTGTTTTTGAAAGTTAGTTACTTTGTATTCAATTTCTTTACTAGATGTGAGCCTATTAAGATTGTCTACTTGTGTGAATTTTGCCGAATATACCTTTCAGTGAATTGATACGTTTCATCCAGATATCAAATTTGTAGTCATAGAGTTGTTCATGGTATTATTCTTCTAATACTTTTTTAATGTTTCTGGGATCTGTAGAGATGTTTCTTTTTCATTTCTGATATTAGTAATTTGCATGTTTTTTAAAATTTTGTAGTTAGTCTGGTTAGAGGATTATAGATTTTATTGATCTTTTCAAAAGACCAGCTTTTGAGATCATTAACTTTCTCTATTGATTTTATGTTTTGAGTTCACTGATTTTTATTCTAATCTGTATTACTTTTCCTCTTTTACTTGCTGTTTGGATTTGATTTACCCTAGTTTCCTATATTGGAAACTTAGATTATTGATTTTAGACCTCTCTTCTTGGCATATGTATTCAATAAATTTTCCTCTAAGCACTATTTTTGATGCATCTCATAAATTTTTTGACAAATCACATTTTCAGTTTCATTCAATTCACATACTTAAAAATTTCTTTTTTTTTTTAATTTTTACTTTTACTTTATTTTGCTTCACAAAACTGTATTGGTTTTGCCATACAATGACATGAATCCGCCACAGGTGTACCTGAGTTCCCAATCCTGAACCCTCCTCCCATCACCCTCCCCATATGATCTCTCCGGGTCATCCCAGTGCACCAGCCCCAAGCATCCTGCATCCTGTATCGAACACAGACTGGTGATTCATTTCTTACATGATAGTATACATGTTTCAATGCCATTCTCCCAAATCATCCCACCCTCTCCCTCTCCCACAGAGTCCAAAAGTCCATTCTATACCTCTGTGTCTCTTTTGCTGTCTCACATACAGGGTTATCATTACCATCTTTCTAAATTCCATATATATGTGTTAGTATACTGTATTGGTGTTTTTCTTTCTGGCTTACTTCACTCTGTATAATAGGCTCCAGTTTCATCCACCTCATTAGAACTGATTCAAATGTATTCTTTTTAATGGCTGAGTAGTACTCCATTGTGTATATGTACCACAGCTTTCTTATCCATTCATTTGCTGATGGACATCTAGGTTGTTTCCACGTCCGGGAATTTCTTTTATGAACTACGTCTTATTTACAAGTGTTTTGTATTTTGGCTTTTCCACCATGTATTGTCATTTTAACTTTAATTCTATCATAATCTGAGAGCAGATATTAAGTTGCCCACTTTTAAACTTTATAAATAAAGGTGTACTTTATGGCCCAGAATGTGATCATGTTAGGGAATGTTTCACATAACATTGATTAAACAAATACACATTTTCTGCAGTTGTTAGATGAAGCAATCTATACATGTTCGGTATAACCTGTGGATTGGTAGCGTTGTTCGTCTTATCTTGGAGGCATACTCAGTTGTGCTGGACTCTTTGAGATCCTATGGACTTTAACTCATCAGGCTCCTCTGTCCATGGGATTTTCCAGGCAAGAATACTGCAGCGGGTTGCCATTTCCTACTCCAGGGGATCTTCCCAACCCAGGGATCGAACTCACGCCCCTTGCGTCTCCTGCATTGGCAGGCAGATGCTTTATCACTGTGCCACCTGGGAAGCACTGCTAAACTTAACTATGTCCTTATTGATTTTCTGCCTGCTGAATTCACCCATTTTGATAAAGGGATATTGAAGTCTCTTATTACAATGATAGATTCATCTATTTCTCATTGCATTTCTATTAGCTTCTACTTCATGTACTTTGATATTCTGCTATTAGGCAAATACACATTAAAGATTTTTAGGTAAATACTCATTACAAATTGTTGTGTTTTCTTGAAGAATTGATCCCTTTTCATCATACAATCTGCAAGTAAGTTGTGAGTCTCTATATTCACCTAGGAATCTCTACAATTTTGTGAGTAATAGTTTTCCTTGAGACTATAAGACTTTCCCTTATGGACAAGAAGAGTTGTTGAATTTTTTTTTTTCTCTCTCTCTTTTTTAAAGTTTGTTCAGCTTTTTACTTGTTGTTAGGACAGAGTGATGACTTTCAAACTTGTGGCTAAGTGATAAAGAATCTGTCTGCTAGTGTAGGGGACTCAGTTTGGGGTCCTTCTGTTGGGAAGATGCCCTGGAGAAGGAAATGGCAACCCACTCTGAGTATTCTTGCTGGAAAACTCAGGACAGAGGAGCTTAGAAGGCTATAGTCCATGGGGTTGCAAAGAGTTGGACATGACTTAATGACTAAACAATGACACCCTGAAACAAAGACATTTTTAAATAAAAAAAACAGAGAAAGTTGGACACACAGAGGTTGAAAAATAAAACAATAAAAGAAACATCGAGTTAACAAGTAACGATTTCAGGAAACAACTATTAATCCTACACCTGAAGATACAAAGTGAAGAGTTTAGGTGCAGTTATCAGAACCCAGAAATTTAAAGGAAAGATTAAATTTTGTACATCTGGATTCAAACTTCTATTGCTGGTACATGTCACAAAACTCAATGATTCTCACTCTGAAATTGCCCTAAGAAGCAGTGACGGGCCCAGAGTGCAAGGGAAATAGATATTGTATGCCAGAGGGCTACTGAAAGAAATGGTTAAAAAAAGAAATAAATACAAAGGATTCTGTCCTTTTTAGTAAGTTCTTATTTTATGCTCCCTTGATGATTAAATATATACTCATGATTTTAGCTACTACTTGTGAACTGGTAATTGCCCCCCACAAAAAAATCAGTGAAACAAGCATCCCTTCAAAATGTCATACGTAAACCTCCTAGTGACATCTCACACTAAATGCCTCACAAAGTCCCTCAATCTTTAGAAGGTCCAAGTTAAACCTAAATAAATCATTATCCTCTTTCTCTCAACCACATTGAACTTTACACACATTCTTCCTCTTGAATCCTTATCTTAGTGAAAGATAATACTGTATCTAGTGGATTAAACTAGAAACTAGAAATCATCTACTCTCCTCCTCCTTTATTATCCCAAGAATTAATCTAATCATGTCCAACAACGTGTAGATCTTTGTTTTAGATATCAAGTCCCCTTATTTTCCGCCATGCTTATCATGTTCTGCTAAGTTTACTGTCACAACTTTCCACGGGCTCCCTGGTGGTCTAGTGGTTAGGATTCTGCACTTCACTGCCACGACCTGGGTTTGATTCCAGGTGAATCAAGGGAAACCTTTCTTCATACCTCTGTTGTTGTTTCTGTTCAGTCGCTCAGTCACTTCCAGCTCTTTGTGACCCCGTGGACTGCAGCATGCCAGGCTTCCCTGGCCTTCACCCGTCTCTCAGAGATTGCTCAAATTCATGTCCATTGAATCGATGATGCCATCCAATCATCTCATTCTCCATCATCCCCTTCTCCTCCTGCCTTCAATCTTTTCCAGCATCAGGGTCTTTTCCCATGAGTCGGCTCTTTGCATCAGGTGGCGAAAGTATTGGAGCTTCAGCATCAGTCTTTCCAATGAATATTCAAGGTTGATTTCCTTTACATTTGACTCCTTTAATCTCCTTGCAGTCCAAGGGACTCTCAAGAGTCTTCTCCAACACTATAGTTCAAAGGTATCAGTTCTTCAGTATCAGCATTTTTTATTGCCCAGCTATCACATCCATACATGACTACTGGAAGAACCATAATTTTGACTATATGAACCTTTGTAGGCAAGTAATGTCTCTGCTTTACTAGAGGCAACACTAGAGGTATGTTTTGCTTTTTTTTTTTTTTGGTATGAAAAGTCAAAAACATTCCTCTTATGTGGCCTATTGAAATGTTTATTACTCAAAGCTACCAGACTGAGCATTCTAACTTCACAAGGTTTGCTTTACTTCAAATCTATCTGTGACCTACCACCATGAGTTTAAGTTAAGATGTTATCTCCTTGGTGTAATTTATAGTTTCATTTTCTGGCCTATGCATGTATTTCCAATCTAATTACCATTTATCCACATGTCTAATTTTCCTAAGCTGATTTTCTTCTTCCATGTGTTTTGTTTTTCCTCTGTTTATGGTATTACTTTTGTAATCAGCAACCCACACAGGTTAAGAAAACTTATCTTTAAGACCAGGTGGAGTTCATACTATCAGAGATGTTTTTATGATGTTTTGGTAATAAACTATACATAAAACTTATTATTTTAGCCATTTCTACATGTTCAGTTCAGTGATATTAAGTTCTCCAGTACATTGTTATCTTCCCAAATTGAAACTTTGTACCTAGTAAAATTAACTCCTCATTCTCTGGGCCCAGCTCATGGCAAAACCATTCTACTTTCTGTCCATATAAATTTGACCAGGTTAGGTACCTCACAGGGAGAAGGAAATGGCAATCCACTCCAGTATTCCTGCCTGGAGAATCCCATGGACGGAGAAGACAGTCCACGGGGTCGCAAAGAGTCGGACACGACTGAGTGACTTCACCTTCAGGTACCTCACAGAAGTAGGAACATGTATTATTTGTCCTTTTCTAACTGACATACTTCAATTAGCATAAGGTTCATCCTCTTTGCAGCATGTGTCAGAATTCCTTTTATAATGCTGAAAAATCATGTAGATTATTTCTAGCTGTTTGTTATTGCTAATAATTCTGCTATAAACACAGGTGTGCAAATACTTGCTTGGGTCTCTGCTTTAACTTTTTGCATACATAACCAGAAGTAGAATTTCTAGATTATATTTTAAATAACATATGTTATTTTTAATTTTTTAAGGAACTCATACACTGTTTTCTATAGCTGCACCATCATGCATTCTGACCAGCAATGTACAAAAGTCCAAATTCGTCCACATCCTTGTTAACACTTTGTAATTTACTTTTTTTTTTTTTTTTTGATGCTAGCCATTCTAATGTGTGTGAAGAGGTATATTCCCTAAGGATATTGTGCATCTTTTCATGTGCTTATTGACTATTTGTATGCCTTCTTCAGAGAAATGGTTATTCAACTACTTTGCTCGTTTATAATCTGTTTGGTTTCTGCTGCACCTGAGTTGTAGGAATTATTCATATATTCTGTATATTAGCTCCTTAATCAGATATGTGATTTGCAAATACTTCTACTCATTCTGTGGAGTGCTTTTTACTTTGTTTTTTAAATATCCTCTGATAAAAATTGTAGATTCTGAAGTAGTTCAGTTTATCTATTTTTCTTCTTTGTTCCTGTTTTTTTGTGTGTCATATCCAAGAAATCCATGCAGACCTTCAATAATTAGCAGGGCAAGTTCTGAGACTTGACATCAACCCAGGGTAAAGGCGAACATTTTTTTCAAGCCTTTGAGCATGTGTTCTTCCTAGGCCTTAATATGTGCCTTTAACCAGCTCCCTGGGATACACAGCTACATTTAAATGTCTTAACTTCCCTAGAATTCTCAGTCTGCTCCTTCTTGGGACCTGAGCTGTTTTGTTGTATTGCCCAATGAATAGTCTCTTGCCCCAGGCAGCTCTTGCCCTCCTAAGAAATTTTCCTAAATTATGCCTTCAGCTCCTGGAGTCTTTTCCCTGACTGACATCTAATCTGTGCCACATTTGGCCCTGAGCTACATGACACAGAGACCAATCAGGAGCCCTCTAAACAGGTGAGCACACTACACATTTGGCTTCTTCTGCTCTCTCCAGATTTCACAAGGTAGGCTGGATGTGCTTCTGCTTCTCTCAACACACCCTGTGCCCTGCAGGGGAGGGGATGGGGCAAGGGTGAGCAAAAATGCCGCGGAATCTTCCACCTCTCTGAGTGTGACTCTTTCTCAGTTGAGTGCTCACTTGGCTAGTGCAGTTTGCTGACTGATTTTCAGAGCTCTATGAAGTCACATTAATCAGTCTGTAGTTGTTTATCTGACATTTCCATGAGGGTAAAAGAGCCTGGGACTTCCTATTCTACCATCTTGCTCCACATTCTCCTATCAGTGTTTTTAATATTTGCATCTACAATGTCCAAGACCATAGAGAACAAATAACTGTCAGATAAAGGGTAAAAGTGTTGGAAATGTGTAGTATGAGGACTAGAGTAACTGATCCATTGGATATTTGCTTCTCTGTAGATTGTATGCCGCCCAAGTTTCATAATGAAATCTCATTTATCACAATTTTACTGCCAATCTCTAGTAGCTTAGATGGTAAAGAATCTGCCTGCAATGCAGGAGACCTGGGTTCAGTCTCTAGGTTGGGAAGGTTCCCCTGGAGAAGGAAATGGCAACTCACTCAGTATTCCTGTCTGGAAAATTCCACAGAGAGAGGACCCTGGCAGGTTACAGTCCATAGGGTTACAAAGAGTCGGACACAGCTAAGTAACTGACACTTTCACTTTCATCATGATTTTTACCAAGAACACAGCTCACATCGTGACAAATGATTTCTATTGACAACATTTTCCATAAGCATTCCAAAGCTCAGAGTGCTAGTGAAGAGATTTCTTTTGTTTAGAATGTTTTAACAGATATAGCCTTGGTCATCTAACAGAATATTAAGTTTCATGGCCAAAAAGCGGTGTGTGTAGGTATTTTCAGTCCATTGCCTTCCTTTCCCTAAATAAAACTAATATTGGCAGCTGCCTATTTTACTTATGGATTAATGTGTTTATGGAAATGGGAGATAGGTAGATACAGAGATTCACTTAAATTATAAATACAAATAAAATTACAGCTAAGGACGCTTTCTTCTCCTCTTGCCTTCCCAGAATCAGAGAATATGATGCCATGTTGTCCTTTACTGCTCAAAACAGAAAGCTGTGGAAATAATGGTAGATGTCCCTTAACTGTCTGGGACTAACTTGGGAAAATCAATCTGAAAATAGGAAGATGCAACTCTGAATGGAAAGGGTGTTGCTCAGGGACCATTACTTCTTACAAGCATTACAATCTTCATATTCCTCCACAAGGCTCACAGTTCAGTAGTGATTTTTAATCTTGGCTGATTGGAGTCAAGAGGAGCAATTGGAAAACTAATTGGATCAATGTAAATAGTCAGCTCTATATAATTCACCCATAGAAAAAAAGGAAATACAGAATTCCTAAGCCCACTGCTCCTCAAATAACACTATTTTCATTCTCTGTTGCCTATGTTATGAGTTGATGATGAGTAATGATTTATCATATATGTGCATGCACACACATATATGTGTATCATGTAGCATGATTTTTATATTGTATACATGTATGTGCATATAATATATATTTTATATGCATAAGTATATGAAATACAAAATGAAAATAGGTAATATAAAAATATTTTACAGTCAGTTTAATAGACATACAACAATTTGAATGGACACTGACATTGTGTTCAAGAATGGTTATGGAGGATTCCTGCAAACTAATTGCTATTCCTTTAAATAACAGATCTTTCTTAGGGAGGTTGAAGAGGGAGAAGGGAGACATAAGTGACTTGGGTCAATAGGATGGAAACATTTTACTATTTTTGAATCACACACTGACAAACTGAATGCTGGCAAAATCTTTAGACCTATATCACAATTTGTCCCCCTTGATACCATCATATATAAAACTAAAAACACCCAGTATATAAATAAAGTGTTATACTGTATATTTTATAACAACTTACTCAGTTGGCAAATAGACTTTATGATTCTTATGTTAAAGATAGAGAAACTGAGAGTCAGTAAGGTGAAACTATTTGCTTGAGATAACAAAGCTTTAATGATTTATATTTTATTACATGGCTGAAGTTATAGGGAACAGCTTTCTTGTATATATATGCATCATGGGGAAATCTGTTAATCATTATGTCAGTAAAGAATTGATTAAGTCAGTCAAGACTTAGTCAGAAAGACCTAATTTAGCAAAATTATCACTGAACTAAGAATCAGTAAATCTAGACTCTAGCTCATCTGTGTTACATATTACCTGCTTAATTGTGATTATATCTTTTGACTTCTTTGAAACTTGGCTTCAGTTTTTACCAGGATGATTGTATTTGATTTTGTCATAATCCTTATTATTTATCAAGGAATTCCAAGATAGTGAGAATGCAAAGCTTTACCTCCTAAAGAAATCAATTTAGAAGGATATCTTTCCCCAACCCCTGAAATGAAAATACAGGACCAAAAGGGTGTTCTCATCAAGATTTGAAAACTTGAGAACCTGACACAAAGGAACAGTGTTGTATAAGAGACTATTTTCAACGCCGTCAATGGCACACTTGAAAGCTGAGTGACATGGTGGTCTGTGCTTGGATTCAACAGGGTCCAATTGGATTCAACAGGACAATTGCAACAAATGCCTAGGGTTGGAAGCTGTAGACAGTGCCACAATAATGCCCTGGGGTGTTTGTTCACGTGGCAAGGTTAAGCCCACCTAGTTTCTGCCTGAACCTATCTCCAGCCTTCTAATTAATTCCACGTGCTACTTGACACCATTTCACAGGAACTATTTTTTGTTAAGTTAAAGAGAAATCTGTGCACTGTGAGCAATTAACAAGGGATTAATCTCCAAAATATACAAACAGCTCATGCAGCTCAATATCAGAAAACAAATGCCAAACAAAAAATTAGCAGACAATCTAAACGTGTATCTCTCCAAAGGCATATAGGTGGTCATAAAGCATATAAAAAGATGCTCAATATCACTATTTACTGGAGAAATCCATAGCAAAAATGCAATGAGGTATCACCTCACTCCAATCAGAATGGCCATGATCAAAATATCAACAAGCAATAAATTCTGGAGAGGATGTGGAGAAAAGGGAACACTCCTGCACTGTTGGTGGGAATGCAATTTTGTATGGTCACTGTGGAGAACAGTATGGATATTCCTACAAAAAGCTAAAAATAGAGCTACCACATGATTCAGAAATCCCTCTCCAGACCATATCAGTTCAGTTCAGTTCAGTCGCTCAGTCGTATCCAATTCTGCGACCCCATGAATCGCAGCATGCCAGGCCTCCCTGTTCATCACCAACTCCCAGAGTTCACTCAGACTCGCGTCCATCGAGTCAGTGATGACATCCAGCCATCTCATCCTCGGTCGTCCCCTCCTTCTCCTGCCCCCAGTCCCTCCCAGCATCAAAGTCTTTTCCAATGAGTCAACTCTTCACATGAGGTGGCCAAAGTACTGGAGTTTCAGTTTTAGCATCATTCTTTCCAAAGAAATCCCAGGGTTGATCTCCTTCAGAATGGACTGGTTGGATCTCCTTGCAGTCCAAGGGACTCTCAAGACTCATATATCCAGAGAAAAACATAATTCACAAGTATGCATACACCCAGATATTCATTTTGGCACTATTTACAATAGCCGGGACATGGTAGCAACCTAAATGTCCATTGACAGAGGAATGGATAAAGATGTGGTACTCGTATGCTTCTCAGCTGTCTCAGTGGTAAAGAATCTGCCTGCCAGTGCAGGAGATGCAAGAGATGTGGATTTGATCCCTGGATTGGGAAGACCCCTTGGAGTAGGAAATGGCAACCCATTCCAGTTTCCTTGTCTTGAAAATTCCATGGAAAGAGGAGCCTGTCGAGCTGTAGCCCATGCAGTCTGAAAGAGTTAGACATGACTGAGAGAGTGAGCACTGTTACATACATACAATGAAATATTACTCAGCCATGAAAGGAAGGGACTTCCCTAGTGGCTCAGTGGTAAAGAATCCACCTGGAATGCATGAGATGCAGGAAGGGGTTTGTTTCCTGAGTTGGGAAGACCACTTGGAGGAGGAAATGGCAACTTGCTCCAGTATTCTTTCTGGGAAAATCCCATGGACAGTGGAGCCTGGCAGGCTACAGTGCATGAGGTCACAAAGAATCAGATATGACTTGAGTGACAGAGATTGCATGCACATGCTGAAATTAATGATATGTATACACCTAAAATTTTTTCAGGTGTTAGCATCAGAGCTTGAAATATTGGGTGGCTTTCAATTATTTATTTCATTTGGTTGCCTAAAGTTTGCTCAGTGTTATTTCACACTGAATAAATTTGAATCCAGTTGTCTCCTCATAAAAGTTATAGTAAGGAACTAATTCAACATATATTTATTAAGTGTCTTCTGTATCTAGCACTCTTTTAGATGCTGGCTAAATTTCAGTGAACAAAACAATCATCTCTGCCCTCATGGAGCTTAGAATTCTGTAGATAGGGACAAATAATAAATAGACTTAAAATTTTTGAGTAGTGATAAATTCCATGAAAGTGAAAATGTTCATCACTCAGTCGTGTCCAACTCTCTTTGACGCCATGGAATGTAGCCACCAGGTTCCTCTCTGCATGGATTCTCCAGGCAAGAATACTGGAGTGGGTTACCATTTCCTTCTCCAAGGGATCTTCCCAATCCAGGGATTGAACCCAGATCTCCTGCATTACAGACAGACTCTTTACCAACTAAGCCACCAGGGTCTACAGTAAAAAAATAAAAACTGGTTAGAGGATTAGGGAGTTCAGGTTAAAGGATTAACTTTATCTCATTATACCTTTGAAAAAGTATCCCAGAAGTCCCTAAAGTTCTCCCTTCCTATTGAAATAATAATCAATGCATTTTGATATTATTATATTATTGAAATTACAAAACCAATGCCATTTCTTTAAGAGGATCACAGAAATTATTGTCACCAAGCATATCTGAAAGATTCAGGAATATGGATATTCGATTATGATCAGAGCAAGAGGTCAGTGATCATGGATGATGGTAGGCAGTGATTTAAACTTAATCAAATGGTATTTACAAGTATGGTTGCTATTCCAGACATGGCCTTTTTCTGGAAAAAAAAAATCACTTGATCTCTGACACGTGGGCCATTTTTTTCTCTACAATAACAAAGAACATCTTAACAGGTTCAGGTGACAGAATACACAGTCTTTTTCTGATCTTTTGCTTCAGTTTTATTGAGAGAGATATTTACCACTTTACCATTCAGGGAGCATCATTGTCTAGAATGACATTGATTTATCATGCATGGACATGAGTTTGAGCACACTACAAGAGATGGTGAAGGACAGGGAAGCCTAGAGTGCTGCAGTTCATGGGGTAACGAAGAGTTGGACACGACTTAGTGACTAAACAACAACAATTAGAAAGCAGAAAGTAGAATGCTAAAGATTTGGGTAAAACTGATACACCTGGAGGGTAAGAATGAGTTACATACGTACTATATGTAAGAAGTTGTCAGAGTGTGTTTTCTGGATGTAAAATGGCATGTAAAATGAGGTAGAAGTTGGTGGTGGTTCAGCTAGATCCTAATTAGCTTCAGGAGGCCTCCTCTTTGGCTTTTGTGTGGGTGGGCTGTCAATAGCTTGCCAGTGTACCTTACTCTTGAGAATTTGCTCTCATTATTTGGAAGTCTTCTTAGCACAGCCTATCACTGAGGCAGTGGAAAACTGCCTTGAGGTTGTGCCGACCCTGGGCCAGCCTACAGCCCATGACTGATTGATACGGAGGCATGAAATTCAGCCCCATTGCCTTGATGTGACACAGCTCTCCATTGTCATTTATGTCCAATCCAAAGCTACACCTAAAGTGAAGTCACTCCTTTCTTGATTTTGCTTTCCACGCACCTTCAATAAATCATCACACAAGAATCCCTACCTATCTCAGACTCACTTATGGGAAACCAGATCTTAGAAAGTCATATGGGGATACAGCCTACAAAGCAAATAGCAATTTCCAATCTTCAACTGAAATTTATGTTGACAGTACCCAATTTGCTAGTTTGTGACTGCTGAGAAATATACTTCAGAAAAACTTTCTTCCACATAGATTAAAATATTTTTAGTTAAATCTTTTAAAACCATATAACGTCAATACATGATTAAAAATACTTTTACGTATATTACTCCAATTGACCCTTACAATAACTCTGAAATACTGAAGTGGCAAATACTAGGAACAATATTTATTGATGATAAAATTAAAAACTTAAGGTTTTAAAAGTCTAGGTGTCTTGCCTAAGATTACATCTAAGGTCAGTGTCAGAATCATAGGTAAATTATAGGTTTTTATTTCCTAAGCAAAGTATTCATCATTCTATATCTAGCTGTCTTCCAGGTTATCATTTACTGTATAAAATCTAATTAAGCAGAAAGTTTTGGTAAACACACATTCATACACACATGTACCTTCCTGCAGTAGATCTGTGATCTGCTTATTCACAAACACAGTCAAGTAAAGATGTCACAACTATGTAGTTTATAGCACAACTATGTACATTTATAAGACTACTGCCAACACAATTCATTTCCTGAAAGAATAACTGGAATCATTTTCATGTCTCTGAAGTTATCTTTAAAATGTATGTCTACCTTGAAAAGTTTATCTTGCCAATCTTCATGCTGGTACTTTAATAAAAGTACAGATAAATTCAAGTTTTCACAGATGGTTATGTAATTGCCAAGATTGAAAAGAGTGGCCTGATCAATCCTCCACTGATTTATCTTATATTACCTGGTTTCTTAAGCTTAAATCCTAAATTTTGAATCAATAGAAATGAAAAGGCTTCTTCCATCAATGACGATTCTAAAGTAGACAGAAGGAAAGGCATGCAATTGTTGGGGGCTTTCAATGCTCAATAAACTGTTTAAGATATTTCATTTATGATAAAAATGTGTTTTTCTCCCAACTAGTGAGCCAATAATTGATTTTCCTTTTTAAAGTCTAAACGAAGTCCCTGTGGCAAAATATTTTCTAAAGAAAATAATACATTTACTCAACTTTCTTGGAGAATATGGCTGATATAGAGTATATTGCATTTCATCTTTTTGGGCTCACATGAAATTGGGAAACACATGAAGGAACCAGATGCAAGGATGCTGAGGACTACTTTTTGGACAACGAGGTTTTTCTATCACAGAGGCCACATATCCTCTTCTCCCTGGACCATCACTTACATGTTTAATGATGCTTTCCATAGGGCAACGTCAAGCAGTTATTGAAATGGCTGTCAACTTCACCTAGCTATACTTGCCTTGCAGGGGAGACAGGCCACATCGAGTAAGTGGGAGTTTGCATTTATTTATAAAGATCTGGGCCGACATCAATATTTTCAGTAACTTATGTCAGTTGGACTTTTTGCCTCGGGTGAATGGATTTTGAATCTATTCTAATATAAATAAGATACAAATCTCAATGTTCTCTTCAAAAATGTTGAGATACTGAATACAGGGCCAATGACAGCCACAACTGTATCTGATGAAAGAAAGTATCTTACTAAAGTATTTCTTGTTGTTTGTTGTTTAGTCATTAAATTGTGTCAACTCTTTTGTGACCCCATGGACTGTAGCTCACCAAGCTCCTCTATCCATGGGATTCTCCAGGCAAGAATATTGGAGTGGGGTTGCCATTCCCTTTTCTAGTGTTTCTAGATTACAAGTTGCCAAACAATCCTATTAGTTAAAAGCAAAAGACAAAATTTGCACGCAAAGGAGAGATTTTAGATTTGTGCATGGTTAGAAAAGTATCTAAAACTATCAAATGTATCTCATCTGTTTGTTTGTTATCAATTGTTTAGTCATTTGGGGAGGTTGAATGAAAGGCATAATCTTAAATCAAAGTACTTTAGCAACTGTAATATTATTTCCACTACCTAGTGCATATTTTAGGGCTTCCCTGGTGGCTCAGAGGTTAAAGTGTCTGCCTGGAATGCGGGAGACCCGGGTTCGATCCCTGGGTTGGGAAGATCCCCTGGAGAAGGAAATGGCAACCCACTCCAGTACTCTTGCCTGGAGAATCCCATGGAAGGAGGAGCCTGGTAGGACTACAGTCCATGGGGTCGCAAAGAGTCGGACACGACTGAGCGACTTCACTTCACTTCACTTCAGTGCATATTTTAAAGGCTGAAAGCAAACATTATTTGTGGATAAAATACTGATATTTTTAGTAACCAATCAGGAATGGAAATCAAATGTTTCCAAAGAGGTCAGGCATGTTCTGGGTACCTCATTTGAAAATATAATTTTGCCCCAAGTCAGCTTCCCCAGTTCAAAAAAAGAGGCTGAGATGAGACTCAAATTTAACCCAGGAGTTTATACTGGCTCTTCTGGGATTAAACAGGCCCCTTATTAACACTGTCCTCCTTATCTAAAATGTCTCTAACTCTTGGTGAGCTGTGAAAGATCAAACCAGTCAGTTCTAAAGGGAATCAACACTGAATACTCACTGGAAAGACTGATGCTGAAGCTCCAATACTTTGGCCACTTGATGTGAAGAGCCAACTCATCAGAAAAGCCTCTGATGCTGGGAAAGATTGAAGGCAGGAGGAGAAGGGGACGACAGAGGATGAAATGGTTGGATAACATCACCAACTAAAACAGACATGAGTTTGAGCAAGATCGAGGAGATGGCGAAGGATAGGGAAGCCCGGCATACTGCATGCAGTCCATGGGGTCACAGAGAGCTGGACACGACTTAGTGACAACACCACAATGGCAAAAGTTCAGCTCACTATTTGCAGAAAGGCACTTGATGTGGAAGTAAAGAGACAGATGACAAAGACTATGGAGTGAAGATTATGGAAACATTAGTTGACCTCAGGACAAATGTTTCTTCCTCTTAGAGGATAGGAGTGGCCTAGAAAATGCAAGTGAACAGGCAGTTCTTATTTGGCTAGAAGTACCGCCTCTGTGCTCAATCACACTAGTCTGGGTCAAACAAGACATAACTGCCCCACCAGCAACCTCCCTGTGCTTAACCCAAGAATATAGTCCAGGCTGCTGCCAAGACCACACGTGTTGGTGATTTCTCAACGAACTCCTTGGAGGCCTACGAATCTTTTCATTTCTCCAACCTATATTACATCCCCATAAAACCAACCTGAAACTGAGAGGAAAGAGAAAATAAAACTCACCTACACCTGGAATTTCTGTTGAATCCCATTGTGTCAATATATTTGCATTCTAAAGTTCTAACATAGAAAGGCCTATTGTTTTAAGATGGAGTCAGAGAAAAACATTTCGTTAACTTGTACCTCAATTTACTAGATTAAAATTAGAAATAATTTTTTCAGCAGGTGAAAAATGTATCCAAAATATGTTTATGCCTCAATTCTAAATAATTATATTTTGCTTAGGATTTAGGCTTCCTCAATGGCTCAGTGGTAAAGAATCTGTCTGCAATGCAGGAGACTGGGTTTTATCCCTGGGTTGGGAAGATACCTTGGAGAGGGAAAGGCAATCCACTTTACAGTCCATAGGGTCACAAAGAGTTGGACATGACTGAGCAACTGAACAACAGCAACCAATATTTTTGCCTGGGGAATTCCATGGACAGAGGAGCCTGGCAGCTATAGTCCATGGGGTTGCAAAGAGTCTGACACGACTGAGCGACTAACACACACATGTACACATAAGGATTTAATGACAAGGATCCATTTTCAGTTCTAAATTGAATTGCATAACTAAATTTCTCTATATGTGTGCTTAGCGTGTGATTTTTTAAAAGATAGCTGTCTGTTGGATTTGCCTGCTAATAATTTATTTTTGGAGTATAGCATGCTTATATTATTATGTTGAGTTTTTAAAATATTTTTATGCTTATAAGCATTATAATTAAAATTTATTGTGCTTCAAGTTCACTGATTTTAGTAAACTATGGATATTATTTTAAGTGAAATCATGAGATATATGGCATTTTCAGGAATATAACAAATAAAAGCTAAGATAACAATGTGACCCTGCACTATAATATTACAAACTCTTCTTTTTCAAGTGTTAGGATGGTGTGACATGAAAGTCGCTCAGTCATGTCTGACTCTTTGCAGCCCCATGGACTACAGGCCACAGAATTCTCCCGGCCAGAATACTGGAGAGGGTAGCCTTTACCTTCTCCAGGGGATCTTCCCAGCCCAGGAATAGAACTAGATCTCCCACATTGTAGGCAGATTCTTTACCAGTTGAGCCACCAGGGAAGCCCCAAGATGGTGTGGTGGGGGGTTAAGAATGACTTCAAGTATAGATCTAAGTTTGTATCTCATCACTTACAAGCAACATAGCAACTGACCTCTTTAAGCTTCAGTTTTTGCATCTGTAAATGAGCATGATAGAACCCATCTTCACCCCTTTGAAAGGGTAAAGCAGGAAACAGTATTTGAAAATGTTGGGAGAGTATATAAATAATGTCCAATAAAAGGTAGCTATTTTTATTAAATTTAGTAACATTTGAGGACTCAGAAATTGAATTTAAGAAGAAAGTAAATAATTACTGAGAGCATACTAGTAGACACTTCACATGTTACTGAAATTAATCCCCACAGCAAATCCATGAAATGGAATTACTAACACTGTGTTATAAATGAGAAAACCAAGATCAAAAAGATTAAATAACTTATCCACTAAGTGTGCTTGATTTAAAAATATGTTTTTTTCCCCACAATTATACCATGTTGAGCTGCACCTGTACACCATCCAACTGGGTGCATAGCACTCAAAAAGTTTGATATTTAACATTTTAAGTCATGTGTCGACTTGTCCACTGTGGAGAACATCTGGATTGTATTGGTTGCCTAATAATCATTCCCCTTACTAAGAAAATCTTTATTTTCTTTTGAGAGAGCCTTCTGTCTTATTAGTGATAGAAATATGATTCCAGAATCAACTTCTTGATATGGAGGAAAAGGAGACAAATCCTCCTCTCCCAGGCCCTCTAGCCAGCAGGCAGGCACATGGTCTAAACTCTGACCATTCTGAGACTTGAGTCTTTAGCTGAAGTCCATGTTCAGATTAGAAGTTTCTTAATCCCTTCAGAGGCAATGGCTCTGAAGCAGATGTTGCTCTCCCTGCTTTCTATTGTTGTCACTGCAGAGTTCTTCTTCAGCCCCAGCCCTCTGTTGATTCTGCATTCACCCTTTCACAACCGACAGGTTCTCTTGTGTATTTAGTCAATCGTGTCAGACTGTTTGCAACCCCATGGGTTGTAGCCCGCCAGGCTCCTCTGCCCGTGGAATTTCCCAGGCAAGAATAGTGGAGCAGGCTGCCATTCCCTTCTCCAGGGGCTCTCTCTGACCCAGGGGTTGGACCCAGGTCTCGCCCACTGCAGGCAGATTGTTTACCATTTGAGCCACCAGGGAAGTCCTACCGGTTCTCTTAGCCAATCTCTTTATCTTGCTTGGGTCCAGATTCCTAATTAACGTGCATATACTTCTCACGCTTGTCTGTTTCTATTTCTATACCTAGAGTACCAGTACAGGACAATGTTTCAGAACATAAAATTTGCAGCCAACCTCCGTGGGTTCAAATGCCACCTCTGCTGATTACTTATGTCTTCATCTGTGTCCACCTCAGAGGGCTACTAGAATTAAAGCAATTATTTGTAAGGTTCTTAAAGCAGCATCTGGCATATTTTACTCTTTATGTCTGTGTTTCGTGTCATAGCTCACTTGGGTTCCTATTGTGAAAGAATCAACATTTAACACTTAAATTTTGAATCCTAAGAAGCATTTTTATAATTCTTCTATCCTCCATTTGTTTGTTCCAAAAATTCAGACCCTTCCAAGCTGGAGAAAAGACAAGTGCAGGCTAAACCCCTGTCTTGCTGAACGATTTGTAGAAGGGCAGTGTACCGATGTCACAAATGTGACACTGACATTACTTCTCGGCCTTAGTGACCCAGCCGAGCCGGTCCCATCTCCCACTTACACAGCTGGGATAACCTGAGTCTGGCACCTCTCCCCACTCCATTAGAGCAGCGTGCACTGTGCTGGGTTTATCTGGCAGTCATTGCAGGAGCCCGTAATTCTCGAACTAGCAGGTCTGCGGTCTGTAACTTCTGCTTTGTTGAGCCTCTAGCAGACCATCCCCTTCACAGGCACTGTGTCGGCACACTCAGCGGAGGCCACCGCGGTGAACAGATCAAGTGTGGACCCTGCTCTCTGCCCTGCCTGTCAGGAGAAAGAACAGGATGACTTTACCGTGACCTTGTTGGGTTTTAAGGTTCCCAGACAGAGAGTTAGTACCGCATTTTGACTTTAGCCTCAGACCATACACGCTGTGCCCCGTGGGATGAGCGTTGCTATGTGTCGGGGCAGCAGGCATCAATTGCAAGAACTGCGGAGCCTGAATCCCATTTTCTTCCTTGTCTGTTCTTTTAAATCAGCTTCTACACACCAATTGCTCATTGTAAAAGTGATTTCCTTTTTTGTTCATTCTTCTGCTTACCCATGTACACAGTTTTAATTAGCTTTCCTTTGGGTCAGAATTTCCCTTCACTCTGTTGCTGTTCTATTGTATATTGCAAGGAGTGTTCTGTTCAGGGGAGCTTTGTAGGCTAAAACATATAACATATAGTATTAGGAAGGTAGCATGTTCTAGTCTCACTTTTCCAGGCATCAAGATTTTTTTTTTATATAAGGTTATTCTTTAAAACTTTTGAAACCTGTTTCTAGGGTTATTAAGTTAGATATTGAATGCCTGTTAACAGACAGACAGTAAAGGAAATGTAACTGAGAGAGTTATATTTCTTTATTCAACCCAGTTGAGGTAAGTTACCAGTGAAAGCATCCACTTAAAGTGCAGGGCACACAAAAGCATTTAAATGAGTATTTGTTGAAAGAAACAGTGACTAAACTTGCGTCTTCCTCTCAGAAGCACATCAGAATGTGAAATATTCAAAGAAGTCGTTAAGCGATTCTTGTGTTTGTTCTTCTGATCGTATACTTAAACTATGTTATCATTACCACTAGAAATAGATACAAGATGAGATGCTAATTGCATGAAAATAACTATTGAGTTTGAACAAAGCAAATGGTAGACATTTACAGTATTTATTAATAGGTCGCTGCCTTCATGCTGAAATAAGGCAAGGGAAATTGCAAGGTGAAGTATTATTCAGCTGCAAGGAAGTCATTTATCATTTTTAGTTAAGAACTTAGACTGTCAAACTCGATAAATGAAATAGTCCATTGATACAACTACAATTGCTGATGCATAGCTTCAATATATAATGCCTAATTAGATGTACTCAATTAAATTATTTCTATGTAAACTGTTTGTGTTTCATAGAATGCACAGTGGAATTTTTGAAGCCGTTCAAGATTGTTTCAGATTACTCATGGGCTTTTTGCTGCAACCTAAATTTCCAAAGGAAAATTGTTAAACACTGAGGATTTCAAAAATGAACTTTGCCTCGTGGAAGACAGTATTAGGCATTCTATAAATCTTACAGTGATATTGCATCTAAGAACTCTCCAGGAGATAACAAAGATGGTATACCATGGGATGCAACATTTATTCCTTTCCAAGCAGTGACCTTTACAGTGCATTTTCAGCATGACCAGTGCCTTTTAAAACTGCCCAGTGTCACATATAAATCCTTTTCTCTGCATTGTATTCTGAACAAGGATATGGCAGGAATATTCAGCATTAATTCATAAACATGGACCTTGTGGTTTAAATCCTAATGGAGTAAATTAGTGGTGATTATGACTGTTCTTATTTTATGTCTCTTTTTGTATGAATTTGATGGATTTCCCCAGTACAAATTCAAGTGTCATACATAAGACTGGTTTATCTTTCAATAACCTGGCTTATATCTTAAATACTACCCTTTTTATAACTGGATTTCCACTCACAAATTGCAGAGAAACTGTTCTGAAATCTGAGTAGGTGACTTAAAGGGGGGAAAAAAACTGAAGAAGAAAGTAAAAGAAAAATCTATACAATTTTTTTCTCATTTACTGTATAACATGAATTCAATTTCATATCTTTAAGGCAATTCATGTGAGGCATGGGTACACTCAGGATAAAAAGTTCTATTTGTGAACCTGATGTGACTTAGTGATTGTCCACCTTTGTAAACAAAAATCTCAAAAAAAGCTAACAGAAACTTTATTACTACTCACGTACAGATCATTTTATGCCTAATGAAAATAAAGGTCAAAGGTCAAACCAAACCCCAGGGATATCACAAGTCAAATTCTAAGTGAAATTGTTTATCTGGTGACATATGATCCAAACAACAGTTGAAATTCAATTGTTTATGAAGCTTTCAGGGCCAAATGATCGTTTAGATTATACAAATTAAAAGCAAGACATTTGATTTCACACCTAAATCAGTCATCATTCATAAAATATCTTCCTGATCAAAATATATTATGAACTTTTTATTAAGGTGAAGTCGCTCAGTCGTGTCCGACTCTTTGCGACCCCGTGGACTGTAACCTACTAGGCTCCTCCGTCCATGGGATTCTCCAGGCAAGAATACTGGAGTGAATTGCCATTTCCTTCTCCAGGGGATCTTCCTGACCCAGAGATCGAACCCGGGTCTCCCACACTGGAGGTAGACGCTTTAACCTCTGAGCCACCAGGGAAGCCTAAATATAGTATAGAATTTGTAAAATGCAATTATAATATTAAATCATATGATTAATTCTGTATATTGTGAGGAGCAAGATAGATTAAAATGTAAAAATAAATATGACATTTTCTTGTATAGAGCAATAAGTATAAAAGCAAGATGGTGAAGCAGAAAATGCCAAAATATCTAAATTCAAATCTTTATTGTTCTTGTTGTTGTTGTTGAGTCATTCAGTCCTGTCAGAATCTTTTGGGCACCATGGACTACAGTTTGCCAGGCTCCTCTGTCTATGGGATTTTCCAGGCAAGAATACTGCAGTGGGTTGCCATGCCCTCCTCCAGGGCCTCTTTCCCACCCAGGGATTGAACCCATGTCTTTTACATCTCCTCCATTGGCAGGTGGATTCTTTACCACTGTGCCATCTGGGAAACCCTAAATTGAAATCTAGTTGATACTTATTAGCTTCATTTACTCTGAGCCCTAGGTCCATATTTTAAAAATAAGAAGCATAATATTTCCGATCACAGTATTGTTGGGAGTATATAAGACAGTATATGTGAAAGTAGAATGCCTATAGAAGATTCTCAAATTTTTAATTTACTTAAATTTCTTTGGGATTATCCCCGTCATATGAAGTCCAAGTGTTCAGTTTCCAAAAGGTAAGATATCCACAGCTTTTAACATTAGAAATCAGAAACCTCCTTGTTTGTTATGCCAACCAAACGAGGTCCAAATAAACTAGTTAGCTCTCTTAAAGAAGGAATGCAAAAGACTCTGTTGCAGGAAGGAACATGTTAAAGCACCTGTGATCCAGTAAATTCTAGCTCCAGCTAAATAAAATTCTAAGGTACTCTTTTACCTGCAAAATGTTTTATTGTTTACAGATCTCAAACTAAGGCAAATAATGATCTCTGCAAAGTGGAATTCAAAAAATCATCACAAGAAAGTATGCAGAGTAAAGGTAATTTTGATAAGATTACAAGAAAAATCAATGAAGTCTAGCCAAGTCTAGTTCCTGTGATAATGCTATAGTTATCATACTTAATCATTTTAATATTTTTTATTGACTTATCAGACTATGTCTGTTCTTTACTACATTTCTGGCAGACAGTCCACAGTTTTTCAGACCATCAATAATTATTCTAAAGTTTTTAAATATGAAGAGTTCTTGCTTTGTGCTATGTTAACTGAGGCCCTAAACTAAATGATAAAGAAAAATTCCCCTTAATTCATGCCTCAAGATCAAAATCCAATATGAACAAATCTCTTTAACTGTCATAAAAGTACAACCTCAGTCTTTTATCTCAAGTGAGACTCAGGAGGTATCTCCCCAAAAGCACCCTGTTTTGTGCCCAGGCCAAACCTAAGGACCACAAGTCATTTATATGCACCTTATGGAGCAGGAACAAGCAACACAATCAGTCTAAATGAGAAGTCAGCAATGAACAACAAGTCCGTAGATGGCAGGAGGCCTGGTTTAGTTGCTGATGAGTTTTATAGAACCCAGATATCCTGCCACTTATATAGGACATTTTCATTATCAACAGAATTTTAGGCAACATGGAGAGGCATAAAACAATCCTTGTTTGTAAGGAATTATAATCTATGCTGATAATAAACATCTTTAGTGAAACCAAAATTTAAAAATAAAGAAAATGGAAAGAGCAATTTTAAAATTTAATAATATATTATGAAGTCATTTGTACATTTAACGTATATTTGAATGCCTATACTTTTCTAGCAATGAGTACAATTTAAAAGCTAGCAGAGTGTTTAGCTATAGAAATATATTTTTGATATAGATATTGGAAGTAATCTCTGTGCTATATTTAGATGTAAGAATTATATCTAAATAGCATCTCTGACGGAGAAGGCAATGGCACCCCACTCCAGTACTCTTGCCTAGAAAATCCCATGGATGGAGGAGCCTGGTAGGCTGCAGTCCATGGGGTCGCTAGAAGTCGGATGCGACTGAGCGACTTCACTTTCACTTTTCGCTTTCACACAATGGAGAAGGAAATGGCAACCCACTCCAGTGTTCTTGCCTGGAGAATCCCAGGGACAGGGGAGCCTGTTGGGCTCCTGTCTATGGGGTCGCACAGAGTCGGACACGACTGAAGCGACTTAGCAGCAGCAGCAGCAGCAGCATCTCTGAACTTAAAAAATGTAAAAAGAAAGTGCAAAGTATTCTATAAACAAATTCAAGGAGATTTATGAATGAAAGATAGTGGTAACTTATACCAGCTTCAGTGTATTGGGTAATTATGCTAATGGATAATATTTATTGAGCACTCATTGTGTCTCAAGCACTGGCATAGTCACTTTTATATGAATTAATTTATTTAACTCACATAATAATATTTCAAAATAGATGCTATTTACACCATTTTAATCAGTGAAGAGATTGATATAAATATGTGAAATAACTTTGTTAGGTTAAACAGCTCATAAATAGCAAAGTTGGGGCTAGAATTCAGAGAACAGGGCATCAGAGCTGAGTCATAGCCACTAGGTATACTGATTTCCTCTCAAATAAATAGAAGTTTTAAGGAAAGTTTCTTATTTATTGAATTCAATGTACTTTTTAAACTATAAGAGGAAAATGCTGCTTCATTTGGCTTATTGTCTATCCTGCTTTGATGATCAATTCAGTCCATACTCTCTTCCATGTTCCCACACCAGTAATGCCAGCACACACCTTAAATGAGATGTGGCATATAGAACTAAAGCTTGTATTAGTTCAGATCATTTGTCTTCATAAGACACTATTACAGTAAAAATGGAGGAAATTGAGAGAGGTGTGCAGCTGCTGGAAAGTGTACAAAGAGGGCGGGGAATGAAAATCACACAGAAAAGGAGACAAAAGCATCTGAACTGTGAAATGGCCTGAGCGTTGTTAGCGCCAGAATCTTTAAAAAGGTAGCAACAAGAGCTGTATCTACCCTCTTTGTTTTTTAATCAATAGTTATACTCTATGAAAGTTTATGTAAATTATTAACTTATACATATACATTTACACACACATAAAAGAGTAGGCAGAGAGAACTAGTTTTTTTCTTTTTACCTTTTTAAAATAGGAACATATTTTCTTTAATGCCATATCATTTATTAATATTATAGCCTAACATGCATTCTGGAAGAAAATGAATAGCAGTTCAGTTCAGTTTAGTCGCACCCAGCTCTTTGTGACCCCATGAACCACAGCATGCCAGGCCTCCCTGTCCATCACCAACTCCCAGAGTTCAACCAAACCCACATCCATTGAGTCAGCAATGCCATTTTAAGAAGAGGTGGTAAGAATACACAGAAGAACTATGCAAAAAAGATATTCACTACCCAGATAACCACGATGGTGTCATCACTCACCTAGAGCCAGACATCCTGGAATGTGAAGTGAAGTGGGCCTTAAGCTAGTGGAGGTGCTGGAATTCCAGTGAGCTATTTCAAATCCTAAAAGATGATTCTGTGAAAGTATTACACTCAATATGCCAGCAAATTTGGAAAATTCAGCAGTGGCCACAGGACTGGAAAGGTCAGTTTTCACTCCAATCCCAAAGAAAGGCAACACCAAAGAATGCTCAAACCACCAGACAATTACACTCATCTCACACACTAGCAAAGTAATGCTCAAAATTCTCCAAGCCAGTTTTAACAATACATGAACCGTAAATTTCCAGATGTTCAAGCTGGATTTAGAAACGGCAGAGGAAGCAGAAATCAAATTGCCAACATCCGTTGGATCACTGAAAAAGCAAGAGAATTCCAGAAAAAAAACATCTACTTCTGCTTTATTTCTATGCCAAAGCCTTTGACTGTGTGGATCACAACAAATTGTGGAAAAGTCTAAAGAAATGGGAGTACAAGACCACCTGACCTGCCTCCTGAGAAATGTGTATGCAGGTCAGGAAGTAACAGAACTGGACATGGAACTGTTGCAGAAGCCAGTACTTTGGGAAACCAAGCACCACACTTGGAGAGTTGGAGAACTCAGGTTTATTATGCTAACGGGCTCAGAGGTGTGAACGCTTCAAGCTCTGAGCCCCAAGCAAAAGAAGTTATAGAATTTGTATACACGGACAGGCATGAATCAGCAGGTTTGTGGGTTTGCAAGGGCTAGGGCGATTGCAAAGAGCAGGACAAGAGTGAGTGAGATAAGCTCCAGTTCCTAGTATTGTGAGTCCTCACTTTCTGAGACCTAGGTGATCTAGACTTTGCAAGGAACAAGCTGAGTTACAGAGGCAGAAGGATCAGGAGGTTATAAAAAAATTTTAACTTTTCTTCTTCATTCCCCCATGTTGATGCTTATATCACTCATTTTAAAAAGCATCATCTCAAGTTTTGGTAGGACATTCATAGTTCCCCATTATTTAGGAAACTATATTGAGCTATTGCCATTTGTAACTTTATGGATTTAATCCAAGAGGTTATGAACTGGGTAACTGTATTGAGAATACAAGGGCCAAACAAGAGTACCACAAAGATCATGAACAGAGGAACTGTTAAAGGGATAAGCCACGATGCCCAGCTCCAGATATTGCTCCAATTACTCCAGGAATTAGCTAGTTTCTCTCTCCTTTTTATGATTTGTTCCCTTAGCTGTTGGGCCATGTCCCTGACTATTTCTGATTGGTTTACATGAAAGCGGCATTCTTCATTCAAGAAGAGACAGAGTCCCCCCTTTTCAGCTGTCAGTAGGTCTAGCCCTCTCCTGTTCTGTAAAACCACCTCAGCCAGGGTGTCTAGTTGGTCCTGTAATGAAAAACACAGCAATAATACCGATTAGGGATAAAGACCAGGGTTGACGATGAAACCCCATTGATATTGATTGATAGCCAGATTATCAAGCTTCTGCCGTGTGTTGACCAGCCAGCTGCCAGAGTGTGGCTGGAGCAGGGCTTAGTATTCTTCGTGGGTGAAGGCTGTTTTCTTTAGAACTGGACCTTGGGGAGGCTTTTGGGGTTCCAAACTGCTTTCCAGGGGTCCTCATCACAAGAAGCCACTGCCTTCTTGATTCTGGGGTGGTGGATCCAAGGGATGATGTCTGTAACTTTATCAGCAGTAGGGGTTGTCAGGATGACCATGTGGAGACCTGTCCAAACTGGCTGAAGTGGTTCCTTTTTTCAATCTTTAACCCATATTTCATCTCCTGGCTGATAGGGATGAACCCAGTTGTTCAAGGGAATGGGTGTTCTTTCTAAGGTTTCTTAGGAGATATGGCAGAAGACTTTCCCAGGGCCTGGAGGTGTCAGAACATCCCCAGGTCAGCTAGTTGCTGGTGGCCTCCCTTGAGCTTTTCTATCACTGGGGTGGTCTCCTGTATAAGATCTCAAAGGGAGAATAGCCTGAGGACCCTGGGGTGCATTTACAGAAGGAGGTGAGAGTCCACAGGATGATAAGGCAGCTTGTTCCAGCATTGTCTGGGTGTTGGCTGGGGGATATTCTTGTCATACTACTACTTGGAGAAACAAACTTAACAAGGAAGTTAAAGATACATGGCCCAAAGATAAATGAAGTAGGAAAACTGCTGGGGGTCTAGTCAGGAGACCCAGGTCCAGACATTGGTTCATGACATTAGTGTTTCTCTAGGTATGAGAAGATGCAAGAATTTGGACTCATAAAAATCTTTACCTGAGAACATCTCACTATCTGAAGGCCTGTTTTTCTGGGTTTCTCCCAGAGCACAGAGTGCCTTATTCTTTGTCTCCACCCTGAACTCCTTTCAAGGGGGTGGTGAAGGTCAGCATCTTATAGTGGTCATGACTTAATCTTTGTAGAGGCAGCTGGCAAGGGCCAACTTCCAGTCAGCAGGGCCCCTTCATAGTCATATTTGACCATGTTTGGGGGCATTTTATGGTCACTGTGTCCTCAGCACCGCTGAGAAGGCTTATTCCCAGGTCTAACAAAGATTCCATTGACAGGCCACTCAATGTGTTATCACTAGACCAGGCCTTGTAAGTAAGCAAGTCTCTGGACCGTACTTGTCTTACTAGCCTCTTGGTCCAGGAAAATACTTCCTCTTGTTGCCTCCTCTCATATCTGCTTCTGCTGCTGCTGCTAAGTCACTTCAGTCGTGTCCAACTCTGTGCGACCCCATAGATGGCAGCCCACCAGGCTCCTCCGTTCATGGGAATTTCCAGGCAAGAGTACTGGAGTGGGATACCATTGCCTTCTCTGCCTCTCATATCTAGAGGTACATTATTACAATTATTGATCTCATATGGTAATGTAAGAAATAATCTTCTGAAACAAGCTACATAGAAAATAATATAGCTAGCAGTTATTAGTAAGGTCACAAGCAAGAATTTAAGTCAAGAGCTTTCATTGGGTATAGCCTGGTATACCCTAGGTCATCTGACTCAGTTAAATGATTATAGGCAAGTGTTAATCTCCTGGGTGTACTTCATGGAGCATCTGAGACTTATCCAAAGATTGGTTACTGAGATAAACTTTAGAAACAATCTTAGAGTATCCTTTTTAATAACTTAATTAAAACTTTTAGCAATATAACATAACAAGAAACTATCTCAGAAGTGAGTCTTAGTAAGCATAGACCTTAATTAGCAAAACTATAACTTAATATTCAATGAAACATACTTTTTTTTTTTTATTTTTTGAGAACTCATTGTGAGGGCATTAACACTGTAGCCAGGGATGGCTTTAATCATCAAATGAAAATTAAGTCTGTCAGGGAGCTGGGAAAAGCCAAGTGGCCATCTTGGATTTCCCATAGCCCTGGCTCTTTGATTTTTAGCTGTTTATCCATTTTTAATTTCTTGATTTAGGAGCAGACTATTGCCATGTTTTAAGGACATCAGGATAGCAAAAGTCTTACCATGAGGGATTATTTCTTATAGAAACAGAATGAGCTTTGTCGACATGTACCATAATCTTAAATAATGTTCATTTACTTTACCAAAGTACCAGAAAGATTTAAAAACAAATATAAATCACTTAAAGGCAAAGAAATTCATAATCTGTTATCGAAAGCTGCGTTCTAAGACAACTTTGTTCTCTAAACATAGAGAAGACCAAATTCCAGTCTGGTACCAGCTTACTATCAATAACAAAGTTTGTTTATCAGTTAATCTTAGAAAGTCTTTTCCATAAAGCTTGAAGAACTGGCAGTATTCTTCTAAAGGCATGAGAGTAAAACCGTAGAAGGCATGTTTAAAATCTGATTCTATTGCAATTAACAAAGAAACCTGATCATTGTTGTGATATGTAGCACTTTAATATGATAACTAGAATGATAATTGACCATATTTTATCAGGACATATCATATCTATATGAGTTTTACATAATACTAGGATATATATATTAGTAACATCAACCAGTATACATTAACCAATAGAGTATAACCCGAAAAGATCTATCACCCCTTTAACAGTACTTCCCATGTAATTTAAAATGTCCAATGAACCTAGGTAGCTTAATAGCTCTTTTTGATGTCTCAGGGGCCCACTGAAGCATCCCAAAGTTAGCTAGAAGTCAAGTTATTTAGGAAGTTTTGTTGATAAATATCAAAAGGATTTATAACACTCAATCAGGTAGGATCATATAAGTCACTGTGAAATAATAGCTATTTACTTAGCCAAAGACAGCAAAAGATTTCAAAGGTAAATACAGAACAGATCAATTAAGAGGTAAAGAAAGTTAAATCTATTATTAAAAGCAGTTGAACATCTGAAGAAAGCATGTCTTTTTAACAGAAAAAGGCCAAATTTAAGTTTTTGTACCAGCTTACTTTAAACTCATTTAGGAAAACTTAACTAAATTTATTTTAAACGTAGTCAGTCCTAACCATCCGCAAAACTTTTTTTCAGGGTCCACTTTTCACAAACTTTTTAAGCACTCTTTGTAACAGCCACCTGTAAGTCAGACCTACTTTGCTTTCCCTTTATAAAATGTGATTTTATTTTTTATATCTTCTCTATTAAAAACATACATCTTACTTCCTTATTAGATTAGCAAATAAACATTAATATTAGATATTTACTATCGAATATTTCCCAGTTTACATAAATCTGAAGTTTATTTAGGTTTATTTTTCTTATATTTAGAATTGTTTGATATGTAAGCACTTACTTTTCTTTAGGCTAATTAAATTAGAACTTATTTACAACTTAAACAACATTATCAAAAAAGAGAAAAGACATATACTGAGACACACATAAATTCAGACAGACAGACTGACAGAGATTGTATGGCTTTCTGTTTGAGAATTATAATATCTCTTTGGCCCCTTTTTTTTCTTTGCTTGAATATCTAATTTTCCCAAGGCTGAGGTCTTAGGGAAAGTTGGCTGTGTATTTCAAGGACATGAAAAGGGTTAACTTCAAGCTTTTTCCTAGGCAGGTCTTTTAACAAGCTAGTTGTTTTTAATTGCTTATGCAAAAAAGAATTAGTTTTGCAGTTTCCAAAAAGAAAAATTTCTCTCACTCCATTCAATCAGCAATCACGCACTCACAATCACTCAGAAGCTATCACAACGCCTCCCTTCTCCTGAGTCCCCTTAACTGTTGCTCCCTTCCTGGGAGCCCCGAGGAGGTTATCAGTCACGATGCCTTCCTTCTCCTGAGTCCCCAGGTTTCCTTAACTGCTGTTCCCTTCCTGGGAGCTCCAATGAGGAGATCAGCCACCTCTTCTACCCGTTGGGGTAAGATCTGACTGGGGCCTGGCCCCTGTGGCCATTCCTGGTGAGTTGGTCCATCCCTCCAGTGAGTCCAGTTGGGGCTCGGCCGTCCGGAGAGAGAACACCAGTGTGAAAGAGAACCCGGAACACCGTCAGGTGGTGCGCCTCCTTGCTCGTCTCGGGATTCCTTTGTTCCAGCCGGGCCGAGCCATCAGTCTGGCAGCTCAAGCGACTGGTGTGATTGGAATCTCACTGGGGCCTCCAGAAATGTTGCAGAAATCAGAACTTGAGAAACCAAGCATCACCCTTGGAGAGTTGGAGGACTCTGGTTTATTATGTCGACGGGCCCAGAGGACTTAACATTCCAAGCTCTGAGCCCCAAACAAAGGAGTTACAGAGTTTTTATACACAGACAGGCATGATTAAGTGGGTTTGCAGATTTTCAGGGGCTAGGGCAATTGCAAAGAGCAGGACAACGGTGAGTAACATAAGTTCCAGGTCCTATTGTGAATCCCCACTTTCTGAGACCTAGGTGATCTAGACTTTGCAGGGAGCAAGCTGAGTTACAGAGTCAGAAGGAGCAGGAGGTATATATAAGAATTCTAGCTTTTCCTCTTCAGAACAACAGACTGGTTTCAATTTGGGAAAAGAGTATGTCAAAGCTGTATATTGTCACCCTGCTTATTTAACTTGCATGCAGAATACATCATATGAAATGCCAGGCTGGATGAAACACAAGCTGGAATCAAGATTGCTGGAAAAAATATCAATAACCTCAGATATGCAGATGACACCACCCTTATGGCAGAAAGTGAAGAAGAACTAAAGAGCCTCTTGATGAAAGTGTAAGAGGAGAGTGAAAAAGTTGGCTTAAAATTCAACATTCAGAAAACGAAGATCATGGCATCTGGCCCCATCACTTCATGGGAAATAGATGGGGAAACAATGGAAACACTGAGAGATGTTATTTTGGGGGGCTCAAACATCACTGCAAATGGTGACTGTAGCCATGAAATTAAAAGACACTTGCTCCTTGGAAGAAAAACTATGACCAACCTAGATAGCATATTACAAAGCAAAGGCATTATTTTGCCGACAAAGGTCCATCTAATCAAAGTTATGGCTGTTCCAGTAGTCATGTATGGATGTGAGAGTTGGACTATAAACAAAGCTGAGCATCAAAGAATTGATGCTTTTGCAGTGTGGTATTGGAGAAGACTCTTGAGAGTCCCTTGGACTGAAAGGAGATTCAACCAGTTTATCCTAAAGGAAATCAGTCCTGAATGTTCATTGGAATGCCTGATGCTGAAGTTGAAACTCCAATACTTTGGCTACCTGATGTGAAGAACTGATTCATTGGAAAAGATCCTGGTGCTGGGAAAGACTGAAGGTGGTGGGAGAAGAGGACGACAGAGGATGAGATGGTTGGATGGCATGACCGACTCTATGGACATGACTTTGAGGAAGCCCTGGGAGTTGGTAATGGACAGGGAAGGCTGGTGTTCTGCAGTCCATGGGGTTGCCAAGAGTCAGACATGACTGAGTGTCTGAACTGAACTGAACTGAACTTACACTTGATGGGGCTAGTGGTAAATACTCCGCCTGCCAATACAGGAAAGTCCAGTGTTTGATCCCTGGGTCAGGAAGATCCCCTGGAGAAGGGCATGACAACCCACTCCAGTATTCTTGCCTGGAGAATCCTGTGCACAAGGAAACCTGGTGGATTACAGTCCACAGAGTCTCAAAGAGTCGAACACAATTGAGGCAACTCTTTAGCACATAGCAAAGTACTTGGCTCATTTTGAAAGTGGAGTGCTATTGCAACCCCATGAACTGTAACCTCCAGGCTCCTCTGTCCATGGAATTCTCCAAACAGGAATACTGGAGGGTTGCCATTTCCTTCTCCAAGGTTGCTCATACTAAGTAACTAATATTCATTTGTTGACTGATCTGATTTCTCAAAGATATTGAGCTTTCATTGTATACCACAAACTGGGTGTTGTATATTTGCTACATTTAATCCTCAAAATATTATGTAGGTACTCATACTATTGGAGCTTCCCTTTTGTTTCAGATGGTAAAGAATTTGCCTGCAATTCAGGAAACCTTGGCTCCATGCCTATGCTGAGAAGATCCCTTGGAGAAGGGAATGGCTACCCACTCCAGTGTTCTTGCATGCAGAATTCAATGGACAGAGTCTGGTGGGCCACAGACCATGGGGTCACAAAGAGTTGGACACGACTGAGCAAATAGCACCACTTCACTTTCACTCATAATATTATATGCATGTGCCATACTCAGAAGCTCACACATGTCTGACTGTTTGCAAACCCATGGACTGTAGCCTACCACGCTCCTTTCTCCATGGAGTTTTCCAGGCAAGAATACTGGAGTGGATTGCCATTTCCTCCTCTAGGGACTCTTCCTGATCCAGGGATTGAATCTGTATCTCTTGACTATCCGGCTTTAGCAGACAGATTCTTTACCACTAGCACCATACATTACATGAATAAATTATGTAATATGTTAACATGAAATAGATATCATTGTCTTACTCCCTTTCCATAAAAGTGGACAAAATACACCTCTTTTTAAAAAATATTTATTTATTTATTGGTTGCAATGGGTCTCCATTAAAGTGCATGGGCTTCTCATTGTGGTGATTTCTCTTGCTGCAGTGCACAGGTCCAGGCCCATGGGCTTCAGTAGTAGCAGCACACAGGCTCCGTTGCTTTGTGGAATGTGGAATCTTCCTGGACCATGGACTGAACCCATTTACTTTGCACTGGCTGGTGGATTCTTATCCACTCTGCCACCAGGGAAGTCCACCACGCACACCATTTTTCTAAATGAGCTTTCAGGCATATCCCTTTGACAGATAAGGTTCTCATTGAGTGTAGAGGAAGAGAAGCACTTGGGGCAGGAATGAGTGGTGTGTGTGAGTGAGTGTGTATGTGTATCTGTGTGTGTGTTCAGTCTCTCACTCGTGTTTGACTCTGTGATCTTATGGACAGTAGCCCACCAGGCTCCTCTGTCCATGGGATTTTCCAGACAAGAATACTGGAGTGGGTTGCCATTTCCTTCTCCAGGGGATCTTCCTGACCCAAGGATCGAACCCGCCTCTCCTTGTCTCCTGCATTGCAGATGGAGTCTTTTACTGCTGAGCCACCAAAGAAGCCCAGAAATGAGTGGGGATTCCTGTTTATTCTCAGCAGATTTTCTGAAGAAAACTACTTCGCATATCTGCTTGACACTAAAATGTGAAAGTAAAGCTATAAAGATGGCATGTCATATTTTATTTTATGCAAAGTTTATAGCTATCATTGTTTTATAATCTTGAATAGTTATATTAAAAGAAAAATCTGATTGAAGAGTCTTTAAAGTTCAGTAACTTATAGTTCAGAAACAAAATGTTTATGATAAAATTGATTAGTATACTTGCATTATAGTTTA
>SJYT01077281.1:401092-503158 GCA_006410635.1 Cephalophus harveyi
ATTATGATTATCTGGGTCATAAAGATCTTTTTTGTACAGTTCTTCTGTGTATTCTTGCCACCTCTTCTTAATACCTGTCTCTTATACACATCTAGATGTGTATAAGAGACAGGTTTAAATGTAATATACAAAACATGCTAGTGGTATCAACAAAATGAATTGTGCATAATTTATGTTTATATTCTTAAGCTAATATACAGACTGAAGTTATACAGTAAACCCATTAAAATAATTGTGAAAATCTTGTCTGCAATTTCCACTTTATAAAAAATATCTCCATTCCATATCACATATTTCTCCATAGCTGAAAAATGCACGTTTTTTCTTTTTAAAAATACTATCATACAATTTATTGAGATAAAGAATTTGTCATGTGTAAAACATGAAATAAAATGAGCTTCTTATGCCAAGGGGTTTTAAAATGGAGCCAGGAGACCAAAAGGATCTAAGGCACATTCTCACCAGGCAGAATCATGAATTTTCGAAATGGGCCAAAACACAAATATTTCATGGGCTCTACAAAAACACTATTGTCAAGGTTTTTTACCTTCCTCTAGTGATAGCCTTAGTCATCAATCATGTTTCACTAGCCAAGACTAGCTTCTATTTAAACTCTAATTAATTTTTAAAAATATACATCTCCTTTCTTTGCCTTTAAAAGCCCCTGTATTTTACTTTCCAGTTAAGACACTCTTTGGGTCACTATCTGATTCTGTATGACCCAAATTACAATTACTTTATTCCAAATAAATGATTTTTGTTTGAGTGTTGCCTTCTGGGTTTGCCTTGGTTGACATACTTTGTGTTGGAAGTGGGACCTGAGGCAATCTCCCTGCTGTAGGACAGGAGTCTCCTGGAGTGGTGTATGAGACTTTTGCACCCACGGTGTCGGTGAATGGCAACTCCTCCCACCATGAGTCCTCTGAAGCACTGATATTCCCCCTTCTGTTTGAAGGAGTCACCTTTCTCTGAGAGAAGGTACAGTTGTGTTGGTCCAGAGCAATCGCTGCTGGCAGGCTTCTCCTCAGTAGAAATTTCCCTACTTGATGAGCACGCTACCTTTTTTTTTCTCATTACCACTGGAAGGTTTTCCCTGCTTGCTAAGTATCAACCGACTCTTTTCTGTGTGTGCATTTTTCCATATTATTGGACTGTCTTTTCCTAAGTCTCCTCTAGAGACTCCTACCTCAAAGATTCTAGCTAGTTTTGTACTGAGGAATCACAGTGTTTCTTTTGTAAGTTTTGGTCCTAGTGGATTGAAAATAGCTACCATAGACAATTTAAGACTGGGCAAATTTAATGAGATCTTTAATTTCTAAAGAGTCAAATACCACTTTGACATACTTGTAAATATCTGCAAAGATGGTGAAATCTTACTGAGCATGTTTCACGTCCTGAGAGATTGACTTGGTAACCATCAGGTTGAGGTTGCCAAAATATGACTGGACAGAAATGGGTACTGAACATTTGCAACTAAGTTCCTACAGAACTGCTGCTAACCCTCCAGTAATTACAGTGGCCATTATTAAGAATGTCCCAATCAGATTAAAATCATTCACACTTAATACATTCAGTTCAGTCACTAGGTCACGTCCAACCCTTCGTGACTCCATGGACTGCAGCACGCCAGGCTTCCCTGTCCATCACCAATTCCCAGAGCTTGCTCAAACTCCTGTCCATTGAGTCAGTGATGCCATCCAGCCATCTCATCCTTTGTTGTCCCCTTCTCCTCCTGCCCGCAATCTTTCTCAGCATCAGTGTTTTTTCCAATGAGTTGGCTCTTTGCATCAGGAGGCCAAAGTATTGGAGCTTCATCTTCATCATCAATCCTTCCAATGAACATTCAGGACTGATTTCCTTTAGGACTGACTGGTTGGACTCTCAAGAGTCTCCTCCAACACCACAGTTCAAAAGTATCAATTCTTCGGCACTCAGGTTTCTTTATAGTCCAACTCTCACATCCATACATGACTCCTAGAAAAACCATAGCTTTGACTAGATGGGCCTTTGTCGGCCAAGTGATATCTCTGCTTTTTAATATACTGTCTAGGTGGTCATAACTTTCCTTCCAAGGTGTAAGCATCTTTTAATTTCATGGCTGCAGTCACCAACTGCAGTGATTTAGGAGCCCCCAAAATAAAGTCTGACAGTGTTTCCACTGTTTCCCCATCTATTTGCCATGAAGTGATGGGACCAGATGCCATGATCTTAGTTTTCTGAATGTTGAGTTTTAATCTAACTTTGTCACTCTCCTCTTTCACTTTCATCAAGAGGCTCTTTAATTCTTCTTCACTTTCTGATAAGGCATATATCACTTTCACACATATACATTATCACGTGTAAAGTAGATAGTAGGAAGTTGTTATAGAACATAGGGAGCTCAGCCCAGTGCTCTGTGATGATCTGTAAAGGTGGGGTGGAGTGTTGGAGGGAGGTTCAAGAAGGAAGAGTTATATGAATACTTAGTCTGAGTCCCATTGTTGTACTGCAGAAACCAACAAAATGTTGTAAAACAATTATCTTCTTATTAAAATACCTTTTTAAAAATGTAAAAGAGAGAGAGAGGGAAAGAAAATTTAGAAAAGAGTTTACTTAAAGGCAAAGTCTTATAATTTCAACATAGCTTTATTTAAAGTTTCATTGCAAAAAAAATAATAAAAAGGATAAGTGGTGCCTAAAAAAAACCTAGTTAACTGTAAACAAAATCCACTAAGTTACACTCCATATCTAACTTTGAAGGATGGCTACAGTGTGTGCCTCTCCCAGAGCTGACAAGACTCAAGAATTATCTGGTAAACTGCTGTGTTATTCCCTTAAGCAACAGAGGTGAAATTAAAAATTAATAAAAAAGAGAAAAACTTCTTGATTTCTAGGAAATATTGAAATTACACTCCCGACTTTAAACCTGACTCAGAACCTGCAGATGGCATTCTGGAAAAACTAAAAGACGACCACTAAAGGTGAGAATTTTTATTAGAATCAGCCCCCCTGCATTACTATATCCAGTTGAGACAGAGAAATAAAATTTCACATTTTTATCTTCCTTTTTTCCCAATCCATACCTATTGGTTATTGACCCCATTTTTTTTCCCTAAGGATTTCTCCCCCCAAATCCGTTGCCTTCTTGCTTGTCTTAGTTTGCATCCTAAGAATGAGAATTATCCTTCTGCCTGCCTAGGACATGCAAGTTGTCAGTTATTTAATTTCTCCATCTTTGGGAGTGACTCTAGAGTTTGTAAAGATAATATATTTTGAACTGTTTTGAGGTGTTCAGCATTTGCCCAATATTTACTGTTTGGCTCAGCTGAAAATTGTCAGGGGCTTCCCAGGTAGCTCAGCTGGTAAAGAATCCACCTGCAATGCAGAAGACCCTGCTTGGATTCCTGAGATGGGAAGTTCCCTTGGAGAAGAGATAGGCTACCCACTCCAGTATTCTTGGGCTTCCCTGGTGGCTCAGACAGTAAAGAATCTGCTTGCAATGTGGGAGACCTGAATTGACCATCCCTAGGTTGGGAAGTGGAGAAGGCAATGGCACCCCACTCCAGTACTCTTGCCTGGAAAATCCCATGGACAGAGGAGCCTGGAAGACTACAGTCCATGGGGTCGCTGAGGGTCAGACACAACTGAATGACTTCACTTTCACTTTTCACTTTCATACTTTGGAGAAGGAAATGGCAACCCCCTCCAGTGTTCTTGCCTGGAGAACCCCAGGGACGGGGGAAACCTGGTGGGCTGCTGTCTATGGGATTGCACAGAGTCGGACACAACTGAAGTGACTTAGCAGGTTGGGAAGATCCCGTGGAGGAGAGCATGACAACCCACTCCAGTATTCTTGCCTGGAGAATCCCCATGCACAGAAGAGCCTGGCAGGATACAGTTTCATGGGGTCACACTGTGGGACACAACTGAGCGACTAAGCACATCACAAAAAATTGACAAGGTATTAGAAAGAAATTTTAGTGTAACTTTGTAATAAAAAACTGGTCAAATTAGAAGCTGATATCTAGAGCCCTTCTCCTCTAGGCTAAATTTACCCACTGGGGTTGGGGTGGGAGTCCAACATAGGTGAAAGCATGTATCAGTCCTTTAGCACCCAGGTTATAACCTAATTTTTGAGGAATTGGGAGAAATGGTCCTTATGTCACAAAGTCTTCCAAAGCTAGAACTAAAGTTGAAGAGACATGTCAATGTTCCAAGAACATCCCCTATTTATATTAAAGACTTATAATTCAAATATTTTCACTATGTGTTGGAGATATAAAAGATTCACAGCATCTCCTCTGGAAACTCTCATCTTTACCAGCTCCAATTCCTTTGCTGACAAAGGTCTGTATAGTCAAATCTATGATTTTTCCACATGTGATCTCCATACAGTGACAATTTTTCCTCTTCTCTTTCAATTTGAATAATTTATTTTTCTAGTCAGATTGCTGTGGCTAGGACATTAAATACTATGTTGAATAGAAGTAGTGATAGTGAGCAACTTTGTCTTGTTACAGATTTTAGTGGGAAGGCTTTCAGCTTTTACAATTGAGCATTATATTAGTTATGAATTTGTCATGGATACCTTTTATTATGTTTAGATGTGCTCTCTATATATTTATTTTATCATGTTCAGTTCAGTTCAATCACTCAGTCATGTCCGACTCTTTGCAACCCCATGAATCACAGCAAGCCAGGCCTCCCTGTCCATCACCAACTCCCGGAGTTCACTCAGACTCACGCCCATTGAGTCAGTGATGCCATCCAGCCATCTCATCCTCTGTCATCCCCTT
Source organism: Cephalophus harveyi (assembly GCA_006410635.1). Classification (NCBI taxonomy): domain Eukaryota; kingdom Metazoa; phylum Chordata; class Mammalia; order Artiodactyla; family Bovidae; genus Cephalophus; species Cephalophus harveyi. The sequence continues at coordinate 405,868 of SJYT01077281.1, forward strand.
TACCTCCTGCCCCCAATCCCTCCCAGCATCAGAGTCTTTTCCAATGAGTCAGTTCTTCGCATGAGGTGGCCAGAGTACTGGAGTTTCAGCTTTAGCATCATTCCTTCCAAAGAAATCCCAGGGCTGATCTCCTTCAGACGGGACTCGTTGGATCTCCTTGCAGTCTGAGGGACTCTCAAGAGTGTTCTCCAACACCACAGTTCAAAAGCATCAATTCTTCGGTGCTCACAGTTTCTTCACAGTTTTCTTCACAGTCCAACTCTCATATCCATACATGACTACTGGAAAAACCATAGCCTTGACTAGACGGACCTTTGTTGGCAAAGTAATGTCTCTGCTTTTCAATTACTATCTAGGTTGGTTGTAACTTTCCTTCCAAGGAGTAAGTGTCCTTTAATTTCATGCCTGCAGTCACCATCTGCAATGATTTTGGAGCCCCCCAAAATAAAGTCTGGCACTGTTTCCACTGTTTCCCCATCTATTTCCCATGAAGTGATGGGACCGGATGCCATGATCTTCGTTTTCTGAATGTTGAGCTTTAAGCCAACTTTTTCACTCTCCTCTTTCACTTTCATCAAGAGGCTTTATAGTTCCTCTTCACTTTCTGCCATAAGACGTAATCCTTTTCCTATTTGGAACCAGTCTGTTGTTCCATGTCCAGTTCTAACTGTTGCTTCCTGACCTGCATACAGATTTCTCAAGAGGCAGGTTAGGTGGTCTGGTATTCCCATCTCTTTCAGAATTGTCCACAGTTTCTTGTGATCCACACAGTCAAAGGCTTTGGCATAGTCAATAAAGCAGAAATAGATGTTTTTCTGGAACTCTCTTGCTTTTTCCATGATCCAGCAGATGTTGGCAATTTGATCTCTGGTTCCTCTGCCTTTTCTAAAACCAGCTTGAACATCTGGAAGTTCATTGTTCATGTGTTGCTGAAGCGTGGCTTGGAGAATTTTGAGCATTACTTTACTAGCGTGTGAGATGAGTGCAACTGTGTGGTAGTTTGAACATTGTTTGGCATTGCCTTTCTTTGGGATTGGAATGAAAACTGACCTTTTCCAGTCCTGTGGCCACTGCTGAGTTTTCCAAATTTGCTGGCATATTGAGTACAACACTTTCACACCATCATCTTTCAGGATTTGAAATAGCTATTTGAAATAGCTGAACTGCAATTTCATCACCTCCACTAGCTTTGTTCGTAGTGATGCTTTCTAAGGCCCACTTTACTTCACATTCCAGGACGTCTGGCTCTAGGTGATTAATCACATCATCGTGATTATCTTGGTCATGAAGATCTTTTTTGTACAGAAGATCTTTTTCTTCTGTGTATTCTTGCCACCTCTTCTTAATACCTTCTGCTTCTGTTAGGTCCATAACATTTTTGTCATTTATCGAGCCCATCTTTGCATGACACGTTCCCTTGTATCTCTAATTTTCTTGGAGATCTCTAGTCTTTCCCATTCTGTTGTTTACCTCTATTTCTTTGCATTGATCGCTGAGGAAGGCTTCTTATCTCTTCTTGCTATTCTTTGGAAGTCTGCATTCAGATGCTTATATCTTTCCTTTTCTCCTTTGCTTTTCGCTTCTCTTCTTTTCACAGCTATTTGTAAATAAATGTCAAATTTGTCAAATACTTTTTCTGCATCTATTGAGGTGACTGTTCTGTTTTTGATTTTTTGCTGTTGCTATCACGGTGTATTACATAGATGGAGTTGTATATGTTGAACCATCCTTGTTAGCTTGAAATAAATCTCACTTGGTCATGGTGTAGGATTTTTTCAAGTGCTGCTGGACTTCATTTGCTAATATTTTCTTAAGAATTTTTGCACTTATATTCGTGAAAGATATTGGCCTGTCATTTTCTTTTTTTGATGGTGTTTTTATCTTATTTTGATATCAGTGTGATGGTGGTTTCAAGGAATATCTTTGGTAGTATTCCTTCCTATTCAATCTTTTGGAAGAGTTGGAGAAGAATAGGTATAAATTATTCTATGTATCCTTGGTAGAATTTGCCTATGAAGCCATCTGGCCCTGGAATTTTGTTTATAGGGAGATTTTTTTTTTTTTAACAAACTCTTTTTCACATCTAGTGATCTGTCTTTTCAAATTATCCATTTCTTCTTGATTCAGTTTTGGTAGGCTGATGTTTTCTTAGGTCAGTCTCCCAAGATACAGAAATAAAAACAAAACTAAATAAATGCTACCTAATCGAACTTACAAGCTTTTGCACAGCAAAGGAAACCATAAAAAAAGACAACCTCTGAAATGGGAAAAATATTTCCAACTCAAGAGGAAACAAACCACCCAAGCAAAAAAATGGGCAGAAGATCTTAATAGTCATTTTTCCAGAGAAGACATATCTATATCCAGTATGCACATGAAAAGACACTCACCATCACTAATTATTTGAGAAATGCACATTTAAACTACAACGGGGTTATTATCTCACAGTGGTCAGGATGTCCATCATTAAAAGGTCTACAAATAACAAATGCCAGAGAGGGTGTGGAGAAAAGGGAAACCTCCTATACTGTCAGTGGGAGTGTAAGTTGGTACAGCCACTGTCAAAAAAATTATGAAGGTTCCTCAGAAAACTAAAAATAGAATTACCATATTATCCAGCAATCTAACATCTGGGTATATAACCAGTTCAGTTGAGTGTAGGTATATAGTCAGACAAAACTATAATCCAGAAAGATACATGCACCTATGTGTTCATAGCAGCACTATTCACAATAGCCAAAACATAGAAAATTAAAATGTCCTTTGAAGATGAATGGATAAAGACATGGTGCATATGTACAATGGAATACTACTTGCTCATAAAAAAGAACAACATGAATGCAACTAGAGATTATCATACTAAGTGAAGTAACTCAGAAAGAGAAAGACAAATACCATATAATATCACTTATATGTGGAATCTAGTAGATTATAGTAGAAATGAACCTATTTACAAAACAGAAACAGACTCACAGACCTGGAGATCAGACTTGTCATTGCCTAGGGAAAGGGGAAGAGAGGGATGAACTGGGAATTTGGCATTGATAGATGGATACTATTGCACTGAGAATTGATAAACAACAAGGCCCTGCTGTATAGTACTGGGAAGTATATCCAATCTACTTGGATAAACCATAATGAAAATGAATATTTTAAAAAGAATTAATGTATGTGCAAAAGTTAGTCATGTTTTTGTAAAATGTGAGACTGACACAACATTGTAAATCAGCCATACTTCAATTAAAAAAAAAAAAGTTCTATTAAAAAAAAAAAAACTGCCTTTTTCTCTGTTAGTTCTCCAAAGTGAAATTAGACAGCTTAATATAAACTATAGAAAAGTTGTCATAGTAGCTCATGCTTATTAATCTCTGTACTGTTGCTGTATGGACATTCAGAAAGTTTACCAATATATCTGATGACATCATCTGGGGGATTAAAATTGCAAGCCAGGAATATGCTCCTGCCTGCCTTCACTCCATCTGAAGGTGTTTCAAGCCTGACATATAAAAATCTCAACTGACAGCTTGAGGACTCAGATATTGGGTTTTTAATTTGCTCCAAGCATTAATTTCTGTTTTTCTTCTGCTTCCCTCAGTGTTTGATAAACTGATAAGTAATCATAGTTGTATTGTACTATATAATATGTCACTTGTTAAAAAAAATCCAGTCTTGGGCTGCAAAGATTCAGTCTTTAACTGCATGATCACATCTTTGGCTTTTTCAGAATAATATATGTCTATAAGAGACAAAAAAGTAATCTTTGGCTTCCTAGAAGTCATTTGTCAAGTTCTGCCAGTAACAAACTGAAAAGTGAAAGAGAATTGTTCATTCATATTTAGCAGTAGTTAATGCCTCTAGTAGAAGCTCCAAAGACTCTATGTTCCCCACTTTGTATTTTCACTTCCTAATCAGCAAAATGGGCATAATAGTATATCTATTTCATAAGGTTGTTATCAGGGTTGAATGTTAATATAAATGGGGCATTTAGTAACATATAAAGAATATGGTGAAAGTCACTCAGTTGTGTCTGACTCTTTGCAACCTTATGGACTACACAGCCCATGAAATTCTCCAGGCTAGAATACTGGAAAGGATCACCTTTCCCTTGCAGGGGATCTTCCCAACCCAGGGATTGAACCCAGGTCTCCCACATTGCAGGCGGATTCTTTACCAGCTAGCCACCAGGAAAGCCCAAGGAATATAATAACTGATATCTACATGTGAGCCATAATTAATTGTTCTCTGTACTTTTATGTATGTACATACTTTATGTACTTATGCTACTTGTACTTTTTATGCTATTGCTTACTCAGATCTTCTCCAGGATTGCTACAACTGTCAAGGTCACTCACTGGTTGGAATGATAAATAAGGCTTATTTATCTAGGTGGCTTGATAAAGTTCCCAGTTGGGAAAAATGCCTGTGGATCACTTCTTGGCTGCCTCTTAGCTGCTCAGATGTGGCCTAACCCTCATGATACTGACTTCTGTGGGACACGACTTTCTGAGACAGGTCCAACCCAGAGACGTGAGACAAAGCAAATTTAAAATGTATCAAACTTAAAATGAACATTTTCAGAGAAAACAATGTTGACCAAATGAGGGAAATATAAAATGTGTAATAAAATGGTGTATGTATGTCAAAAGATTTAAGAGCCATGAAAAGGGTAGACCTTACCCACAATTTCATCAGGTGGAACCATAAATTTTGAAATGGGCCAAACTGTAAATATTCTGAGGCCTCTGAGAGAACATCTGCAACATCTGATGGTTAAGGTTCAGTTAGTTCAGTTCAGTCGCTCAGTTGTGTCTGACTCTTTGTGACCTCATGGACTTCAGGACACTAGGCCTCCCTGTGCTTCACCAACTCTCGGAGTTTACTCACATTCATGTCCATCGAGTTGGTGATACCATCCAACCATCTCATCCTCTGATGTCCCCTTCTCCTCCTGCTCTCAATCTTTCCCAGCATCAGGGTTTTATCAAATGAGCCAGTTCTTCACATCAGGTGGCCAAAGTATCGGAGCTTCAGCTTCAGCATCAGTCCTTCCAATGAATATTCAGGACTGATTTCCTCTAGGATTCACTGGTTGGATCTCTTTCCAGTCCAAGGGACTCTCAAGAGTTCTCCAACACCACAATTTTAAAAGCATCAATTCTTCTGCACTGAGCTTTCTTTATAGTCCAACTCTCAGGTCCATACATGTCTACTGTAAAAACCATAGCTTTGACTAGATGGACCTTTGTCAACAACTCAATGTCTCTGCTTTTTAATATGCTGTCTAGGTTGGTCATAGCTTTTCCTCCAAGGAGCAAGCATCTTTTAATTTCATGGCTGCAGTCACCATCTGCATTGATTTTGAAGCCCAAGAAATAAAGTCTCTCACTGTTTCTATTGTTTCCCCATCTATTTGCCATGAAGTGTTGGGACCAGATGCCATGACCTTAGTTTTGTGAATGTTGAGTTTTAATCCAACTTTTTCACTCTCCGCTTTCACTTGCATCAAGAGGCTTTTTAGTTCCTCTTTACTTTCTGCCATAAGGGTGGTGTCATCTGCATACCTGAGGTTATTGATGTTTCTCCTAGCAATCTTGATTCCAGCTTGTGCTTCATCCAGCCCAGCGCTTCTCACGATGTACTCTGCATATAAGTTAAATAAGCAGGGTGACAGTATACAGCTTTGACGTACTCCTTTTCTTATTTGGAACCAGTCTGTTGTTCCATGTCCAGTTCTAACTGTTGCTTCTTGACTTGCATACAGATTGCTCAGGAGGCAGCTCAGATGGTTTGGTATTCCCATCTCTTGAAGAGTTTCCCAAAGTTTTTGTGATCCACACAGTCAAAGGCTTTGGCGTAGTCAGTAATCCTTACTTTAACTCCCTCTAGTGTCAGTTTTACGGATCTTCCCTTGCTCACTCGGTAAAGCATCTGCCTGCATTGCAGGAGACCCAGTTTCGATTCTTTGGTCGGGAAGATCCCCTAGAGAAGGAAATGGCAACCCACTCCAGTATTCTTGCCTGGAAAATCCCATGAACAGAGGAGCCTGGCAGGCTATAGGCCATGGGGTCGCAAGAGTCAGACACGACTTGATGACTAAACCACCACCACTAGTGACAGTTTAAGCAATTATGTTTTGCCTGCATCATGTTTTGCCAAGAGGGACTGGGCTACCTTAGTGGCTCAGACCATGGAGAATCTGACTGCAGTGCATGAGACCCAGGGACTGACCCAATGGCTACTCTCTCCATTATTCTTGCTTGGAGAGTCCCACGGACAGAGGAGCCTGGCAGGCTACAGTCCACGGGGTCACGAGAGTTGGACAGGACTTAATGATTAAACCACCACCAACTTCTGCTTCCAACTACAATTTAAATATGCTCCAACGTAAATGCTTTGTAATGCAAACCTCTGTCTTAACCTTTAAAAGCCCCTTCCTTTTGCTCTTTAGTACAACAGGGTTTGGGTTTATATATGAACCTGTATGGCCTGAATTGCAATTATTTGACCAAATAAATGTTTTTTGTTTGTGTCTTGCCTTCTAGGTTGTTTTTTGTTGACACACAGTTTAGTGACAATATGGAATAGTAGAAAGGAAACAGATTTCTAAACCAGACCATTTGGTTTTAAATCCCTTCAATCACTAGTTCCGGAAGAAGGAAATGGCAACCCACTTCAGTATTCTTGTCTTTTGGACAGAGGAGACTGGTGGGCTATAGTCCATGGGATTGCAAAAGATTCAGACAGAATTTACTGATTAAACAACACAAAAGTAAATTTCTAGCAATTTGGTCTCTGTGGATGTACTTGGACACTAATACTAACCTGTAGTTTGTTGTGAAAAGGAAAGATACAAAGTGAATTCATTCAGTAAGCGCTCAGTAAAGTGTAGCTGTTATTATTCTTAGAATAATTCCAAATACACTCTCTGGCTTATGTTTCCAGAAATAAAGCTTTTTAGTACAGACAGTATATTCAAGGCACTTAGGGATAAAGTAGCACAAATTATTATCATTATTACAATTATAACTCATTTTTAAAAGAGTCCTCAGATAGATCACGTTTATAATGTTTCCTATATGCCAGCTTACTTTATGCTTTTCCAAACCATACTCTCTCCCCTTCAAGCAATTATTCCACCAACTTTTTACCTTTTGTCATTCAAACTATTTGTAAAAATTGACAATTTTCACAAGATATTTTCAGAAGAATAGGAAGCTGCTGGTAATGCACTTCTCACCTCCTTTGCAAAAATATATCATCGAGGATGCAGATTTAACAGTTAAGTTTTCCATGCAGTTTGATTTGAACTTTTAGAGTATTTAAATGTGTCATTTGATAAAGTAATTTTTCCTAGAACTCTGCTTCAATATTGAAAGCCCACTCTGCTTTCAATATTTGAGTTTATAAATTTGAGTGATAGTATGTAATTTTCTGATATCAACTGCATTTGTAACTAATTTCATAATGGGGATCCCTATTTTATACTTGCTCTGTAGGAAAAAATTAATTGTTTTTATCAAAGATTTCACTTTGTCTTAGTAAAATATTAAAGCTCTTGATGGTTACACTTCGTTATTTGACAACAAAGAGAGGACTAGGGAAGAGCGAATTGAATTTTCAAAAAAGTTCTTTTTGGTCAATGTTCACCTTTTTGGTCAATGTTCACCTTCTATTCATAACTTTCTGTCTGATTCTTTGAAATGATGACAGTTTTATATTCTGTTGTACCCACAAACTGAAATTCACCAATATGTCATATTACCTATTCACTCTTTTCATATTATTCTGTTATATAAAAATTAAGGTCTATTTCCTGAAGCACTGCTAAGCTAGCATTCCTTTTTTATTATTTGAGAATATAACAACATATTTCTATCAAAACATTCATGTTTATTAAATGTTAAACCACAGCATGATAAAAATATCAATATGTTCCATCCAAAACCAGATGCATTAAGCATTACTTGATACAAAATTGACTACTTTATTGCATTTTGTTATAAAACAAAAATGTAATAATTATTAAGTATACTCTGGGATATCTATAAAATTATAATTAATATAGAACCTCAACGTTTTGAAATGCATTTAAAATATTTTTATCTTTTTTCTTTTCTTTTGAAGCTACACTTTAAAGCATTTAATGATCACACATGAAAATGCATCATAAATGGACATGGATCTAATGCCAGTCTATACATCAGGTAACTGAGCAAGGACAGCTGGACCAGCACAAAAGGAAGGGACACATCTCAGCAGAAGGCCTGGCAACGTACAGAGGAACGTTGCCCAAAGGTAATGATGCAACGAGATAGAGGAGGCAAGAAATGTTCTTGTTTGATTCAAGCATCATCTTCTGTCAGCAATTCATTTGAGGGTCCAAGTTACCTTAATAAATGTTTGCCAGTGTTAAAGATTTGGCTTTCTTGACTAGATGTCTGAAAGGATTTTTTATGGTAGCCCTAAGGCCTGAATGGGCTTCCCTGGTGGCTTAGCCAGAAAGAATCAGCTTGCAATGCAGGAGAGGCAAGAGACCGGGATCCTTGGATCTCTAGGTCAGGAAGATTCTCTGGAGGAGAAAATGGCAATTTATTCAGGTATTCTTGCCTAGAAGGTTCCATGGACAGAGGAGCCTGGCGAGCTGCAGTTCTTGGTGCTGCAAATAATTAGATGAGACCGAGCACAGCACATAGCACAAGGCCTGGGTAAGATTGTTTTTTTTTTTTTTAATTGTGGTCCTTATCAAGATTATTTGTGGTGGTTTATCATCTCTTGAATGGCTGGAAATTGCTGCTTTACTGGCTGTGTAATCTCTAATGACGTGCTTCAAACAAATATCTTTTCAGGAGGGTCTTTAGAGGTCTTGACCCTAACTTGAACATTTACTTTTTTCTTTTCTGAAAAGACACATAGGGCAACAATAAGGGGTGTCATTGTTATAAAATATGTATTTAACTGAAATCACTGTATTAGTGCACAGTTCCATCAAATCTGTTATGTTTTTCCCAAGACACACACTGAACAAAGAAAAGTAATAAAATTCCCTTTGTAAAATATATAGGGTCCTTTTAAGATAATACTGACTTCAGATTTGACAAACTTTTTCGAGCTTTCAAATGTTATGATAAAAAAATAATAACTGAGTGAGTTTAATGCAGTCTTTCAGTCTATGATTAAACACCACGGAATATTGTGAGAGCATTTTTTGCACACGTATGTGAATTTTCGTGTTTGAATATTCTATTTTATTTGCTATAGCATGAATTCGATTATAGGGCAAATAGGTAAGTGATCTAATGAACTTGATAACCTGGTGAATGTATATAATTCTATTTATAATTTTGTGTAGGTTAATCATCATTTTCAAGTTATACTAATATTGTAAGTGTGGATAATTGTAATAAACTTAGAAATACATAAGATACTAAAGGAAATTAACACAAATTTTTTACTTATTTGTAGCAAAAACTGATTTTTGTCAAAGAAAATCCTACCTAAATAAATGGTAAAATTTTACAACAAGAATATAATCAGTACCCTGATAAAAGATGATCATTGCTGACTATCTGACTAACCTTAGAACACAGTTATAATCTTGATTTTTTTCTCAGAAAAGATCTGTCAGAAGGACGGAAAAGGTGAGTCAGAAGTAAGAGTTACAAGATCGAATTATCCAAGTAGTGATGGTTGATTATGAAGATAGACATAAAATAAAGAAACAAAAGAAATCATGACAGCAACCACACAGCTAAATCTTAAGTAAAACAGTAGGATGAATCCCTGCCTCTCAATATGCAACAGGAAAGACCAAGAATATTGTGGTAATGCTATCTTGTCTATCACCCATAAAAAAAAGAAAAGATATCTGCTTTTCCTTATTCTCAAGACTGTCATTCAAAGGACAGTGTTCTCAGTACTCTGCTATTCTACTTTAATTTCTTCTTTTATTTTCTATATCTTCTTCTACAATGACTACCATTCTTTAAAAATAATCTCTATATCTCTGGTCTGCCCGAAATTTGAACTCCTACCCAAGTAAGATGCTTATTAGTTCAATCAATCATCATGCAGTATAGAACTCAGTATAGAAGTAAGGTACAGCATTCACATGTGAGGTTATCTCAGAAATTAGAAGCTTTCCAGTTTCTCTAACTGCTAGGTGCATGGCTTTTGTTAGTGATCTATTGGTCAATAAGTTGAGGCTTATGTAGTATAATCACGTGATGCAAAATTAGATCGATTTTTCTTAGGTGTCAATAGCTGCAACCACTTTCATTAGAAGGAAATTAGAGATCCAGAAGACACTTAAGAGCTTTCTCAACTTCTCTCTGTGTATCAACAAAACTCACATATACTTGTTCTTTTCCACACTTGCATTGTTCCTTGTATACACATAAAACAAAAAAATATTGTGCCTATATAGCAAGCATTGAACTAAATGTTGAAGATAACAGCACTAAAGAGAATTAGCTCATTCCTTACCCTCACAATGTGTACACTCTAATGGGAAGGACTGGTATACAACTAGTAAGACAGTTGACTATTAAAATTATTCTACATTTTATGTTAGATATACATAATATTTGGAGAGTATACAAAAGGAAGAAGAAAGATTTTTGTGTGGGAGAAATTTTTTTTTAAGCTGAGTTTTGAAGCGGTATAGGGGTTAGGTAGGGAATGATTTTTGAGTGAGGTCAATGGGAGCAAAGACCCTAAACAAGAAAGGACAGTTGTTACATCAAAATCATTGAGAAACAAAGTAAAGGTCATGATGAGAAAGGCAGAGTGCACATGTAGGTATTTTGTGTTTGGAAGTGTGTACAAAATGCTGATATGGACTGGCGGTTTGTTTCACATATGATGTTATACATGTTTCAGCGCCATTCTCCCAAATCATCCCATCCTCGCCCTCTCCCACAGAGTCCAAAAGACTGTTCTATGCATCTGTGTCTCTTTTGCTGTCTCACATACAGGGTTATCATTACTATCTTTCTAAATTCCATATATATGTGTTAGTATACTGTATTGGTGTTTGTCAGAAGACAAATGCCATTGATTTAACATCGGTGATGGTAACTTCAGAGAACAAATAACTATATAAGTAAAAGTAAGAAAAAATTACATATAGATGTATATATTTACAAGCTATTTATCATTTTTAATCCACTCTATAGATCCATGTTTCCACTATGAGGAACTTCCTTATGCTTTTCTTTTGTAACACAAATTTCCTGGGGAGTTAGTTTTCCTTTTCCTGAGATTATCTATACCTTGCATGTATTTATGAAGGATATTTAGACTGGATGAAAATTATTATTTCATAGGATTTTTTGTTTTTTTTTTCTTTTCATATTTTAAAGCTGTTCTTACCTTATGCTTTGGCTTCCAGTGTCTCTGATAAGAAGTCAGATTTTAGTTGTATCATTTTTTTCCCCTGTGTATACTATATAAATTGTTTTTCTCTGGCTATTCTCTGGATATTTCTTTATCTTTGATTTTTATTAGTTTGACTGTGATAGATGTAAATGTGATTTTTGCTGGGTTTATCTTGCTTGACATTTACTAAGACTCTTGGACTTATAAGTGTGTGTTTGAGTGTGAATCAAATCTTCTTATCTTTCTCCCAATCACATCTACATTATACTGTTGATTATGTTCTTCCAATACTTAAGACTACTTTTTTTCCATTAAATGTATCTGTTTTTCACATTGAATGATTGAAATGAGCACCTCTAGTTTTTTTTGAATACTTAAAGAAAATGCCATGTTACCTGAAATCTATTATGATGTATTGTCTGTAACATGTAACATTATATTCTATATGTTATTATAGGACAACATTATATTCATCATGAAACAGATAAAATACATTATTACAAATTCAACCTTAATATACCATTGATTGTAAGATGCATTCCAACTTTAGAGATATTAAAATCTGAGGGAAAAAACCTCTCCCAGAACTGAGGGAAGTCTGTATTTTATAAAAATTATTTTGAAAGTAGTAAAATGGGTAAATTATTTTTTCCTTCTTCCCTACAGAATATTAATTTTGTTTCATAAATTATAATTATGCAGCCTTGTATAAGAAGAAGCTGATATTCATTATCCTAAATTAACCATGATAATTTCATCTCCTTTTTCACTGACTGACTGAATGACCCAGGTTTAATCCAGTCAATGAAAGACATTTGTCTAGGGGTTGCTACTGATTTGGGTGCTGCCTTTTGCTAGCTGAACCAATCAAATGCAAGGAAAGACTAGTTTTTGGTAAGAGAAGGAATTTTCATATCGGCTAGATATAATTAAGGAATTGTATTGCAGTCACCAGCTAGTTTGCAAATCAGAAGAGAAGCCAGTCTGAGGACCAAATCAACACACAAAGAGGACAGAGAAATGGAGTCTACACACTGAGCAAACCAATGCCTGGAAAACACTATACATTTAGGTTACTTGCCAATATGCTTCCTTACGTTTTAGGTCAGTATGATTTAGAATTTTTATTATCTGTATCTGAAAGCACCCTAGACCATATACTGCCTAAGCCAAAGCCCAGCACCTCTCGTCTGGAGGTTCATTTACTCCTGACAGTTTAATAACTTTCCTCTTACTTTGTCTTCTTAGAAATTGGATCTATCCTCTGATTTCCCAATAACCACACCCTGTTCAGTCAGTTCAGGCACTCAGTCCTGTGCTACTCTTTGAGACCGCATGGACTGCAGCACACCAGGCCTCCCTGGCCATCACCAACTCCTGGAGTTTACTCTAACTCATGTCCATTGAGTCAGTGATGCCATCCAACCATCTCATCCTATGTCATCCCCTTCTCCTCCCACCTTTAATGTTTCCCAGTATCAAGGTCTTTCCAATGAGTCAGTTCTTCACATTAGTTGGCCAAAGTATTGGAGTTTCAGCTTCGGCATCAGTCCTTCCAATGAATATTCAGAACTGATCTCCTTTAGGATGGACTGGTTGGATCTCCTTGCAGTCCAAGGGACTCTCAAGAGTCTTCTCCAACCCACACCCTGACCTCATCCCAAATTTGCTGCTGCCACTATCTCTCATTCCTCCAACTAATTTCCTATGACTCTGGCTGACCTATTTATCCTTCTTTCTTTATCTCTGCTCACTGTTGACAGTTTACAAGGGCTCTTCCTGGGACATGGCCTAGATAGGGTTGTTCAACTGAAGTTATTTTCTATATGCAGGCAATAAATCATGCTAATTATAAAGAGCATAAATCCAGGTGAAGCATAGCAGTGTAATCTCATAGCTGCTTTTCCTTTTTCAGGGAATCCAGCAATTAAGTGTACCGTTTGTCAGAATTGTCCCTTTGATGTTATCCTTTTAAGAGCTTCAGAAAACACTTAACAGTATTAAAGTTTCTTATTCTAAACTTAATCCTGTCTTTTCAGTCCTCAATTTCTTTCATGACTAAGGGACATTTAGGTTTCACTTTTCTGTTTAATTCTACATTGTCATGATATTTCAATATCTTATGTTCACAGTTTGTTTTCTTTTAAGAATTAACATGTAGTCTTATTGTCTGTATTTTCAGGATGAGAAAATCGTATTTTAAAGGATATAGTTTCCATTGTTTTCTAGTAACAGTATCCAACATCTATCATATTTATTTATTGTTTTCTCACTACCATGTTTAAAGGGCTTCCCCAGTTGCTCAGCTGGTAAAGAACCCACCTGCCAATGCAGGTGACTCAAGAGACTTGGGTTTGATTCCTGGGTCAAGAGGATCCCCTGGAGAAGGAAGTGGCAACCCACTCCAGTATTCTTGCCTGGGAAATCTGATGGACAGAGGAGCCTGGTGGGCTACAGTCCATAGGGCCACAAAGAGTTGAATACAACTGAGTGTGCACATGCACCATGTATAAAGGAATAGCCATGTTACTTAAGCAAAACAGGGAAGCTACCTGACAACTTAAATCTGCATCTGCTGATTGATTTGGCTTTATCTACTTTTCAGGGAGGATCGAAGCAGAGAAAAAAGAAGGGATATGCCTAAAATGTTATGGATCATAATATAAATTATATATATATGATTATAATATAAACTATGATATAAATATATTTATTTATAATATAGATTTATTATAGATATATCTATAATATAGAAAATTATAATATAAATGTAAAAGGTAAAGATCTCAGGTATAAATGAAATCTATTTTCCAATAATTTATTTTAAATTTTAACTTGTTTTTCAGTAAGGTCTGCACCCTCTTTTCTATTTGCCAAATAGAGTGTTAGGCGTAACAGAGGGAGATGGGTTACTGAGGAATGTCTGGTCTTCACTTACATTCAATCTACCCTGAAGACGTTAGCATTTCTCAGGTCTGTCGTACCCATCTCCTGTTCCGAACATTCATGGACCACTGCTGTATACCCCCTATCCCCCTATGCTATGTATGCCTTCCTCTAGGAATGTGGGCCTGTGTTTATGTTATGTGTGTTATTGGGTGTGATGGAAGGCAGTTTGGGGTGGCAGATGGGGGAGGAAAGAGGGAGAGAAAATGTGCTGTTTTCCTAAAGCACTCCATAGACGAGAGAATTGTGACATTGTACCACTTCCTCTTAAACTAGACGCACAAGTCAATTTTAATGGCAGAACTGAACTCAATAAACTTCACTGTCTTTCATATTTCTTAACCTTGAACAAGAGCCACAGACTCTGGTGTCTTCACCTCTGTAGTCTATATTCTTACAACATCCTTTTTATGACATAAATGTATAACCCAATTTATTCAAGGCATAAAATATTTTAAAACACAGGCTTTTGAAATTCATAATTTTTTATTACCTCAACGCTGTCCTTGACATACATTTCAAATGGCTACCTTAATTTTTTTTTAAGTGTTCTAAATATTCTGTTTTTCTTATGTGCAATCTCTTTCCTGGAACAATAAACTTAAAAATGGCTTAGCTGTTACCTGTATGGGACGATGAGGTCAGAACAGAAAGTCCAAAAAATATATAGCTGATTATTGTAGCCTGTACCAACCTCCAGATGGTCTCTCCACTCTAATTATTTCTTCCTGGAGTAACTTTCTTGCACCCATATATTTAAACAAAAACACCTATGATTGCCATATTTTTCTTCCTAAAATAACATTCAGTCATCCAATTGCTCCTCTGTTTTCTATTTTCTAGAGAATAAACTCCAAAATTTTTTGTTTCTTATTCAGATCCTAAAATATATCATTTCAATTTTCATTTTCATCCTAATTTTCATAAATTGTCTATAAGTAAATATTTACACCCTCAGCAGGCTGTTTGCTCTTTTTCTCCATGTTAATCTTGAAAATTCCTCAGGTTTTTTCTTCCCTGATGCCTTCTTGAACCATACCAGAAACAATAGCTAGGATTGCCTAAACGACAGCTCTATAGTTGTAGTCTATATTTCCATTGTTCATATTCTTACAGTTTATGAAAATAATTATCTAAACCACATGTCCTAGGTCTGCTCTCTTCTCTCTGTTGATTGCACGCTTTGTTCTGAGTAGCCACTTGAATTAGGGCTTCCCAGGTGGCTCTGCTTGTAACGAATCCTCCTGCCAATTCATGAGATATGAGACGTGAGTTTGATCCCTGGGTCAGGAAGAACACCCGGAGTAGGGTCAATCCACTCCAGTAATCTTATCTGGAAAATTCCATGGACAGAGGAGCCTGGTGGGCTACAGTCCACAGGATAGCAAAGAGTCAGACGTGACTGAAGCAATTTTCCATGCAGGCAGCCATGTGAATAGCTGTTGCTTAATACATTTGTCTAACACCTCGGCAAGTTTATTACAGTAAAACAAGAGAAAACCTTTCCCCTTTTGCTTTCTAATTGTTCTGGTCATTCAGTCAATCTTTTAAGATACATAATTCCACTTTCAATCAGAGATAAATATTTGAATACAGAACAAAGAATTTATAACTATTTGCACCATTGTTTCATTTGCTATGCCCATCATCAACAGCAACAACAAATCACAAAATAAACATGAGAAAAAATATACCTTAACCCTTGACAGCTTCTAAAAAAAACAACCAATAAATTGTAATTCAGTTCAGTTCAGTCGCTCATTCGTGTCTGACTCTTTGCGACCCCATGAATTGCAGCACGCCAGGCCTCCCTGTCCATCACCATCTCTCGGAGTTCACTCAGACACGTCCATCAAGTCAGTGATGACATTCAGCCATCTCATCCTCAGTCGTCCCCTTCTCCTCCTGCCCCCAATTCCTCCCAGCATCAGAGTCTTTTCCAATGAGTCAACTCTTTACATGAGGTGGCCAAAGTACTGGAGTTTCAGCTTTAGCATCATTCCTTCCAAGGAAATCTCAGGGCTGATCTCCTTCAGAATGGACTGGTTGGATCTCCTTGCAGTCCAAGGGACTCTCAAGAGTCTTCCCCAGCACTACAGTTCAAAAGCATCAATTCTTCGGTGCTCAGCTTTCTTCACAGTCCAACTCTCCCATCCATACATGACCACAGGAAAAACCATAGCGTTGACTAGACGGACCTTAGTCGGCAAAGTAATGTCTCTAGATGTGTATAAGAGACAGGAAATGAGCACCTCTAGTTTTTTTTGAATACTTAAAGAAAATGCCATGTTACCTGAAATCTATTATGATGTATTGTCTGTAACATGTAACATTAAAATCATCCTGAAGTGATCACTTCTGGTTTGAAAAAAGAAAATTTTAAAGGTAGAGTTTTTTCAATGTCCCTTAAATATGAAGATGAAAAAGCTCACTTAAGTCTATTTTTTATGTCTTCTGTAGCACAACTGAAGGCCAGAATACCCCAGGGGGTCTTCCCAAGCCAGAGGTCAAACCCAGGTCTCCTGCATTGCAGGCAGATTCTTTACCAGCTGAGCCACAAAGAAAGTCCAGGAATACTGGAGTGGGTAGCCTATCCCTTCTCCAGTGGAGCTTCCTGACCCAGGAACCAAACCAGGGTCTCCTGCATTGCAAGTGGATTCTTTATCAACTGAGAGCTTTCAGGGTAGCCTAATAATTGCAATTATACATCTAAAACTGAGTATAAATCATCTGGAACTGATCACTTCTGGTCTGAAAAAAGAAATTTTTAAAGGTACAGTTTTTTCAATGTCCCTTAAATATGAAAATGAAAAAGTTCATTGAAGTCTATTTTTTATGTCTTCTGTAGTACAACTGATGAATATTGAAGTGAGAGATGTGCCCATAACTATGCTAAATTAGTCAAAAATATCTGCTGAGAATGAGGTATTTACCTTCTCTTTGGTGCTTCTGTTTAATCTCTCATTTACATGCAATGATACTAAAACAATAATAACAAAAGCCAATCTTAGAACTGGTATTTCAAGTTTAAAATACATGTGCTACCGGGTATTCATGGTTATTAATAAAATACTAATTGAACTTCATGTAGCAATTCATCATTTTTATATTCTGTTATGAATATGTAACAAGTTTTGTTCTTTTTGGACCTAATATTACTGACTCCAAAGGTCAAACTCAGAAAATATATTAATATATTAAATTAAATTAAATATATTAAAATATATTAATATATTAAAATTTATTAATAACTATGGAAGGTATAAGATTCTGATCAAATTTTTTCTTATGGTAGACACAAGTATGCAAAAGATTCAGAAATGCTTAGACTAATTTCAAATATGTTAATTAATATACAATAATATACTCAAGTTATGTCACCTATTTGAAGTTTGTAAATATGAATTTATCATTGAATGCTTTATGATTGCTGGCTAGAATATGTAGACTGAAATCAGACCTAGCTAATCATTGGAGCAAAATACTTTTGTATCATAAAACCAATATGCAGGGATAGAATTCAATTTGAATAAGTTAAATTGGAGTTCCTTAAGAATATTCAAAAGGAGATAGTAACCAAGCATAGGAAGAATTCTGATATTTATGCAACAAAAAGTCACTAAGGATAATGGATATGTGCATGGACCAAGTGGAGAAACCAGAAGCCATCCTCTTTTAGACACACTTCACTTCTAATCCAGAAGTGTGTACACAAAGTGAGTATTTATATGTGCAAATATTAGTGTATAAAATTGTTACTTGATTCCTCTCTGAGAACCACAAAACAGAATGGTCTCTTAAGGTAATTAGCTGGGACAGTAAACAAAAACCAAAGTCTATACAAAGGTAGATATCTAAAGCTACGTATAAGCTTTTTGGAAGCTATGCATAAGATCGTTCTCTTGGTCAAAAGAAAATATTCAAAGTTTTCTAATCTCTCTGTTTTGTGAAAATTTTGTTTCATTATCAGATATCGCTTTGATTAAAATCAGTATTCTAGAGTAACAAACTTCACAAACCTAGTTTAAAAACTTTCCTCAATAATGCTCACAAGTGGTGTGACCTTAGGAAATGTTTGTGTACACACACACATACGTATCTCCAATTCCTTTGTTACGTTCCTGAAATCTATCCTCTATATACATTCATTCAGTGATCCTCAGGAAAATATAGATGTATTTTTAAAATGGTTTAATTGAAGTTGAGTGGTAGAAGTTACTATGACACAAATGGAAACAATCATATCCGTTTAAAGAATTACCTGTATAAAAGACTCTAAAGTCTTAAACAATAGAGGGGTATGCTGCTGCTGCTGCTGCTAAGTCGCTTCAGTCGTGTCCGACTCTGTGCGACCCCACAGATGGCAGCCCACTGGGCTCCGCCATCCCTGGGATTCTCCAGGCAAGAACACTGGAGTGGGTTGCCATTTCCTTCTCCAATGCATGAAAGTGAAAAGTCAAAGTGAAGTCGCTCAGTCGTGTCTGACTCAGCGACCCCATGGACTGCAGCCTACCAGGCTGCTCTGTCCATGGGATTTTCCAGGCAAGAGTACTGGAGTGGGGTGCCATTGCCTTCTCCATAGAGGGGTATAAGGAATTGAAATAAGTTAATTTCATTGAGGCATTCAAATTGTATTTAAGAGTGTGCTTTAGATGACTTCTGAATTTTACTCAATGCAAGTTTTTAAAAATTCACCCCATTCCTGACTTCAGTAAAGTAATAGGCACTGGATGGAGTTAAGATTTCTAAAGGGGCCCTTTACTAATCTTTCTTACTCCAGATCCAATTAATGTCTCATTTTCCCTTGAGGACAATCAGGAAAAACCTCTTCGTCAAATATTTATCTTATTATATAGGACAATTTTTCTTCTTTTTATTAGCTCTTGACAGTAGTTTGGTTGTTAATTAATTCATTGCTTTCATGCACATTTTAATATTTACAATGAATGGTATATGATTTGCAATCCATTCATGTAGAAATGAGTCCAGTCATTGCTTCATCTGATTATCAGAGTAATGCCATGAGATAATCAGGCTGTCATTGCAATCTTCATTTTACTGATAAAAGGCAATAAGGGGCAGACAGCTGTCTTGATTTCCCAAAGATCACATGATGAATCAATGATGTGACTAAGGGAACTCAGGACCCCTAAGGGTACTCTTTCACAGTAATATCTAGGTCCAGGTTATGAATATGAAGATGAATTTAAATTGTTCCCTCTGGGCCTTATTCTCCACTCTGGAGTATTTGAGTTTCAGATAATCTGCTAAACTCTTCTGGAAATGATTATATATGGCACCAAGAGGCTATAAAATATAGTGTTGCATCCCTCTGCTACCATCTCCATATACCACAATTACTGTTGTTTACCTAGTATTTTCTTTCAAAAAAAAAAAAACTAGTCTCCACTATGAAATATCCAAGGTATCAACAATTATATATATATAAATATATGTCAGTAATAGGAATATTAGGGTAACTAAAGCAAAAATTCTAACTCAATTGCTTTTTACTACTGTGCTTCTGGAAAATAATTTGAGCTCTCTAAATCTCCATTTTCATATACTATTTTAAAAATAAAATATCCTTTTTGTGGATTATTTAGATTATAAGTAATACATGTCAGGTACCTGGAACATAAAAGATTCTGCTTAAAATGATGCTAGTTTTATTAAGTTTCTTTCTTCTATCTGTTGTTCGTCAGTTCAGTTCAGTTACCCTACTTATAATAATTGCTTCTTTCCTGCAATTTAAAAGCAAATGTTGCATATTAACTCATATAGGTGGACTCTAGAAAAATAGCACATATGATATTATTTGCAAAACATATAAAGAAACACAGGTGGAGAGAACAAACATATGGATACCATGTGGGGAGATGGGAGATGAGATGGATTGGGAGATTGGAGTCGACATATACACACTGCTGATACTATGTATAAAATAGGTAGCTAATAAGAACCTACTGTATAGATCAGAGAACTCTTATTCAGGGCTCTGTGGTGACCTATATAGGAAGGAAACACAGAAAGAGTAGAATAGCAACCCACTCCAGTACTCTTGCCTGGAGAATCCCATGGATGGAGGAGCCTGGTAAGCTGCAGTCCACGGGGTCGCTAGGAGTCTGACACGACTGAGCGACTTCACTTTCACTTTTCACTTTCATGCACTGGAGAAGGAAACGACAACCCATTCCAGTGTTCTTGCCTGGAGAATCCCAGGGACGGGGGAGCCTGGTGGGCTGCCGTCTATGGGGTCGCACAGAGTTGGACACGACTGAAGCGACTTAGCAGCAGCAGCAGCAGGATATATGTACATGTATAGTAGATTCACTTTTCACAGAGGAAACTAACACAACGTTGTAAAGCAACTATACTCCAATAAAAATTTTAAGAATAAAGCAATTTTTCCTTTTCACAAAAAATAAAAAATAAAAGCTTCCCAATCTGGCTTTTCTTTCATGTCTTCTTTCTCCTCAATGTATCCTATAAAATGTCTTTTAAAATTCCAAAAGTCCGTTCTATACATCTGTGTCTCTTTTGCTGTCTCGCATACAGGATTATCGTTACCATCTTTCTAAATTCCATATATATGTGTCAGTATACTGTATTGGTGTCTTTCTTTCTGGCTTACTTCACTCTGTATAATCGGCTCCAGTGTCATCCACCTCATTAGAACTGATTCAAATGTATTCTTTTTAATGGCTGAGTAATACTCCACTGTGTATATGTACCACAGCTTTCTTATCCATTCATCTGCTGATGGACATCTAAGTTGCTTCCATGTCCTGGCTATTATAAACAGTGCTGCGATGAACATTGAGGTACACGTGTCTCTTTCAATTCTGGTATCCTTAGTGTGTATGCCCAGCAGTGGGATTGCTGGGTCATAAGGCAGTTCTATCTGCAATTTTTTAAGGAATCTCCACACTGTTCTCCATAATGACAGTGTAAGAGGGTTCCCTTTTCTCCACACCCTCTCTAGCATTTATTGCTTGGAGACTTTTGGATCGCAGCCATTCTGACTGGTGTGAAATGGTACCTCATTGTGGTCTTGATTTGCATTTCTCTGATAATGAGTGATGTTGAGCATCTTTTCATGTGTTTGTTAGCCATCCATATGTCTTCTTTGGAGAAATGTCTGTTTAGTTCTTTGGCCCATATTTTGATTGGGTCATTTATTTTTCTGGAATTGAGCTGCTGGAGTTGCTTGTATATTTTTGAGATTAGTTGTTTGTCAGTTGCTTCATTTGCTATTATTTTCTCCCATTCAGTGAAGTAAGCCAGAAAGAAAAACACCAATACAGTATACTGACACATATATNAAAAAGTTGGCTTAATGAACGGATAAGAAAGCTGTGGTACATATACACAATGGAGTATTACTCAGCCGTTAAAAAGAATTCATTTGAATCAGTTCTAATGAGATGGATGAAACTGGAACCTATTATACGGAGTGAAGTAAGCCAGAAAGAAAAACACCAATACAGTATACTAACATATATATGGAATTTAGAAAGATGGTAATGATAACCCTGTATGTGAGACAGCAAAAGAGATACAGATGTATAGAACGGACTTTTGGACTCTGAGGGAGAGGGAGAGGGTGGGATGATTTGGGAGAATGGCATTGAAACATGCATACTATAATGTGAGAAATGAATCGCCAGCCTATGTTCGATACAGGATACAGGATGCTTGAGGCTGGTGCATGGGGATGATCCAGAGAGATGATACGGGGTGGGAGGTGGGAGGGGGGTGCAAGATTGGGAACTCATGTACATCTGTGCCAGATTCATGTCAATGTATGGCAAAACCAACACAGTACTGTAAAGCAAAATAAAGTAAAAATAAAAAAATAAAATAAAATTCCATCACATTATACATGTGCTCTTTTTTTTTAATTTACCTTAGAGTAAATATAAATTTCTTATTTTCTGGTACCTAAGATATTTAATGAGGGCTTCCCTCCTAGCTCAGGTGGTAAAGAATCAGCCTGCAATGCAGGAGATCCCAGTTTGATTCCTTTTTCGGGAAGTTCTGCTGCAGAAGAGATAGGCTATCCACTCCAATATTCCTGGGCTTCCCTTGAGGCTCAGCTGGTAAAGAATCTACCCACAATGTGGGACACCTGGGTTTGACCCCTGGATTGGGAAGATCCCCTGGAGAAGGGAAAGGCTAACCACTCCAGTGTTTTGGCCTGGAGAATCCCATGGAGGGTATAATCCATAGGGACACAAAGAGTCTGATGCAACTGAGTGACTTCCACATTCAAGATATTTAATAATATTCAATTCAGTTCAGTTGAGTCGCTCAGTCGTGTCCGACTCTTTGCAACCCCATGAATAGCAGCATGCCAGACCTCCCTGTCCATCACCAACTCCTGGAGTTCACTCAGACTCATGTCCATCGAGTCAGTGATACCATCCAGCCATCATCTCATCCCCTGTCGTCTCCTTCTCATCCTTCCTCCAATCCCTCCCAGCATCAGAATCTTTTCCAATGAGTCAACTCTTCGCATGAGGTGGCCAAAGTACTGGAGTTTCAGCTTTAGCATCATTCCTTCCCAAGAAATCCCAGAGCTGATCTCCTTCAGAATGGACTGGTTGGATCTCCTTGCAGTCCAAGGGACTCTCAAGAGTCTTCTCCAACACCACACTTCAAAAGCATCAATTCTTCGACGCTCAGCTTTCTTGACAGTCCAACTCTCACATCTATACATGACCACAGGAAAAACCATAGCCTTGACAAGACAGACTTTTATTGGCAAAGTAATGTCTCTGCTTTTCAATATGCTATCTAGGTTGGTCATAACTTCTCTTCCAAGGAGTAAGCGTCTTTTAATTTCATGGCTGCAGTCACCATCTGCAGTGATTTTGGAGCCCCCCCAAAATAAAGTCTGACACTGTTTCCATTGTTTCCCCATCTATTTCCCATGAAGTGATGGGACCAGATGCCATGATCTTTGTTTTCTGAATGTTGAGCTTTAAGCCAACTTGTTCACTCTCCTCTTTCACTTTCATCAAGAAGCTTTTTCATTTCTTTTCATGTTCTGCCATAAGGGTGGTGTCATCTGCATATCTGAGGTTATTGATATTTCTCCCAGCAATCTTGATTCCAGCTTGTGCTTCTTCCAGACCAGCGTTTCTCATGATGTACTCTGCATAGAAGTTAAATAATCAGGGTGGCAATATACAGCCTTGACGTATTCCTTTTCCTATTTGGAACCAGTCTGTTGTTCCATGTCCAGTTCTAATTGTTGCTTCCTGACCTGCCTATTGGTTTCTCAAGAGGCAGGTCAGGTGGTCTGGTATTCCCATCTCTTTCAGACTTTTCCACCATTTATTGTGATCCACACAGTCAAAGGCTTTGGCATAGTCAATAAAACAGAAATAGATGTTTTTCTGGAACTCCTTTGCTTTTTCCATGATCCAGCTGATGTTGGCATAATATTACCTTCCTCTAAATACCAGACTTATCAATACCTTCAACCCTGCATATATCTTCCTTTTTAATCCAGTGGATCTTCTCACATTTCTCTTTTTCTCAAATCTTTTTCGAGTAGTCCTCTAGTTTTAAAGTATGTTCTAAATGATAGCAGAGTAATAGCTCCTTTTCCTGTCTTCCTCTTCAGAAATGTCTTGAACATTCATGGCCTTTAAATCTTGCACAAAATTTAAGATTCAAATCATCAAGATCCAAAAAGAACACTGTTGGAATTGTTAACTGGAATGAAATTTACAGATTGAATGAATAATTTCTTTATACTATTAATTCGTTATTCATAATATCCCTGTTTATTAAATCTTTTAAAATATACCTTAATACAATGAAATGTTTTTCTCTTAAAGTCCTTATATATATTTTGTTAAATATTCTTAGATGTTCTGTTTCTGTTGTATACAATATGTTTCTAATATTGACCTGTTTGCTATTAGTGTACAGAAATTAATTTTTGTATTTTAATCATATATCCAGCCAGCTCTCTAAATGCTTTTTACTATCTTCAATAATATATCTGTAGATTATTTTTGCTTTTCTAATTAAATGATTATAACATCTGCAAGTATCTTTAGTTTGTATCAGTTTAGTTCAGTCACGCAGTCATATCCGACTCTGTGTGAACCCCTGGTCTGTAGCACACCAGGCCTCCCTGTCCATCACCAACTCCTGGAGTTTACTCAAACTCATGTCCATCTATTGGTGATGCCACCCAACCATCTCACCCTCTCTCATGCCCTTCTCCTCCTGCCTTCAGTATTTTCCTGCATCAGAGTCTTTTCAAATGAACCAGTTCTTCACATCATGTGGCCAAAGTATTGGAGCTTCAGCTTTAGCATCAGTCCTTCCAATGAATATTCAGGACTGATTTCCTTTTGGATGGACTGGTTGGATCTCCTTGCAGTCCAACGGACTCTCAAGAGTTTTCTCCAACACCACAGTTCAAAAGCATCAATTCTTTGGTGCTCAGCTTTCTTCATAGTCCAACTCTCACATCCATATATGATTACAGAAAAAAACAGATTAGAATGTATATCCTTCTTCCAATTCTTATACTTTCAATTCTAGTCTAAGGCTCCCAGCACAGTTTTGGACAGAATGGTGATAGCATTTGTCTTAGGAAGGGTTAACCCAGGAATACAAGTAATTTATTTGTGGAGAAAGTACCAGGGGAGAGGAGTAGGACACTGATGAGAGTAAAATATATAAGGAGAGAAAACCAATACAAAGGTGAGTCATTGATTGATCACCTCTGTGATAAAGGAGGCTGGAGTATCATCAAGATTAAATGAGATGCTGTGAAGTTTACACCTCACAATTGGTAACTTGAGGGAAGAGAGGAGCATTTAGGTCTGGTTCCTGCCTCGCTTTGGTCAAGAATTATCCATGAATCATTGATCTCTCATTCCCCCAGGGTGCGTATACATGGATGCCCATTAAATTTTCATGGTTCTTTCAAGTCACCGAGTTAGGAAAACTGTGAGACAGAAAGTGGAAACGTCTGGGGTAACTGAGGCAATGTGCTTGGCAGTTTATACCCAGATGCAGCTGATTGCCATAAGAACAGAGTAAAGTGGAGTCAAGAGAACATAAGGCATGACCTCAGTGTCTAATACAACGGGCATCTTCTCTTAAAGGAAGCAATCTCAATGCTTCTTCTCATTTAGGATGATGTTTGCTCAAGTGTTCTTGTACCTTTTATCATATTGAAAAGCCCCCTTATATTCTCAATTTATTAATAATCATCATCACAAATGATTATTATATTGAAAAATAGATTTTCTGCACATATAGGAATAATCATATGATTTTTCCTTTTAAATAATTTAATTTGTCAGATTAAATTTCTAGATTGTCTAATATTAAATCACCCTTGCATACCTGGGATAAAATCAGTACAGTCACAGTGAATTACATTTTGTTTATACATTTGGGGGTTTATTTCTTAATATTTTCTTTAGATCTTTTTTTTCAATCTATAGTCATGTGCTTTCTTGTATAGTTTTGTCTAGTTTTTATATAGGATTGATAACTGTCTCATAGATGTCATTGAAGGGTCTTCTCATTTCCCTTTTATTGTAAGCGATTGAGTACACTTGGCATTATGTTTTTGAAATTTGCAGCAAGTTATGTCCAGTTTTTCTGAGCTTAGTGTATTGTTTGTGGGGGTATTTTAAATTTGTGTTTCCATTGCATTGATACTTATAGAATTATTCATGCTATTTTTGTTCTTGATAAAATTCTAATAAGATATACTTTCCTAAGAATATTTATCCCATTAATTTTTCCCTAAATTATTGGCAAAACTGTTGTCACATTACCTCTAGTGAAGTGTGTTTTATTACTGTGTATGCATGTGTTCAGTCACATCAGCTATGTCCCCATGGGCTGCAGACCACCAGCCTCTTTGGGGCCCCATATACTACAGCACACCAGGCTCCTCTGTCCATGGGATTCAACAGGCAAGAATCCTGGGATGGGTTGCCATGACCTCCTCCAGGGGACCTTCCCCACCCAGGGATCAAACTCAGGTCTCTTCTGTCTCCTGAACTGGCAGGCAGGTTACTTACCACTAAGCATCACTTGGGAAGCCCTTGTTATTACTGGCCTTATTCATTTATGTCTTTTTGTTTTGTTTCTTCTTTTTGTTCTGTCTTAACAAAAATAGGACTCCCTTTTAAATTTATTTTTTCAAATGCTTTGTTAATCTCAGTGGTATTTTGGTTTAAATTTTGGTGAATTTTGCTCTACTTTTACTACCATTGTCTAATTTCTTTAAGGTTAATCCTTTTTTGTTTTTTCCTTTTCTAATTTATTATGATAAGCCCTTCACTCATAAATTCGGAGGTTTTCTTATTTTCTAGTAAAAGTAATTCAGTTCAGTTCAGTCACTCAGTCATGTCTGACTCTTTGTGACCCCATGAACTGCAGCACGCCAGGCCTCCCTGTTCATCACCATCTCTCGGAGTTCACTCAGACTCACATCCATCGAGTCAGTGATGCCATCCAGTCATCTCATCCTCTGTCGTCCCCTTCTCCTCCTGCCCCCAATCCCTCCCAGCATCAGAGTCTTTTCCAATGAGTCAACTCTTTGCATGAGGTGGCCAAAGTACTGGAGTTTCAGCTTTAGCATCATTCCTTCCAAAGAAAACTTTTTAGCTCCTCTTCACTTTCTGCCATAAGGGTGGTGTCATCTGCATATCTGAGGTTATTGATATTTCTCCCAGCAATCTTGATTCCAGCTTGTGTTTCTTCCAGTCCAGCATTTCTCATGATGTATTCTGCATATAAGTTAAATAAACAGGTTTAGAGTATATATTTCCCTTAAAGTGTATTTCTGTATCCTGCAAATTTTGATATATAGTGTTTTCATTATAATTTAATCCCAGTATTATTATAATTTCTTGTGATATCAAGACCTTTTTAGCAATATGTTTTCACACTTTCCAAATATATGGGATTTTAAAATTTATATTACATCATTAACTTAAAACTTAATTATGCTATGATCTAAGATTTTCATCTTTATGATACCTGTCTTTGAAGTTTTCTGAGTTTCTCAGAAAGTCTGAGAAATTTTACTTGTGTGCTTGCAGAATGTCTCTTCATTGATTATGTAGAAGCTTTTTTTATTATGTTCTAGAGATCTATAAACCCCCATCTTTATTTAGATTCCTTAAATGTAAAAACTCTGCCTGCAATGCAGGAGATCCAAGTTCTATCCTTGGGTCAGGAAGATCCCCTGGAAAGGAAATGGCTATGCACACCAGTATTCTTGCCTGGAGAATTCTCTGGACAGAGGAGCCTGGTGGGCTACAGTCCATGAGGTTCAAAAGAGTCGGATATGACTGAGCAACTAACACATACACTACACAACCATTAATAAACAAGAGCTATGTGCTGAAACTACAACTGAAATTGTAGATTTATCCATTTCTCCCTGTATTTTCCTCAATTTATATTTCATTTATTTTGAGGTTATTTCACATATGCATGCTTTATTATAATAAGCTATGTGTTCTTGGCAAGCTGAAATTGAATTATTTCAATTATTATATTATCAATAATTAATATATTTGTGCTTTATTATAATAAGATATGTGTTCTTGGTAAACTGACATTGAATTAATTGAATTGAATTAAATAATGAAACTCTCTGCCTCAATAATTTTGTCTTAATTTTATATAATAGTAATATAACTATTCCTTTGTGTTAATATCTGTGTGAAATGTCTTTAATTCTGCTTTTTCCTTCAATTTTTGCTTATATTTATGTTCTAGGTATCTTTTGTTATTCTCTACAATCTGTCAGAATTCATCTTTGAAGCAAATAACATTTTCCATATGTATCTATTACAATTATTGATTCATCTAAACTTGTAACTATCATCTTATTGTTGTAACTATCATCTTATATAGCATGCATCATTTGTCTCTGACTCTTTGCAACCCTATGGACTGTAGCCCACCAGACTTCTCTGTCCATGGGATTTTCCAGGGAAGAATACTTATTTTTGCACTATGTCCCATTTCTACAACACTGACTTTTTTAACTTTCTTTTAAATTGAAGTATGGTTCGTGTACAATGTTGTGTTAGTTTCCAGTGTACAGCAAAATGATTCATTTTTTAATATATATGTACATATACATATTCTTTTCAGATTCCGTTCTCTTATAGATAATTGCAAGATATTGAGTGTAATTCCTTGTGCTATTCAGTAGGTCTGTGTTGGTTGTCTATTTTATATATCAGTTCAGTTCAGTTCAGTTCAGTCGCTCAGTCGTGTCCGACTCTTTGCGACCCCATGAATCGCAGCACGCCAGACCTCCCTGTTCATTACCATCTCTCGGAGTTCACTCAGACTCACGTCCATCAAGTCCGTGATGCCATCCAGCCATCTCATCCTCGGTCATCCCCTTCTCCTCCTGCCCCCAATCCCTCCCAGCATCAGAGTCTTTTCCAATGAGTCAACTCTTCGCATGAGGTGGCCAAAGTACTGGAGTTTCAGCTTTAGCATCATTCCTTCCAAAGAAATCCCAGGGTTGATCTCCTTCAGAAGGGACTGGTTGAATCTCCTTGTAGTGTGTAAATATTAATCCCAATTCCTAATATCCCTTGTCTCATCTTCTTTGGTAACTATGTTTGTTTTCTATGTCTGTGAGCCTATTCCTGTTTTGCAGATAAGTTTATTTGTATCATTTTTTTTAGATTCCATATATAAGTGATAGCATATATTTATTTTTCTCTATCTCTTACTTTGCTTAGTACGATAATCTCTAGGTCCTTCCATACATCATGGATTTTTAATATTTTCTTTTTTAAACCCCAATAATGTCTGCCCTACTTTGACCTCAGCGTGGTGGACTGCCTCCTGTTCCCCATCAATACCCTCCACACACCAGTTTAAAACCTCCAGGCTCCCCAGGGCTTTGTCACGCTGTTCTCCATCTTCCCTACTCAGATTCCTCTGGAGTCCGACTCTAGGAAAGAAGCCAATAGTCATGCTAGTTCAATCTCCTAGTCAGAAGTTGAACTCATATTCATTCTTCATGGAGATTTGTGGCAAACCCACTCCTGTATTCTTGCCTGGAGAATTCCATGAACAGACGAGCCTGATGGGCTATAGTCCATGGGGTTGCAGAGAGTCAGACACAACTGAGCAACTAACACTCTGTCCTCTATCTAGCAGGAGAACGTTTACGTTTCTTGTTCCCCATTGCCCAAAACTAGTGACTCTGATTCCCAGTTAGATCTAAGACCTCTTTGAGCAGATGCATATAAGAAATCCAGTTAATCTCAATTATGACTATCAGCAGGTAATGCCTTGATGAATCTATCATTCTCATTCTACTAATTTGTTACTTTGCATATTCAATCTCCTAAATGTCCAGACTACAGTCTTTGCATTTATGAATAATTGTATTCCCAATCAAATTGATAGGATTATATATTTTTATTTACATAATTATATATGACATATAATTCTATATTTACACTTATATAGTCATACACACATATTCTGTGTTCTACTAGATTATAATCTTCAAGCGGCCACAGATTTTTGCTTTCTTCTACACTGGACTGTGCCATACCCAAGGGGAAGATGGGAGGAGGAGGGAGTGGGCAACCTCCATCAGCAGAATTACTTTAGCAGTATTATTGTTTAAAATTTCCAGCACATGATGATGATAAAAAACAGACTTTTAGTTGGTTTTATTATTGTTTTAAAATTCTCTACTGACAATGCATCCATTATTGCTTGTATTCACCTTTTACCGCTGGTTCCTGGTACATCACAGACGCCCTATAACTGTTTATTGACTGAATGAATAAATAAGCCTAAGGTGCTCCATGAATACCTGATAAAAGGATGGGAGGATGGTTAGACAGATGGAGGAGAGAGTAAATGAACAAGTATATTCTTGCCTGCAGAAGTAAATGAGTGAACTCCTTCAATATATTTTGGCATTGTTCTTTAGACTTAGGAATTCTGATGTCTGATCCCATGAGCAGGGTAAAGACTTGCTCTAGTAAGAGGAAAAAAAAAACCTCTGAACAAGATAGTCCATAGGAAACTGACCCCTTCCAACCTAGAAGTAAGATCAAAGCATCAGCACAAAGTGAATACAGACAAAAGACACAGAAGGAAAAAAAAATTAATATCCATTTTAAAAAAGTAGTAAAAGGCAATAGGAAAGGCAAACCCTATGTCTGAATACACATAGGAATAAAATCACATATATATTTTTTTCCTTCAACAAGAAAGAAAGCACATAAAAGAGAATAAAAGGTAAGGGCAAATGTTATAAATAGCAGTAAAAATAGGAAAATGAAAGCAAGGGAAATGGAATACCATGGTGAAGCAGAGGAAGAAATAGAATCCTCAAGGAAGGAATAAAGCAAGCTAGCAAAGAAGCAGATTGTAAGCCTCTGATTGTATTTCATTTATAACTGTTCTTACATTTTATTTTATTTCCCTGGCAGGAGTCCCACATCTTTTTACGTCCAAAGGAAGGGGGTGGCAGAAAAATGTTGCTCTGGGGACTAAAGATTTATTGCCTTGTACACTTAGTGTTAGGCTGATTTTTTTTCTTTAAATTACATGCCACTGTCATGTTCAAAATAAAAGCTTAAGATGGACTGCGTGCCATGTCTCTCTGTAAAGACCGTTTTTATTGAGTGAAAAATTAACGCAAACTTGGTTTTATTTTAAGCAAATCAGAAACCACTGAAGTGATATCAGCTTCTATACTCTTTGTTTTGTCTTAACTCTGTCTCCACTGAATGATACAGTACACTGATCTCTTCAGTAAGCAAAACACTCCATGGTTAACGTGCAAACACAACCATGGAAAGGCTAGGTTTTAAATTCAGATGGACTTGAATTTATGTCTCTGACCTTGGGCAAGTGACTTAAATTATCTAGCCTTCAATTTCCTTAGGTGCAAAAAGGTATAGTACTAATAGCATTTGCCTCATTATGGTTGTTATGAGGATTAACATTATAATGTAAAGTTCTTAGCACAGTAACTGGTAGACACTTATAATAATGAGTACTTATTATTATTATTAGGCTAATAAATTTCTTTACCATTCTAAACTCTGCTTCAAGAAAAATTAATTGAATCTTAATTTTTTAAAAAGTTACATTCAGGGACTTCTCTAGCAGTCCAGTGGTTAAAACTCAAGCTTCTACTGCATGGGGTACGGGTTTCACCCTTGGTCAGGGAACTAAGATCCCACATGCCATGCAGCCAAAAAAAAAATTACATTCAGGGGTAAGCCAGCCAACAAAAGGAAAAATACGAGTAACCACTTTATCTAGTTTTTAATAGCTAATTGACTCAAAAGGTATATTGTTTGTATTTACTTAATTTATTGCCTATATATAGTTTATTGAGTTACATTTGCCATGAATTTCCATGGTGGCTCAGTGGGAAAGAATTCGCCTGCAGTGCAGGAGGCACAGGATATTAGGGTTCGATCCCTGAGTCGGGAAGTTCCCCTGGAGAAGGAAATGGCAACACACTCCAATATTCTTGCCTGGAAAATTCCAAGGACAGAGGAGCCTAGTAGCCAGAGCCCATGGGATCATAAAAGAATCAGACATAACTAAGCATGTATGCACAATATTTGCCATACAACATTTTATTAGTTCCAGATATACAACATAGTGATTCAGCATCTGTATATACGGCAAAAAGCGCACCACAAGAAGTATAGCTAACATTTATCACCATACCTACTTACACATTTTGTCTATATTCTCA
Organism: Cephalophus harveyi; assembly: GCA_006410635.1. Taxonomy (NCBI): domain Eukaryota; kingdom Metazoa; phylum Chordata; class Mammalia; order Artiodactyla; family Bovidae; genus Cephalophus; species Cephalophus harveyi. The sequence goes on from SJYT01077281.1 coordinate 437,963, forward strand.
TTGCTTATATTCTTGATCCTCTGACATTGGGAACCTTCATCCTGGAGGCATTCCCCAGGGCTTAATAAATCCTAAACATGGAAAATAACTCCCCTGAGACTGTATCTTTGATATTAAACTACCCAATCAAGAGCCCACATCTTTAACCACCCTCTTTATTAAACTCTCACACATCAGGCTGGCATTTCTTCTGTCCTAAATCACCCAAGACTACGTATTGGGCACTCTAATCTTTCCCATGTGGCCCTAGGTTGTATGTTGTGCCTTCTATTTCTAGGAATCTATAAACTTCTTCCTTGCAATTATTTCTACATCTTTGTTTTATTATTACATGATTAAAACAAATCCCATCTCAGTTCAGTTCAGTTCAGTCACTCAGTCATGTCCCACTCTTTGCTACCCCATGAGTTGCAGCATGCCAGGCCTCCCTGTCCATCACCAACTCCTGGAGTTCACTCAGACTCACATCCATACATGACCACTGGAAAAACCATAGCCTTGACTAGACGGACCTTGGTTGGCAAAGTAATATCTCTGCTTTTTAATATGCTATCTAGGTTGGTCATAGCTTTCCTTCCAAGGAGTGTCTTTTAATTTCATGGCTGCAGTCACAATCTGTAGTGATTTTCAGCCCCCAAAAATAAAGTCTGCCACTGTTTCCACTGTTTCTCCATTTTATTTCCCATGAAGTGATGCGACCAGATGCCATGATCTTTGTTTTCTGAATGTTGAGCTTTAAGCCAACTTTTTCACTCTCCTCTTTCACTTTCATCAAGAGGCTTTTTAGTTCATCTTCACTTTCTGCCATAAGGGTGGTGTCATCTGCATATCTGAGGTTATTGATATTTCTCCTAGCAATCTTGATTCCAGCTTGTGCTTCTTTCAGCCCAGCGTTTCTCATGATGCACTCTGCACAGAAGTTAAATAAGCAGGGTGACAATATACAGCCTTGACAGACTCCTTTTCCTATTTGGAACCAGTCTGGTGTTCCATGTCCAGTTCTAACTATTGCTTCCTGACCTGCATACAGGTTTCTCAAGAGGCAGGTCAGGTGCTCTGGTATGCCCATCTCTTTCAGACTTTTCCACTGTTTATTGTGATCCACACAGTCAAAGGCTTTGGCTTGGTCAATAAAGCAGAAATAGATGTTTTTCTGGAACTCTGTTGCTTTTTCAATGATCCAGCGAATGTTGGCAATTTGAACAAATTCCAGGTACCTTTTAACACAGAAGGAAAGATAAAATTAATATACTCTCATTCAGATGAGAATTCTGCCACCATTTTTCTCAAACCTCGCCTATTCTGAAATCATCCTGTCTTTTAGCACCTCCTGCTCGTCTGATAATAGGTCTTGTGTTCATGCTTAGTTGCTTAGTCACATCTGAATCACTGAGACACCATGGACTGTAGCCCGCCAGGCTCCTCTGTTCCTGGGATTCTGCAGGCAAGAACACTGGAGTGGGTTGCTGTGCCCTCCTGCAGATGACCTTTCCAACCCAGGGATGGAACCCAGGTCTCCTACATCTCCTACACTGGCAGGCGAGCTCTCTACCACTGAGACACCTGGCAAGCCCAGTAGCTGTTAACCCTGAGAGCCCTGGCTCAGTTTCCTTAGTAACCTCTGCACCCTGGCTCAGAGACATTTTTCACACAGAACCTATGCCATTGCCCTCAAAGAGTTCCTCTGCTACTTAATGCTTTTTTAAGTCTGCTGACAATTTTTTTTTTTTTAATTCTCATTTTTAGAAACTTCGCCTCTATTTAAGTCACCTAGTGAAAGAGCTTTAACTCAAAGCATTTACAGTCTTAATCAGATCTCAAGCTCTGGGACCGGAATAACAACCTCTACACTACATCTTTAATTCATTTCACTTCTAGTTAGAACTTCCTTTTACACTATGAATGACGTCTCTCTCAATTTCTCACTTTCCTTGTAGTAAATAACACATCTCTATTTTAACTACATATTTCTTTTTATCCACCTGAACATCATGATCAGCCATGTTATACTGATCCCAGAACCTCAAAACCCCAGAATTTTCTGTCCTAGAATTTTTCTATCAGTCTTGACGTACTACAAGCTTCATTACTTCCCACTTAATTTTCACTTCTGAGTTGCTACACATTTATAGAGCTTATTGACCTAATTTGGGCCAAATCAAATAAAAGCAACCAGCTTAAATGAATTCCCCTATAACAGTAATTACTTAATCATTTTTTGTTAGCTCTGTCATTTATTCTGCATGATAACTGGCTCATAACTTTTCTGTAATTTCTAGTACTCCAAACTAATTTGCTCCTTTACCTTCAGCAGCTATTCTTATCTCATCTATTAAGGATGATGTTCTAATATTACTGATTTTAATTAAAATTATTCATATAAATATTTTATCCTATTCTTCCACAGTCTCAAAACCTATATTCTACTTTAATTTTTTCCTCCACCCTCTATGAGACCTGTGTATCAGCTAAGACTCTTTCATCAAGTGATAAAAACCCAATTTAAAATGTGGGCAGTAGTAAGAATGCATAGATTTATTTCAATAAAAAATCCACAGGTGTAAATGGCTTTAGAAATTGTCAGACCCAGGGACTAAATGTTGCTGCAAGGATACTATTTCTCCCACATTTTCCTCCTGTGCATTCTGCTGCACTGACTTCCTTTTCAGTCCCCACATAGACTCCAAAATAATTTCAAATCATCACCAGATCTAAGGGAATAATGAGTCCATGTCTCCTTTTTGTTTATAGCACAAACTAAACCCCAAGAATTGAATGTAAATGTCTCTGATATGGTAGATTTTGGTTCAGGTACCACTCCTCAACTTTTGGTACACAGAAGAAATTTTGGTACACAAAATAAACAGAAAAACTATACAAAAAAAAAAAAAAAAAAAAAATTTCAAATGCAGAAGACTAAAGCCCTGAATTGACTTTTCCAGAAAATATCAGAAGAGTGGAAAAGCAGAGTACAAAGGCCGGCAGATTCTTATTTTCTGGGGGGTGGATGCTCAGGAGATTCCAGGGGGAACCCCTGAAACCTGAACACGACCTTGTGTTTGTCAGGCTTCCTACCGCATGATCTTGTCATGGGCGGGATTCCTCACACTGGCTCCCAACAGTGGACCTTAGGCAGCATCATTACGAACAAAACTAGTGGAGGTAATGAAATTCCAGCTGAGCTATTTCAAATCCTATATGATGACGCTGTGAAAGTACTGCACTCAATATGCCAGCAAATTTGGAAAACTCAGCTGTGGCCACAGGACTGGAAAAGGTCAGTTTTCATTCCAATCCCAAAGAAAGGCAATGCCAAAGAATGCTCAAACTAACGCACAATTGCACTCATCTCACATTCTCCAAACCAGTCTTCAACAATATGAACCATGAACTTCCAGATGTTCAAGCTGGATTTAGCATTCCCATTTTGTAGTATCATTGTTTTGATTTAGAAAGTTGTTTATGTTTTACTAAAAGTACTATTATTAAATAATGTTGTGATGACTGCCTGATATTTTGTTTCATTTTCATTGCTAATTCATTTAGCCATTTTTTCAATTTTCCCAGAGAAATTTTGGAAAGAAAAATGATATCCATTATTACAATATCATATGGGACTTGCCCATTTCTGTCTATAGAGATTTATTCTTTCCTTATGCAGCAATTAGGGAGTGAAGCACACAGAATCCTGCTGCTTAGGTAAAGCACTAGTCTCCAGATCTCAGGCTAGCAGCTTGATTACAGGACTCAGAAGTCTCCAGCCACACAGCATGGTTAGTAGGTGTCTCTAGGATACTGACAATGAGGTGAAAGTGAAGCCTGTCTCTTATACACATCTAGATGTGTATAAGAGACAGACTGCACTCAATATGCCAGCAAATTTGGAAAACTCAGCTGTGGCCACAGGACTGGAAAAGGTCAGTTTTCATTCCAATCCCAAAGAAAGGCAATGCCAAAGAATGCTCAAACTAACGCACAATTGCACTCATCTCACATTCTCCAAACCAGTCTTCAACAATATGAACCATGAACTTCCAGATGTTCAAGCTGGATTTAGAAAAGGCAGAGGAACCAGAGATCAAATGGCCGACATCTGCTGGGTCCTTGGAAAAGCAAGAGAGTTCCAGAAAAACCTCTAGTTCTGCTTTATGAATATGCCAAAGCCTTAGTGAAAGAGGAGAGTGAAAAATTTGGCTTAAAACTCAACATTCAGAAAACTAAGATCATGACATGTGGTCCCATCACTTCATGGCAAATAGATGGGGAAACAATGGAAACAGTGAGAGACTTTATTTTGGGGGGCTCCAAAATCACTGCAGATGGTGACTGTAGCCATGAAATTAAAAGTCACTTGCTCTTTGGAAGAAAAGCTATGATCAACCTAGACAGCATAAAAAAAGTATAGACATTACTTTGCCAACAAAGGTCCATCTAGTCAAAGCTATGGTTTTTCCAGTAGTCATGTATGGATGTGAGAGTTGGACTATAAAGAAAGCTGAGTGAAGAAGAGTTGATGTTTTTGAATTGGGTTGTTGGTGAAAACTCTTGAGTCCCTTGAACAGCTGGGAGATCCAACCAGTGAATCCTAAAGAAATCAGTGCTGAATATTCATCAGAAGGACTGATCCTGAAGCTGAAACTCCAATACTTTGGCCAACTGATGGAAGAATTGACTCATTTGTAAAGACCCTGATGCTGAAAAGATTAAAGGCAAGAGGGGAAGGGGATGACAGAGGCATGAGAAGGTTGGATGTCATCACCCACTCTATGGACATGAATTTGAGTAAGCTCTGGGAGCTGGTGATGGACAGGGAAGCCTGGTGTGCTGCAGTTCATGGGGTTGGAAAGAGTCTGACACAACTGAGTGACTAAACTGAACTGAACCGCTTCTAAAGCAATTCCCAGGTGGCTCAGTGGGCAAAGAATCCACCTATAAAGCTGGAGATGCAGGAGATGTGGATTTGATCCCTGGGTTGGGAAGATCCCTGGAGAAGGGAGTGGAAACCCACCACAGTATTCTTGCCTAGAGAATCCCATGGACAGAGGAGCCTGGTAGATTACAGTGGGGTTGCAAAGAGTCAAACACAATTGAAGCAACAGAGCACAAAAGCATGCACTCTCACTAGTTAGGAGTGGTTGGATGATCAACTGTGGATCCTGCTTACCTGAATTAGGGAAGGCAAATGAAGATCCCCTGGAGAAGAAAATGGCATCCCACTCTAATATTCTTGCCTGGAGAATCCCACAAACAGAATAGCCTGACAAGCTACAGTCCGTGTGGCCACAAGATTTGGACATGACTTAGTGGCTAAACCACCATCAACAAGGAATGAAGGGGATATGAAATCAGCTCCACCATAATCATATAGACCAAGAAGGAAAGGTAGATTTTCAAACTGAAATTGAAAAAGAAGTGGGTCAAACATCACTCTATGGCCAAAAGAAAAAAGTTAACCAAGATACTTGACTCAGTCAATTTCTTCCCCTCTCTGCGTGTACTTTGACCTTTTCCTTGTACTTGTATGTGTGTGTATGCGCATGCTCAGTCACTCGGTAGCATCCGACTCATTGCAGCCCCATGGACAGTAGCCTGTCAGACTCCTCTGTCCATTAATTTTCTAGGCAAGAATACTGGAATGGGTTTCTGTTTCCTCCTCCAAGGGATCTTCCTAATCCAGAGATCAAACCCACATCTATTTCATCTCCTGCATCAACAGGTGGATTCTTTACCACCGCGCCACCATACAGGACCTCATCTATATCAAAAAAAAAAAAAAAAAAAAAAATTAGACTCTGCCTCTCTTTGACTTCCCTTTGTAGTATAATCCTTTCTTTTACCTTAAAGGTTTTTGCAGACGTTGTCAATGTCATTGTCTCCACCTTTGTATCACTGATGTGTCTCTTAGCGATTACCTTGTGATTTCTTTGTTCTTCAATATAAACTGTTATTATAAAGTTTTATTAATAAATTCATTCTTACCATTTCAAGAAGGCTAATTTATAAAGTAACACTTTCTTTTTTGGCTTTATGATTACACCTACCTCTTGAAATTCTGGCTTTTCTTAGCCACATTGAAATACTTCCCTCCCTAACAGATATTTGATGGCTGTTCATATCTCTCTTATTAGCATCTTTTTTACCTTTTAAAGTTTAAAATGTAAGAAATCATGTAGGGGAAACTTTTTCCTCTTTTCCAAATATAATCTTTTCTTCTTTTCTCTACAACTTCAGATATTATTTTTCTGTTAAAAATCAATGCCCACATTATCTATCTTGTCTGCTGTGTTCTCCATCTAACCCTTCAAATATGAAAATACCCTTCAGTGTGTACTTTCTTAATGCCTCTGCCATGGCACACTCAACTTGTGCTCAAACAAAATTTATTAGATTATCTCCTAAGACAGTTTGATTTTCTCTGTTATTATTGGTAATATTATTGTCATCTTGATTATATAGGTTACAGTTTAATCAAATAACCGAGGATGAAACGTATTTTTTGAAATAACAAGCACTCACTCAAAAATATTTGCTAAATTGAATTTTTTTTTGTTTCAGTTTTTTCTTGAAGTATAGTTGATTTACAATATTACATTAGTTTCAAATGTGTAACTAAAGTTACTTGCTTATACATACACATATATGTATGCATATTACTTTAAAGTTCTTTTCAGTGATAGTTTATTATATGATATTGAACATAGTTCCTTGTGTCATACAGTAGGTCCTTGTTATCTATTTTATACAGAGCAGTGTGCTTCTGTTAACCTCATACTCCCAATTCATCCCTCCTTCCACTTTCCCTTGGGAAACCATTAATTTGTTTCCTATGTCTGTGAGTTTCTGTATTGTAAACAAGTTTTAAGTTGAATTCTTGATTGTACACTTTTAATATTCCTACATCAATTATTTTATCATTTCATACATTCTGTGGCTGAAAGATTTATATTTATTACTATTGCTCCATTCCATATCTACTTCTATATTTCCAGATACTCTTACCTCAGCTCCATAACTTATTACATAGTCTCCAGCCTCATTTTTCTCACCATTTCCAAACTTTGCAGCTAATCTTTAAAGAAATTAGATTACAATTATGAAATTCCCCCTACTCAAAGAACCTTGTACAATTAAAAACCTTCATATAAAATTTAGTCAAAATATCCTAATATTTCTCAAACCTTATGTTCCCTATTTGGTCATTCTTTGTTTTCTTTTCTTATATAGCCAAGAGTGAAAACTTTGTATTCAAATTGGAGAATTGTGTTCATACATCTGAGGAATAAAATGCAGCCTGCCACTTTGGTAAACAAGTGATGTCACTATCATCAGTGATTGCAGCCTGCCAGTGGTGACTTCATGAGCCCAGAGGGAACTCAGGCAGGAAGCAAAGAATACCTATCATCAGACTGCAGCCACTCCTGAAGGTGAGTCCTGAAGAAACTCAGGATGTGCAGACACAGATAGCTGAGGTTCATATCCAAAGAAGGATTTTTGTGAGCCTAGACTCTTACATCTTCCCATAGATAGAAAAGTGCTAAATTCTTTGAGGCATCTAGTTTTTCTTTTTTTAATTAACAGTAATATTTTTTTCCTAATACCCACCCTTCATTGCAAAATTCCTATACATCCTAGCTACCTCCCTCACTTCCTCAGAGCAGTTTCTCTGGGTTACTTGATATGATGCCCACCAGGCTTGAAGTCCTCGGTATGAAGTCCTCATTATGTCTGCCAAATAGAACATATAACTCTCGAATTTTAGGCTGTGCATTTATTTTTCAGTCGATACCTTGTTCTAGGTATTTTTGTACATGTGTTATCTACTCTCCTTAAATACTATCCTTTTGAGGGCAGAGGCCATTTCTGTTTTATCATCCTATGTCCCATAGTATCTTTCTTAAGGCCTCAAGGAAAGGAGCTTATTAGTATGTACAGGATGAACTTTATATGCATAATTTCAAGCATTCCCATTTTGTAGTATCATTGTTTTGATTTAGAAAGTTGTTTATGTTTTACTAAAAGTACTATTATTAAATAATGTTGTGATGACTGCCTGATATTTTGTTTCATTTTCATTGCTAATTCATTTAGCCATTTTTTCAATTTTCCCAGAGAAATTTTGGAAAGAAAAATGATATCCATTATTACAATATCATATGGGACTTGCCCATTTCTGTCTATAGAGATTTATTCTTTCCTTATGCAGCAATTAGGGAGTGAAGCACACAGAATCCTGCTGCTTAGGTAAAGCACTAGTCTCCAGATCTCAGGCTAGCAGCTTGATTACAGGACTCAGAAGTCTCCAGCCACACAGCATGGTTAGTAGGTGTCTCTAGGATACTGACAATGAGGTGAAAGTGAAGCTGTTAGTCCCTAGTGGCTTCTGACCCATGAACTGTAATTCCCCCAGGCTCCTCTGCCCATGGAATCCTCCAGACATGAATACTGGAGTGGCTATTCCCCTTCTCCAGGGATCTTCCTGACCCAGAGATCGAGCCCAGGCCTCTTGTATTGCAGGCAGATCCTTTACTATCTGAGCCACGAGGAAAACCCTCACATGGTAAAACTCAGTTGCTGCATCTTCAGTTAGACAAGTTGGGCTGCTTTCTACTCTGCTTGCTCAGCCAAGAAGCATTTGCTTCTTAAATGAAACCTTAAGTAACCACATTCTGAGAAAGGGTCCCCAGAGGTATTCTTTAAGAAAGACTTCACACAGGACCTGAGAGCTATGCCAACCCAGGAATTACCCACAGGCTGTTTTTCTCACAGGCTTTCTATTTCCTTCAGTAGTTAAAAAGAAGACAGTATGTGAAGTCCTGAGGGCTTAATTATGAGAAATGATGGAGTTTCAGGGTTGAGACTATGCATGAGAGGAAGTGAAAAACAGAAAGAACTGCATAAATAAAAATGTTTTGTTTTATTGGAATAGCCATTTATCAGGCCAGTATAGAACTTTCTTTAGGGATAACCCAGAGATCCTTAAAGGGATAATAAGAGCATGGCAGCAGGAAGACCTGGGCACAGAAAGACATGTCATTCTGGGAATACGGTGGGAGTAGAATCCCCTTCCAGACCCTCCCCTTCTCTTATTTTTTCAAACATGTCTTGAAAATCAGGTTCTCAGGATGCCAGTAAAGATACTGATACAGGAAAGATTCCAGACACATATTTCAACAGGAAAGTAAATCAAGGCTAGGGAAGCAGTTTGATTTCAGAGCCCGCATGTTGATGAGATCAAGGTCCTCCTGTTCTGGTCGGTTGTGAGCTGCATCTGTCAGATTTATGCTTTATCCATCTTTGTACACACAGTGCCTGCCACAGAGTAGTTATCAATGCATGATTTTTATGTGATAATGTGAACAAAAATGAATGAATAAATGAGTGATTTGTCCAGGGTCTGATAGGACTTAAGTTACATAGAGTTACATTTAGAAGAGCTATGAAATGAAATGGTCGAAGGCCAGACCAGTTTTATTCCCTATTTTTCTGCAAAAAAAGAAATCAACATTCATTCTTAGGTAGAAAGAGATAAAGGAAGTTTAGAAAGCAAGCTAAAAATAGTCCAAAATTTCTTAAAACAACACTCTAATTATTTTAGCTCACTAGTTAAATAAGTTGACAAAATGAGGAGTTTATATTACATGTGGAAAATACCAAACCCTCAGAACTCTCATGCTGTCTGCCATAGTTATATCACTAACAATAAATTTGCAATGGCTTTAACTTTATAAAGATATTTTTTCAGTTCTATTTCATATATACAAAGGGGTATAATTGTATTATAGAAAAGATGTAAATAATAAAGCATATGACTACCTATCTTCACCCCTACTTTAGAAATAAAACATCATACCTGAAGTCTTTGTGTTCATCTTCATAGCTGTTTCCATGATGCATTCTCCTCCCTCTCCAACAGAGGTAACAATGTGACAATATCCTCAGTGTCATGTTTACTATTTTTTTTAATTTTAGTTAGAGTTTTGTGTGTTAGTGTGAGTCTGTGTATACGTTTGTGTACATTTCATGTATTGGATGACTCATATGTATCTTATCTATATGTATCTTTTATATCTGTAAATCTATACATATACTTATGCAAGATTTTGAATCTTGCATTAAAATAATTATGTAGTACTGATTCTTCTGTGAAATGATTTTTCACATTCAAATGTTTTAGAGAAATTCTGCTATGATCAAGCATAAACCCAAAGTTTTTTCATTTTCTCTGCTTCACCATAGTCCACATGTTTATGTATCATTATTTAGCATTGTTCTCAATTGTGCATTTGCTTTGTTTCTGGCATTATGAAGATTATCATATCCCTTTAGGCACCCACCTGCTTTGGGGCTTGCTTACTTCTTGGATTTATACTTTCCTTATAGCTTTGACTCCTAATGATTTCCTTTATTGTCTTATCTCCTCTTTCATGCACTACAGTTATTCATTTTAAATTCTATTTTGTATATGTTTTATAGTCACAGAATCTTATCAACATACTGCCTAGTATATTACTATAGATGAGAATGCTTGAAGGTATGCTCAGTCATGTACGATTCTGAGACCCCATGGACTGTAGCCCTCCAGGCTCCTCTGTCCAGGGGATTCCCTAGGCAAGAACTCTGTAGAGGGTTGTCATTTCCTCCTCCAGGGGACCTTCCCAACCCAGGCATTGAACCCATGTCTCTCAGGTCTCCAGCACTGGCAGGCAGGGTCTTTACTGCTGCGTCACAAGGAATAGATTTTTCTTTAAAACTGTAAAACCAAAATTGTCTTGTTCTATTTATGTAGTTCATCTTTGTAAATATATAACACACATGTATTCATATATTTTTTTAAATTTATATTATAAATTAAGGGGCTTCCCTGGTGGCTCAGAGGTTAAAGCTTCTGCTTGCAATGCAGAAGACCTGGGTTCAATCCTTGGGTCGGGAAGATCCCCTGGAGAAGGAAATGGCAACCCACTCCAGTATTCGTGCTTGGGGAATCCCATGGACAGAGGAGCCTGGTGGGTTATAGTCCATGGGGTCGCAAAGAGTCGGATACGACTGAGCGACTTCGCTTTCACTTTCTTATAAATTAATCCAAATTATTGGCTATCCATTGAAATATTTTTATAAAGTTGCTCATTTTTCCCTTGTATATGTATTTTGATACAATCCAAAATACAAAAATAACAAACTTTGAGAGATTATTAGTTTATGATTAATTTATTTAAGATTTTTTTCTTTAATGGTAAAAAGATTTGTAAAGTGTTGCATTTGTTGAAAATTTGGTAGAAAGTGATGGCAGAAGAAATATAGGAAGATAGTGAAAAGAGGTTACTCTAAGGATAGGGTATTTAAGTGGAGATCTGGGTGTCAAGGAATTAGTGAGGTGGAAATCTAAAGGAAGTATACAGCAGACTGTTCTAGTATGTTTCATGATTTAATCACCTCCCAAAGGCCCCACCTCCAAATGCCATTATGTCAAAAGTTAGGACTTACATGAATTTTAAGGGGGCACAAATATTTAATCCATAACACAGGTAGAGAGAAGCAACAGCGAGACGAGATCAGGATATGAGAAAAGCTGTTCTGTTTTCTTGAATGTAGTCATTGGGAGAAAGAATGGGATGATTAAATGAAAGGTTCTCTTAAGTCAGCAAAAGCTAGATCATATACTACATGGAGGTGAATAGAAGTGCATTTACAGGGACTTCTCTGGTGGTCCAGTGGTTGAGAATCTGCCTCCCAAAGCAGGGAAAATGGGTTTGATCTCTCTCTCTCTTTGAGGGAACTAAGATCCCATGTGGCATGGGGCAACTGAGCCTGTGCACCATGACTACTGACCTGGGCATTCTAGAGCCTGTGCTGTGCATCAGGAGAAGCCCTTGACCTCAGCTAGAGAAATCCAGCATGCCGCAGTGAGGACCCAGCCCAACAACAACACTAAAAGAATTGCATCTCCACTCTAATGTTCTTTCCTGAAGAGTCCCACGGGCAGAGGAGCCTGGCGGGCTACAGTCCATTGAGTCACAAAGAGTAGGACACGACTGAAGTGACGTAGCACGCATGCATTGCATATCCTATCTTTGACCTTAAATTTCTAGTTTTTGTGCATGCATGACATCTATTTCCCAATTCTCAACGATAAAATTTCTTCGACTCAAGAACTCTAGTCTTTATATTTTGATTTCTAGACAGATCTCTAGACATAGCAACTCTTTTACTTTTCTTCTGAGTCCCTCTCTTGCATTTTTTATATGCCAGATGAAATTGAGAATGATGTTACTTAGAAAATTTGATAACTTGGGCAGATCTTCAATTTGGAGCATGGGGGCAGAAAATTATATAGCAATACTCCCACTGTCACAGCTGGCATCTATTGATTTGGCAGATCAGGATAGTTCTCTGCTGAAGTGTGATTTATGAAAAAAAATCCACCTTTTATATAGATACTGTTAAGTGCTTGATAGTTGTCAAAATAAAGGCATATTATCAAAAGAAACATAATTTAAGCAATAACTCCAAATATAATAACTAGGCTGTCTAACAGCTTTAGGATCTTCGAATTTGTTTTGTTATTTTCTATTTTCATATTCTTTGTCATCTTGTTTAGTTGATAACAGACATATGTGGGAGGGCAGACACTAGACTGCATGTGTGGGAGGACAGAATCTCAGGGGATTCATTAAGCCTAAGATTTCTTCATGTCCTAATAGAATAATTTTGAGGCTGAAAATTATCTAACGTTTTAAACAAAGTCACTCTTTTAGCTAATTTTATGAAGAATTGCATTAAGAGAGGAATATGATACCCAACAGGTAGTATCTGAAATCCCAGGTGGAGGCCTGCCAAACAGAAAATGCAGGAGACACAGACATCCCTGGGTCAGGATGATCCCCTGGGGTAGGAAATGACAGCACTTTCCAGTATTCTTACCTGTAAAATTCCATGGACAGAGGAACCTGACAGGCTACATACCAAGCTATAGCAAAGTGTTGGACACAACCAAGTGACTGAGCACACACAGACACAATTAATTTAAATAACATTAAAAGAGGGTCAAAATTTCATGTGCGCTAAATTACACCTTCTATGCTAATCAAAGGAAGCATGGGTAAAAATAAAAATAATAAATTAGGGCTTCATTTGAATAATTTTAATTATTATAGCTACCGATAACACACTTGAGTCATACAAAATTTTGTTTCTTCTAGAAAGGTGAACCTAAAAAAAAGACATATGATACAATGAAGATATTCTTTGAGGTATTTGTTGTTGTTCATTCTCTATGTTTGACTCTTTGCCACTCCATGGACTGCAGCACGCCAGGCTTCCTTGTCATTTGCCATCTCCCAGAGTTTGCTTAAACTCATGTCCACTGAGTAAGTGATGCCATCCAACTATTTTATCCTCTGTTGCCCTCTTCTCCTCGTGCCTTCAATCTTTCCCAGCATCAGGGTTTTTTCCAATGAGTTGTCTCTTTGCATCAGGAGGCCAAAGTACTGGTGTTTCAGCTTTAACATCAGTCCTTTCAGTGAGTATTCAGAGTTGATTTCCTTTAGGGTTGACTGGTTTGATCCTCTTTCTGTCCAAGGGACCCTCAAGAGTCTTCTCCAGCACCACAGTTTGAAATTATCAATTCTTTGGTGCTCATCCTTCTTTCTGGTCCAACTCTCACATCCATACATGACTACCAGAAAAACCATAGCATTGACTATATGGACCTTTGTCGACAAAGTGATGTTCTACTTCACTTTGGCTGTCTAGGTTTGTCACAGCTTTTCTTGCAAGGAAGAAATATCTTTTAGACTTCTACATATATCTGAAACAGTTCCATCACCACGACTTTCTCTCTTTATCTCAGTCTACAATTTCTTCAATGGACAATTTTGGCTAAGCTTGTATTCATATGCTATCAGTAGAAGTGGCTATTTGCAATTAATACATCTGTGATATTTTGATTACTGTGGAAACAAATCAGGTACAAGCCAGGTTCACTAGAGAAACCCCTTTGTTTTGTAAGTTGTGTGTATGTACATAATACCTTTCATCTGCAAAGCAGGTAATAAAATTGGCTAATTAAATTCAGGGAGGATATTACAGAATGGCGGCTTATACCTTCAAATATCATGGGGATGACTGACCCAGTAAAACAGAGGAAACTAGTCTGCGCAATTATAGAATCAAACATTTTGTTGGAAGGGTACTTATGACAGACTTCTTACTTTACATATATTAACATTTTGTAATTGCTTTCTTTACAAGAGTAAAGGTCCACATTCCAGCAATAAAAATAAATATGTACTGAATCATGAGACAACATATTGAAACTCTGGAAACATGCTGCTGCTACTGCTAAATCACTTCAGTCATGTCTGACTCTGTGCAACCCCGTAGATGGCAGCCCACCAGGCTCCGCCGTCCCTGGGATTCTCCAGGCAAGAACACTGGAGTGGGTTGCCATTTCCTTCTCCAAGGCATGAAAGTGAAAAGTGAAAGTGAAGTTGCTCAGCCGTGTCCAACTCTTCGAGACCCCATGGACTGCAGCCTACCAGGCTCCTCCATCCATGGGGTTTTCCAGGCAAGAGTACTGGAATGGGGTGCCATTGCCTTCTCCAGGAAACATGCTAGTTGAAACAAATCAGTCACAAGAAGACAACATATTATATTATTCCATTTACATGAAATGTCAAGAATGTACACACCTGTAAGACAGAAAGTAGATTAGTGATTGCATATGGCTAGGTATTGGAGCAAATGGTTAGTGATTGTTAAAGGTGATGGGGTTTCTTTTAGGAATGATAAAAATCTTCAAGGTCATATTTGATGATGATTGTACAACTCTGAATATACTATAAACAGTTAAACTGTACACTTGAAAAGGATGCTTTCTATTGTGTGTGAATTATACTTCAATAAAACTGTTGGAAATGAATCAAATATTGACAATATTTAACAAATTCTGTTCTTGGCAAAATAAAACTGTATAGGCAGAAAAATGAGGAGTCATACAGCTGAGTAAGATATTTATAACACATGTAAGCAATAAAGGACTACTGTACAAAATATGTAAAAATATTGTTATGTAAGAATAAAAGATAGCATAAAACAAAAGCTAAGCAAGACAGGCATTTGACAAAACAGGAAATCCAAATGGAATAAATATGAAGAGTTACTTAACCTTAATAATAATCTTAGAAATACAAATTAAAACCTAATAAAATAAATTTTATTGTTAGATTGGCAAAAGAATTTAGTCTTGCTATACCATCTTTTGACAAGAAGGTAAAGCACTATATCTTTGTATACACTTCTGGTGAGAATGTAAGTCAATCTGTTTCAATCTGGGGGGGGGTGGTGGCAATAATCCTGAGATAATTTAAAAGAGTAGCTATTTCTACTTTATAGACAGATCTATATCTCAAATTTATATGAGGATTAAATGAGTAAATATTTGCAAAGCACATAAAGCAGTATCTGGAATCCATTAAGCATGTAATAAATATTAACTGTTATTGTTTGATGCTCAAATGTGGTTTCCATTGTGGCTTATTAGAGGTCCCAGAATATATAGCCCCATCCTCCTTCCCTGTGTCCTGAATATATGTATTTTTAATTAAGAAAATATTCAGGTTAAAGGGTATGGTTTCTGCCCTCGTGCAAATAGACCTAACTAGTAATGAATTCCAGAAAGAAAGCAAGTTTTTCTCCCTTCCAGTTTCGGCACTGCCAGACTAGAGTATGCCTTCCTATAGAAGACATTCAAGAAAAAGAAGCAAAAGAAAAATGCAAGCTTCCTGCAGTGTTCAGTGGAAAGACGAAAGCAGAGGAACGTTAAGTAGAATGTCCTGTCATTCTTTCCAAATTTTCTAATCATTTGAGTCATACCTGAAATGCACAACAAAATGACTGAGAGGGACCAGGAGCAGGTAGAGATTTTTGTGAAGCCAGAGCTTTTCCTTTTAAATCTAGTTACTATATTTGCTGTTCTATTTTGATATTGTTAGATGTAAGCATTTAGCAGGTTTCTACTTGATGACAGAGCATCAAAGATTCCTAGTCACCATTCTCTCTCTTTCTTTTAAAATAATTTTTAGTTGAAGGATAATTGTTTATGTATTATGTTGGTTTCTGCCAAACATCAACATGGATCAGCCACAGGTATACCTATGCCCCCTCCCTTCTGAGCCTCTTTCCCACCTCCCTCCCCATCCACCCTTCATCTTGCTGCCTTAGGGCTCATGGGTTGACAAATGTGTTACAGCGACATGTTCTTACCCTATTTGTAAAAGGACACTCAGGGCAGAAGAGATATTCAAACTATCAAGAATAATTGATGGGGGACCATTTTGATTTCTTTGATGTAGCAGCTGCTATGCTCAGTTCAGTTCAGCCCCTCAGTCATGTTCGACTCTCTGAGACCCCATGGACTGTAGCACGCCAGACCTCCCTGTCCATCACCAGCTCCTGGAGCTCACTCAAGCTCATATCCATCGAGTCAGTGATACCATCCAACCATCTCAACTTCTTTCACACCCTTCTCCTCCCGCCTTCAATCTTTCCCAGCATCAGGGTCTTTTCCAGTGAGTCAGTTCTTCACATCAGGGGGCCAAAGTATTGGAGTTTCAGCTTCAGCATCAGTCCTTCCAATGTATATTCAGGACTGATTTCCTTTAGGATGGACTGGTTGGCTCTCCTTGCAGTCCAAGGGACTCTCAAGAGTCTTCTCCAACACCACAGTTGAAAAACATCAATCCTTTGGTGCTCAGCTTTCTTTATAGTCCAACTTTCACATCCATACATGAGTACTGGAAAAACCATAGCTTTGACTAGACGGATCTTTGTTGGCAAATAAATATCTCTGCTTTTTAATATGCTGTCTAAGTTAGTCATAACTTTTCTTCCAAGCAGCAAGCTTCTTTTAATTTCATGGCTGCCATGATTTTGGAGCCTCCCAAAATAGTCTGTCACTGTTTCCATTGTTTCCTCATCTATTTGCCATGAAGTGATGAAACCAATTACCATGATCTTAGTTTTCTGAATGTTGAGTTTTAAGCCAACTTTTTCACTCTCCTTTTTCACTTTCACCAAAAGGCTTAGTTCTTCTTTTGCTTTCTGCCACAAGGGTGGTGTCATCTACATATCTGAGGTTATTGATATTTCTCCCAGCAATTTTGATTCCAGCTTGTGCCTCATTCAGCCCTGCATTTTGCATGATGTATTCTGCATATAAGTTAAATAAGCAGTGTGACAATATAAAGCCTTGATGTATTCCTTTCTTGATTTGGAACCAGTCTGTTGTTCCATGTCAAGGTCTAACTGTTGCTTCTTGACCTGTATACAGATTTCTCAGGAGGCAGGTCAGGTGGTCTGGTATTCCACAGTTTGTTGTGCTCCACACAGTCAAAGGCTTTGGCATAGTCAATAAAGCAGAAGTAGAGATTTTTCTGGAACTCTTGCTTCTTAGATGATCCAGCCGACGTTGGCAATTGTTGCTGTTGCTGTGCTATCTATTGATAAAAAAGCACAGTATCTTCCTGGTAAATCCCCTTTATTCAATAAGTTGCTGTTGGATAAAAGACACAACCTAAACTTTAAAAAATTTAAAAAGAGAGAATCATGAGATAAGACACAGGATGGAAGTAGATTATCTCTACAATCACTCTGGTTCTGGATTTTTTGAATGCACTAAACATTTTCTTCTCAAGAATCTTACTGATAAGAGCAAGATAGATTTTATCTATCAAATTTCCTGTTTCTTTATCTCTTTAATATGTGAATGATTTATTGATATGAGAAAAATATGGGGTATTCTTTTCAGCAACCATAAAGGCCTAAATAAAATTGTGACATTATTAATGGTTATCCTTTTTCTTCTTTTCCTTTTCAGCACCCCATCCCACCGTGCTCGTGTTTCACAGTGTATTCTGGGATGATTCTCATTTCCAGAAAAAGTTAACGTTCCACTCCGAACCTGTCCCTTAGACTATCATCTCAATGTTCTGTTCTTGATGGGTAGCTGGACCAACTGTGTAACTCGTGAAAGTTTATAAAAATAGAATTGAATTCTCTGCCCAATCCAGGGAAGGCTTGCCATTTAAACAATGTCTTTGATGCTTTAGGAAAGTGGAATTTGAAGATGCAAGTCAGAAGGAATCAAAGGAGATAGTGAAATCAAGGAGTTTTCCTAGCGTTTCTCAAATAACATTCTTTAAGGTCATGTCTTACTTCACAATATGAAGTTGAACATTAAATGTAGTAGTTATAAGCAGAAAGGAAGGAGAAACAAAGGGAATATATGATTTATGAATCACTTATTATTAATTCACCTGTTAAAAATTTAAGAATCTGATAAACAGGAAAAATAATCTCATGAATATATACAAAAGTCGCTGAGATTCAAAGCAAGCTAAAAGCATGTGTACACATTCTTAACATCACATATCACAGGACAGTAGATGGATATCTTCAGATGAGAAAATTCTAAGTTAAAACTGAGTGTAAATTTATATTTTGAGATGTGTTTATTTACTTTATATATTCGTTTCTGTCTTTTCCAGTGGGATCCTTGAGAGGAAAAGAAATGCATGACTCTGTGCATGCTGAATGTATCAATGAATTTATAATAGACAAATGAACTTAGGAAAGAAGAGAATGTACAGATAATTCCCAATAACCAAAACCTTGATGGGCATATCTAGTCAAAATTCTTGCAACAAATCTTTCGTTGAGTGTCTCACATTACCTTGTACTTTGGTTAGAGAAGAATGTGCCACAACCTCTATCCTTAGGAAGATCACTTTCTAACAGGTCACTTTCCTCCAAAACTACTTGTGGTTCCCCACCCCTGAGACCACAGCTGCTCACAACCATCTTACACTTCTTTCCACTATTTTCAAGTAGTTCTGAAAAACTGTCTTGCTGGTTGCTGCAGGCCTGAGCATTTGCAAGCAGGCCTGTTTTTTTTTTTTTTTTTTTTTTTGGTAGTGGGCGGTTAGAGGCAAGTTTAACAAGAAAGGTTAAAGGAGAATGTTTTCACCTGTTAAGCAAGTGGAGACATCAATGTCAAGCAAGAGGAATTTCTCACTGCATGTTGCAGGAAATTGACTCTTGAGTGTGGCCTTGGTTTTCCTCAGAGTCCGAAGGAGCTAGAAAATTAGTCAACAGAAGAATAGAAAGTAATATGTGGTTTGTTGAGTGAGGGTTGGGGGATGGGGTTGTTTGGTTTGCATTTCTTGTGAGCCTAAGCATAGGACAAGAACACCAAACACCCACATGCCCAGGATATTTTTAACCAACTACAAATAACATACCAACACTATAATGCCTTTTTAAAAAGAATGTTCTATGCCTTCCCAGATGGTTTCATAGAAATATAGATGTTATGTAATTGTCGCTATGGCAACCCCATATCTAGCAGCAAGAAATCAGCATGCTATGCATTCCTAGCGTTCACTTGTCTCTTCTGAGTAACAGAGTCCTGATCAATGTACCTCTCTTTTGAAGCACTCCCAGAATCCTTTAATTCCTGTTTCTATCACTTAATCTCTGTCCCCACAGTCCCGTCACACACACACACACACGCACACACAAGATCTTAAAGCTGAAGCCATAGTGAGTATTTTGTGATAAGAAATGTAAATGTATATATATATATATTCAATTTTCAAATAAATGAATTATCTATTCTGGAATATCCCCCAGTTTTGCAAAGGATAGTCAAGAATTGATTTTCAGAACTGCTCAAGTAGTGTGTAATTCCAATAGTCAACAGCTATGAGTTTCAGGAACATAAATGCTTACATATCAAGGAAATGCATTGTCTCTATTTTCATTGTAGCAGTCCAGTAGACCAAAAATACAAGATTAGCAGAGGGCAGCTGTAAAGGGTAACTTCTATCTATATTCACAGGGATATCTTGTCAGCTGAGTCAAACACTCCTGTGAAAGGGTTAAGGAAAACTGTGAGCCTTGCATTTTGTTTTTTGTAGACATAATAGGAGATTATCTTTTTTATTGTTATAAAGAAGATGTAAACATTCATGTAGAATTATTCAAATTGTATCAGATAATCTTTAAAATTTATCTACATTAATGGATTTCTCTATTTTTCTTCCAGGAGCCAAAGAAACAACTTTCCTTCTGTCACAGGTCAGCTGCTATATTCATTATCTATTGCTGTATAACAATTAGTCTCAAA
The DNA here is from genome assembly GCA_006410635.1 of Cephalophus harveyi. Classification (NCBI taxonomy): domain Eukaryota; kingdom Metazoa; phylum Chordata; class Mammalia; order Artiodactyla; family Bovidae; genus Cephalophus; species Cephalophus harveyi. Next base: position 458,145 of record SJYT01077281.1, read on the forward strand.
CATAACAACTTAAAATAACTAAATTCATTATTACACATTTTCTCTGGGTCAGGTAACTGATTTGGCAGCATGCATATGACACAGATTCTTTCATAAGGCTGTACATGCCAGTCAGGGCTGAAATCATCTCATGCTTCAGCTGGGAAAATTATCTGTTTCCAAGCTCACTTCTGTGGTTTTTAGTGTTCTTCAGATCTTTAAAAGTTGTTGGACAGACAATTGGCAATCTCTTGCCACGAGGATCTCTCCAAGTGATTATTAACAATATAACAAATTGTTTCTTCAAAATGAGGGGAAGGGATTGAGAAATTGAGAGATGAAAGAGATAAAGAGAGAATAATAAAGAGGTAAAAGAGTAAACTCCTTCATGGACCACAGCCTTGTGGTGGCAAAGGGGTTTGTTTAACTCAATGAAGTGCTGAGCTATGCCATGCAGGGCCACCCAGGATGGATGGGTCCTAGTGAAGAGTTCTGATACTATGACCATGCAGCTATTAAGTAAAAGATCCATGTCCCTTTGAAGGAAAACCAAGACAAAACTAGACAGCATATTAAAAAGCAAAGACATAACTTTGCCAACAAAGCTCCAAATAATCAAGTAACATGGATGTGAGAGTTGGATCATAAAGAAGACTAAGCACCAAAGAATTGATGCTTTTGAGTTGTGGTGCTGGAGAAGACTCTTGAGAGTCCCTTGGGCTATGAGGAGATAAAACCAGTCAACCCTAAAGGGAAATCAACACTGGATATTCATTGCAAGGACTGATGCTGAAGTTGAAGCTCAAATGCTTTGGCCACCTGATGCAAAGAGCTGACTCATTGAAATATGCCTTGGTGCTGGAAAAAATTGAAAGAAAAAGGAAGGTTGTGACAGAGGATGAGGCAGTCAGATAGCATCACCATTCAGTGGACAAAAATTTGAGCAATCTCTGGGAGATTGTGGAGGGCAAAGGAGCCTGGCATGCTGCAGTCTATGGGGTCACAGAGGGGGACACAACTTAGTGACTGAACAACAATGAAAGAGAGACCCCAGAGTCTTTTTGTAACTCAACATTGGAAGTGACATTCCAAACATTTTACCACTTTTTCCTTGTTAGAAGAAAGATACCAGCCCACACTCGAGGAGAGAGAGTTAGACAAGGCTGTGGATACCAGGAGGTAGGATTTATTGAGAGTCATTTTAGAGGCTACCTACTACAGATGAATTCTGGAGTTGAATGGACATTCTATTTAAATGTGTGTCTATCAAAAAAAGTTAAGAGTGAGAGTTTACAAGGAAAATTACATAATGCATGCTGATGTTTAAATATAAATGATTTAGAAGTTATCCAACGTTCATTTTAATCTTGTTGTCACATCTTCAGTACAATCAGTAAAGCTAACTAAAATTTGATGCTTGCATATGGTGATTATTATGTGCAAAGAAAATTATGTCTTAAGAGGCTGATATGTTGATAATAGGATATCAAGTCAAAATTGTTTTAGATTCTAAAAACCTCTAATCTCAGAATATAAAATATGATTTTATTTTCTAGAAGAGTGATCAGCTACAAGAAAGATAATCTTGAAGCAGTAAGGGAGAAAGCATAATTGTGCCGACTTCGCCAAATGAATCCAAGCAACACAGTTTATCAGTAAGGCTACTGATAGCACAGGTTAATCGTTTTCTTTTATCTGATCCTTAATTTGAGAATTTTTCTTTTAATGCCCATTCCAGTTTTTTTTCAGGATGTCATAACTTAAGTGACCTTTAAGTTTGACATCTATAGCAGATATTAATTTGAGTCACTAGAAAATATATAAGGAAGATTTAATTCTTTTAAAATTTCACATTTAATTACAGTTCTCTCTACTGGGTTGGAGAGAAATTACATACTGGTTTGGGGCCAATCACCCCCTTTCCAGAGTTACATAAAGGTTCAAACAGTTTTATATAGTTCAAAATATTTACAGAATCTCTTCTAGCCTGGATTCATGTGCATGTGTGTTCAGTGATGTCTCACTCTTTGTGACCCTATGAATTGCAGTCCACCAGGATTCTGTCTCCATGGGATTTTCCCAGCAAGAATACCAGAGCGGGTTTCCATGCCTCCTCCAGGGAATCTTCTTGATCCAGGAATCAAACCCGCATTGGCTGTAGCTCCTGCATTGCAGAAAGATTCTTTACCGTGAAGCCACCAGGGAAGCCCCCAATACTTCTTTACTTTGGAACAAAGTAAATATCAGCTCTTTAATAAAGTACTGTCTTGATTTAGGGCATCACCGATTCAGTTGGGAAGAAAAGGAAATTAAAAGTGAACAGTACTATTTTCTATAGCAATATAAACACAGTAAAAATTAATGTGTTAATGATTTTGCTATCACACATGTTAAGATACTTCAACCTGCTATAGTGGCTGGACATTACCATCAAATGTAACATTTTTCAGTAAGTTTTGCAAGATTCAGGTTAATCTCTACCTCACACCACCATCTGCTGGGGTAATAGGAAGCCTGGTTTACCCCTAAATCTAAGGCACATAACAGCCATCTTTAAATCTCTCCTAAGTGATCCATAATTCTGTGAGTCTGATTGATTCCCAAAGAGACCAAATCACTGACCCTTGGAAAATGGAATTGTAAGAGAGTCTCTTACATTGTGGTTAGCACATCCTCAAAATTGAAGGCATCTCTTACAATTTTCTTTTTCATAATATAGTTGAAAATAAATCCATAAATATGTCATATGAAGTGATTCCATCAGAAATGTATGTTGCCATTAGTTAGCTATTCAAGCAGTCCTTAATGGCCCAGCTAGAAAATCAATTATATTTGTTCCTAATAGCACTGTTTCACTACAATAAAGTGTATTAAATAAGAAACTTATTAAATCTAATCTAATCACAGTTGTTCATGCCTTTGTTGCTAGTAGCACATCGCAATGTATTATAGTTATTGGTTGGCTCTCAAATAATACTTTTTTCTCTTATTATAGTGAATTCTGCAAGACTGCAAGGGTAGCAAACATATTTTGAGCATCATAAATGTGCCAGCGCTTAATTTTTAACAGTTATTCAATAGATACTCCTCAATGAATGATTAGAAGTGGAGAGCAATGTGAAGTCTAAAGATTGGGGAAGACACAGTGTAGCAAGTCTGTTCTTTCAACTCTTCTACTGCTAGAATAAGTCCAGGAAATAATGTCGCAAATCAGGATATTTATTCCCTGGCCCTCCTACTTTTTAATTATATGTAATATGTTATATTAGTGATAAATTTATCCTGTGCAAAAAAGTTTTATGTTTGAGAATTAATATGCTTCAGGTAATATATCCTGTTGCTTACTAAATGTTTGACATTGGGTGAGTTACTTAGCCATATTAAGTCTTACTTTTCTTGCTTCTGTTAATAAAATGTGAATTAAAATAGCAACTAGCTCAAAAGACTGTCCTGAGAATGAAAAAGATGAATTTTTTTAAATAGCACTTGGTATAGTGTCCAATACAGGGTGAACCTTCAATATACAATGGAATAGTAGCTGTGTAACTATTTTTATTTATCTTTGCAGTCATGGACACAGGCTGTTTGTATTGCCTTTTCCTCCTGAGAAACAGTAAAGTTCCAGTGAGAGATGGAAGTAGCATCCAGTAGGGGAAAGAGATGGAAAGAGTGGTACACATATTACAATAGTTCTGCTCTTGTATTTCTGAAAGGTCTGAGGAGCTATTAGCCATAAGCATTCCTCTTATGGGATAAGGAGGCCTGCCCAGTGGCTTAACTCTTTAGGGAATATGCATGATGCTGTCTTCTAATCACAGTGACTCAAATGCAGGATTTGTTAGAGTAACATATTCCCTAGCCCAGATTGAGTAGCATGATAAAAACGAAAACAACAGTCATGCTCTGAGGGCCTTTTAGTCCCAGGCTGACCTCTGCAAGATGAGTTTATTATTTACAACTTTTCATCAAGAAAACTGATGCTGGGATTTCCCTGGTGATCCAGTGGTTAAGACCCTGTGCTTCCAATGTGGGTGGTGAGGTTCTACCCCTGGCTGGGGATCTGAGATCCCACATGCTGCACAGCATGGCCAAGAAAAAAGAAAAGAAAAGAAAATTGACACCAAGTAGGTTTTGTAATGTTCTCAAAGTCAAAGTGATCACCAGTAATGAAGTGAAGATGGAAAACAGGAGTTTCTAACTCTGAAGTCCATGCCTCCACTGTCCAGCCACTTACCCTCTGAATAGCAAAAGGAGGAAATGACATTTCTATGCCCCTAAAATGAGGTTAGAACAGCATGAAAAGGCAAAAAGATAGGACACTGAAAGATGAACTCCCCAGGTCAGTAGATGCCCAATATGCACCTACTGCATAGATCTGAGATCAGTGGAGAAATAACTCCAGAAAGAATGAAGAGACGGAGCCAAAGCAAAAACAACACCCAGTTGTGGATAGAACTGGGTGATAGAAGTAAAGTCCATTGCTATAAACAGCAATAAATAGAAACCTGGAATGTAAGGTCCATGAATCAAGGCAAATTGGAAGTAGTCAAACAGGAGATGGCAAGAGTGAACATCGACATTCCAGGAATCAGTGAGCTAAAATGACTGGAATTTGATGGGTGAATTTAACTCAGATGACCATTATATCTAAAATGTGGGCAAGAATCCTTTAGAAGAAATGGAGTACCCATTTAGTAAACAAAAGAGTCTGAAATGCATTACTTGGATGAAATCTCAAAAACGGAATGAATTCTGTTCGTTTCCAAGGCAAACCATTCATTGTCACAATAATCCAAGTCTCTGCCCTGACCAGTAAGCTGAAGAAGCTGAAATTGAACAGTTCTATGAAGACCTACAAGATCTTCTAGAACTAATACTCAAGAAAGATGTCCTTTTCATTATAGGGGACTGGAATGCAAAAGTAGGAAGTCAAGAAAGACCTGGAGTAACAGGCAAATTTGGCTTTGGAGTATAAAATGAAGCAGATCAAAGGCTAACAGAGTTTTGCCAAGAGAATGCACTGGTCATAGCAAACACCTTCTTCCAACAACACAAAAAAGCACTCTACACATGGACATCATGAGATGGTCAATACTGAAATCAGATTGATTATATTCTTTGTAGCCAAAGATGGAGAATCTCTATACAGTCAGCAAAAACAAGATTGGGAGCAGACTGTGGCTCAGATCGTGAACTCCTTATTGCCAAATTCAGACTTAAATTGAAGAAAGTAGGGCAAACCACTAGACCATTCAGATATGACCTAAATCAAATCCCTTACGATTATACAGAGGAAGTGATAAATAGAATCAAGGGATTAGATCTGAAAGTCAGAGCACCTGAAAAACTATGGATGGAGGTTTGTGACATTGTACAGCAGACAGTGATCAAGACCACCCCCCCCCAATGAAAAAGAAATGCAAAAAGGCAAAATGGTTGTCTCAGAATGCCTTACAAACAGCTGAGGTAGGAAGGTAAGTGAAAGACAAAGGAGAAAAGGAAAGATATCCCCATTTGAATTCACAGCTCCAAAGACTAGCAAGGAGAGATAAGAAAGCCTTCCTCAGTGATCAACACAAAGAAACAGAGTGAAAAAATAGAATGGGAAAGACTAGAGATCTCTTCAAGAAAATTAGAGATCCCAAGGGAACATTTCATGCAAAATGAGCACAATAAAGACAGAAATGACATGGACCTAACAGGAACAGAAAATATTAAGTAGAGGTGGCAAGAATACACAGAAGAACTATACAAAAAAAGATTTTCATTGCCCAGATAAGCACGATGGTGTGATCACTCACCTAGAGACAGAATTCCTTGAATGTAAAATCAAGTTGGCCTCAGGAAGCATCACTATGAACAAAGCTAGTAGAGGTGGTGGAATTCCACTTGAGCTACTTCAAATCCTAAAAGATGATGTTGTGAAAGTGCTGCACTCAATATGTCAGCAAATTTGGAAAACTCAGCAGTGGCCACAGGACTGGAAAAGGTCAGTTTTCATTCCAATCCCAAAGAAAAGCAATGCCAAAGGATCCTCAAACTACCTCACAATTGCACTCATTTCACATGCTAGCAAAGTAATGCTCAAAATTCTCCAAACAGGCTTCAACAGTACGTAAACCATGAAATTCCAGATGTTCAAGCTGGATTTAGAAAAGACAGAGGAACCAGGCATAAAATTGTCAACATCAGTTGGATCATCAAAAAAACAAAAGAGTTCCAGAAAAACCTTTACTTCTGCTTTATTGACTATGTCAAAGCCTTTGAATATGTGGATCACAACAAACTGGAAAATTCTTCAAGAGACGGGAATACCAGACCACCTGACCTGCCTCCTGAGAAATCTGTATGCAGGTCAAGAAGCAACAGTTTAGAACTCAACATGGAACAACAGACTGGTTCCAAATGGGGAAAGGAGTATGTCAAGGCACCCTACTCCAGTACTCTTGCCTGGAAAATCCCATGGATGGAGAAGCCTGTTGGGCTGCCATCTATGGGGTCGCACAGAGTTGGACACGACTGAGCGACTTCACTTTCACTTTTCACTTTCATTCATTGGAGAAGGAAATGGCAACCCACTCCAGTGTTCTTGCCTGGAGAATCCCAGGGACAGGGGAGCCTCGTGGGCTGCCATCTATGGGGTCACACAGAGTCAGACACAACTGAAACGACTTAGCAGCAGTAGCAGCTGCTTATTTAACTGATGTGCAGAGTACATCATGTGAAATACCAGGCTGTATGAGGCACATGCTGGAATCAAGATTACCGGGAAAAATATCAATAACCTCAGATACGCAGATGACACCACCCTTATGGCAGAAAGTGAAGAAGAACTAAAGAGCCTCTTGATGAAAGTGAAAGAGAAGAGTGAAAAAGTTGGCTTAAAACTCAACATTCAGAAAACTAAGATCATGGCATCTGGTCCCATCACTTCATGGCAAATAGGTGGGGAAACAGTGGAAACAATGACAGAGTTTATTTTATTGGGCTCCAAAATCACTGCAGATAGTGATTGCAGCCTTGAAATTAAAAGACACTTACTCCTTGGAGAGAAAGTTATGACCAACCTAGATAGCATATTAAAAAGCATAGACATTACTTTGTCAACAAAGGTCCATCTAGTCAAGGCTATGGTTTTTCCAGTAGTCATGTATGGATGTGAGAGTTGGACTATAAAGAAAGCTGAGCGCCAAAGAATTGATGGTTTTGAACTGAAGTTTTGGAGAATATTCTTGAGAGTCCCTTGGACTGCAAGGAGATCCAATCAGTCAATCCTAAAGGAAATAAGTCCTGACTATTCATTGGAGGGACTGATGCTGAAGCTGAAACTCCAATACTTTGGCCACCTGATGCAAAGAACTGATGCAAAGAACTGACTCATTGGAAATGACCCTGATGCTAGGAAAGATGAATGCGGGAGGAGAAGGGGACAACAGAGGATGAGATAGTTGGATGGCATCACTGACTTAATGGATATGAGTTTGAGTAAACTCTGGGAGTTGCTGATGGATAGGAAGCCTGGTGTGGTTCAGTCCATGGGGTTGCAAAGAGTCAGAAACACCTGAGAGACTGAACTGAACTGAAAATAAAGGTTGTTTCCCTCATTTGCATACATTTAAACATCTCTGTGGTTTTTGCTTCATATTTATGTATGTGAAGCTAATTGCTGGAGATAATTTAGCTTAGTTAATTGGAGCATCCTCCAAGATCAGATTTAACTCCCCATATGCAATGCTGGTGTCACCTTCCAGAGGCCTGATCTCTAGCTGATTCAAATTGTTTCCCATTCTGCAAAATTATCATGCTTTGATTTTATCTTAGCATTTTATCTTATCTTTTATCTTTATGTATTTTCTTCTGCTAGAATCCCCTATTCACTTTGTGGAAATGTCAGTTTCTTTTCTTTATTAAGACTCTGGAAGAGCATCTTTATAAAGCTTCCTGCAGATGGTGATTGCAGCCATGAAATTAAAAGATGCTTAGTGCTTGGAAGAAAAGTTATGACCAACCTAGATAGCATATTCAAAACCACAGACATTACTTTGCCGACTAAGGTCCGTCTAGTCAAGGCTATGGCTTTTCCTGTGGTCATGTATGGATGTGAGAGTTGGACTGTGAAGAACGCTGAGCGCCAAAGAATTGATGTTTTGAATTCTGGTGTTGGAGAAGACTCTTGAGAGTCCCTTGGACTGCAAGGAGATCCAACCAATCCATTCTGAAGGAGATCAGCCCTGGGATTTCTTTGGAAGGAATGATGCTAAAGCTGAAACTCCAGTACTTTGTCCACCTCACACGAAGAGTTGACTCATTAAAAAAGACTCTGATGCTGGGAGGGACTGGGGGCAGGAGGAGAAGGGGATGAAGAGGATGAGATGGCTGGATGGCATCATCGACTCGATGGACATGAGTTTGAGTGAACTCCAGGAGTTGGCGATTCATGGGGTCGCAAAGAGTTGGACACGACTGAGTGACTGAACTGAACTGAAAGGACACTTTGCTCCACTCTAAGCAGTGTGGATCTTTTGATCTTCAAGCCACTTCATACATGTGTCATCTATACTATTTCCCCATGTTTTAAAGTATTTTTTAATTTGTTGCCCTCCCACTTAGTCACACTAGACTTTGACCCTTTAAGGAGAAAGTTTCATTTTCCCTAGATTTTCTCAGTGCTCTTTACATATAACATGCATGGACTGTCATTCAGTTGGGTTTGAGTCTCTGCAACCCCATGGACTATAGTCTGCCAGGCTCCACTGTCCATGAAATTTCCTAGTCAAGAATAGTGGAGTGGGTTTCCATTTCTTACTCCAGGGCTGATTCCAGACCCAGGGATCAAATCCATGTCTGCTGAATCTCCTGCATTGGCAGGTGGATTCTTTACCACTGTGCCAACTGGGAAGCCTTTGCATATATTAATAGCAGATGCTCTGTCAATATTACTGAATAAATATTGTCTTAATTGATGCACATATTCTCATATTTCTCATTCCCACTCATAAATGGCTTCTTCAATGTTTAATGAAACAATCTCTATTGCATTTCAATATCTGTGGCATTCTCTAACACATGACATAATTCTGTATCATTATCTAATATCTGGCTTGAATCATATCTAAAATCTTAGGTTCTCTAATATAAATCAACATTTTACTTGTAAGGCTCACTGAAGTACAAACTACTGTTAAAAAAAGAACTCCCTTGAAATAAGTGCTCCTTCATATTTAATAACCAATCACCAGGGAAAGTTAGGGCTTCCCCAGTGGCTCAGCAATAAGGGAACCCACCTGCACAGCAGGAGACACAGGAGAGGTGGGCTCCATCCCTGGGTCAGGAAGATCCCCTGGAGATGCCCTGGAGAAGGGAAGGGCAACCCACTCTGGTATTCTTGCTGGGAAAAATACACGGACAGAGGAGCCTTGTGGGCCACAGTCCATGGGATCCCAAAGATTCAGACATGACTGAAGTGACTGAGCATGCATGTACACACATGGGAAGCAGCCATACCAGCTTTAGTTTTTCAAAAGCTTCCTGATACTATTGATCCAAGTATGACCAGATGGCTTCTTACAAATAAACTCCAGGTGGAATGATATGAGTTTATTTTTAATCATTCCTTTTCTAAATATGTCTGTTTTTCTTTCAGAGGAAAAAAAAAGAACTGAATCAATTCTAGACTGTCTGGAGCCAGTAAAACTTACAGAAATAATAACTACTGGGAAATGGATTTTTAATATATGTTTATATACTAAATATATATTTAATCATAGATAATATGATTTAGCTGACAAAATTATTTAAAATCAGCCTAATATCATGAAGAAAATATATTATTGTTCTTAATAATTGTCTGGCTTTTACAGAGATGTTCCAACAGCAAGATGATTCAACCAATACTGATATGTGAAGAGTCGTTCTCATCACAGAGCCTGAAAATTATTAAGGCTTCACTTTGAAGTGGTCAACACTTCAAAGAATTAATTCACTTAACTGTTCCTTCTTTCGTTTCTTTATTCCTTCGTTAAATCCAGAAGATATTCTAATACCTAGGGATGCAAAGACATGCCATATTCAAGTCTGAACTTTCAATATCATGGCAGTGTGTTGGGGAATGTGTTCACACATATGAACAGCTACAGTGATGTATTGCACACTCACCTACAGGCAGAGCCATGCCTGTGCAGGGATGGAGTGTCTCCCAGAATGTTTCCAGACAGAGGTGATATTTGAGCAAAGATGATTAAAATGTAATTCCCTTCTAATTTCTAAGACTACAATGCTTTATAATTTCTGAATCTATAAATGAGGTAAGTATATCATGGTATCAGAGCTAGGAGCTCTTCCATAGAAATGGAGGGGTGAGAGAAGTAAGGGGCATCCTATCTATGCTTTCCAGGAGAAGTGATGATCAGTCAGTCCAGTGAGGTGGGAAATAGCATTTGGAGTCAAACCATAAATCACCTGGGAGAGAACAATAGAGCACCTGAGAAGCTTCCAGCCTTTAGATTTGAACGATGCTTGTTGTGTCTGAACTTTCAAATGTTCAAGCTGGTTTTAGAAAAGGCAGAGGAAGTAGAGATCAAATAGCCAACATCTGCTGGATCATCAAAAAAACAAGAGAGTTCCAGAAAAACATCTATTTCTGCTTTATTGACTATGCCAAAGCCTTTGACTCTTCGGATCACAATAAACTGTGGAAAGTTCTGAAAGAGATGGGAATACCAGACCACCTAATCTGCCTCTTGAGAAACCTGTATGCAGGTCTGGAAGCAACAGTTAAAACTGGACATGGAACAACAGACTGGTTCCAAATAGGAAAAGGAGTCCGTCAAGGCTGTATATTGTCACCCTGCTTATTTAACTTCTATGCAGAGTACATCATGAGAAATGCTGGACTGGAAGAAACACAAGCTGGAATCAAGATTGCTGGGGGAAATATCAAAAATTTCAGATATGCAGATGACACCACTTTTACGGCAGAAAGTGAAGAAGAACTAAAGAGCCTCTTGATGAAAGTGAAAAGGGAGAATGAAAAAGTTGGGTTAAAACTCAACATTCAGAAAACTAATATCATGACATTTGGTCCAATCACTTCATGGCAAATAGATGGGGAAACAGTGGAAACAGTGGATGACTTTATTTGGGGGGGCTCCAAAATCACTGCAGATGGTGATTGCAGCCATGAAATTAAAAGACGCTTACTCCTTGGAAGGAAAGTTATGCCCAAACTAGACAGCATATTAAATAGCAAAGCCATTACTTTGTCAACAAAGGTCCGTCTAGTCAAGGCTATGGTTTTTCCAGTAGTCATGAATGGATGTGAGAGTTGGACTGTGAAGAAAGCTCAGCGCTGAAGAATTGATGCTTTTGAACTGTGGTGTTGGAGAAGACTCTTGAGAGTCCCTTGGACTGCAACGAGATCCAACCAGTCCATTCTAAAGGAGATCAGCCCTGAATATTCACTGGAAGGACTGATGCTGAAGCTGAAACTCCAATACTTTTGCCACCTGGTGCAAAGAACTGATTCATTGAAAAAGACCCTGATGCCAGGCAAGATTGAGGGCGGGAGGAGAAGGGGACGACAGAGAATTGAGACGGTTGGATGGCATCACCGACTCAATGGACATGAGTTTGAGTGAACTNAATATTCACTGGAAGGACTGATGCTGAAGCTGAAACTCCAATACTTTTGCCACCTGGTGCAAAGAACTGATTCATTGAAAAAGACCCTGATGCCAGGCAAGATTGAGGGCGGGAGGAGAAGGGGACGACAGAGAATTGAGACGGTTGGATGGCATCACCGACTCAATGGACATGAGTTTGAGTGAACTCCGGGATTTGGTTATGGACAGGGAGGCCTGGCTTACTGTGGTTCATGGGGTTGCAAAGAGTGGGACATGACTGAGAGACTGAACTGAACTGAACTGATGCTTGTAGACTGGTTCTTTCTGCTGTGTATCACTGAACACTCTCTCTGCTGCGATCAGGAAGTTGATGCTCTTGCTGAGGGCTGCAACTAGGTACAAACGTAGAAACAGCAGCGAACTAGTAGTTAGTTCTTCTATTTATTATCCAGTTGACTTTTGGCAGATGATGATTTCCCCATTTCTAGAGCTACAAAATGGAGTAAGATAGAATTCCTTTCATTTGCCCTTTTAAAGTGTTTATACTTATTTTTAAAGTATAACTTATGTGAAAGGGCTATTCAAATTACCATTCAAACATTAAATAATGTGTTCTGGATTAAAAGATAAAATGAAGAATTAGAGCGAGTAACAATTTCAAAAATAGAGAAAGGGGGAGATTGATGAGCAAAAAAATGTGCACATGATAACCTGGAACCCTATGTATGCTCTAATATTTACAAGATTGTTATGTAGATATTTTTTACCCAAGATGAGTACCATAATGTTACAGGGATAGACTGGGGCCCTGTGTCTCCCATTTAGTATGACAAGATAAGTCTAAGCAAGAAATTTACAATAAAATTCAATTTTTTAAAAAAATATTCATTCTATCTCTTTCTCTTAGTTGCTATCAGGCTGTTTTGCTGTCATAGTAGCCTTGCCAGATAATAACAAAAACTAGGGTATTCAAGTATCATTTGTCTCTTGTTGAAAAGAAGCTTCTTGTTGAAAAGTATGTATTCAAAATACTCTTGAAGGATGCATTCTTACTTACTTTTATATTCAATGACATTTTTTCTTAGCTTGATTCAGAAATGGCAAACTCAGAAACATATTTCTATAATTAGTTTTTTCTCAATAATAGGAATGTTAAGTGTGAACAATATCACAAACAGTGCAAGGCATAGTACACCTTTTCCTTTTTGTTACAAAATGGACCAATCAATCAGTCAACCAACGAGAGAGAGAGAGAGAATGAAAGATATACTGTGTCTTCAAACAAATTTAAAGAAAGGGGGAAAAAAAAATCACTTGGAGTCAAAAGAACTCAGCAATATCAAAAGATGTGTTTATTTTCCATAGGAATTTAGTCTATAAATAACTGTGCTGGCAACACTTATTTTTAAAATCAGCTGCAGAGCTGCAGAAAGTGTTTTTAAGGGATTGAGGAAATTAAAGTAAATTCACATTTGTAAAATTCGAGGCTGGTGACCTGAAATGCTCCTTTAAATTAATCAAAGATTCAGGAAGATGCTGGCTTCAGGTGAAGTGTGCCGACATTCCCAGTCCCCTTCTTAACATCATTTATCTGCTGCATATTCACTTAGGCTGGCAGAGCTCGTGGGATGAATGAGTTGGTTTTATTTAATGTTGTATTTCTACCCCACTCTCACTGAAAGAAATATGAAAGACATTGCAATGGTTTCACTAAATATTGCTTTATATAATCTCCCATTATAAATGCTTCTCCCTGAAATTTTGTCCATAAGAGAAAAATCTTTGATTCAGAAGAAAAGATTAAAAGAAACTAGAAGACTATTAAAGCCACCCTTCTTTAAATGTAGTTCAGTTTAGTTCAGTCGCTCAGTCGTGTCCGACTCTTTGTGACCCCATGAATCGCAGCACGCCAGGCCTCCCTGTCACTTCCAAAGAAATCCCAGGGTTGATCTCCTTCAGAATGGACTGGTTGGATCTCCTTGCAGTCCAAGGAAATCTGCAAATGTATATTTGATGTTCAGCTCTGGATTTATTTTTTATAAATGGAAGTATTAAATGCCATTTATTTGCATTGTAATAGAGTCAGATAAGACTGAGTGACTTCACTTTCACTTTTCACTTTCATGCATTGGAGAAGGAAATGGCAACACACTCCATTGTTCTTGTCTGGAGAATCCCAGGGACAAGGGAGCCTGGTGAGCTGCTGTCTATGGGGTCGCACAGAGTCGGATACGACTGAAGTGACTTAGCAGCAGCAGCAGCCGCTAATATTTAATGATCTGCTATTATGTGCTAGGTAGTGCATGATGCTTTAAATTAAGTATCTCATGCAATTTTTCAGAGATCCTATGAAATAGAGCAATATTATGCCCCCCATTTGTTGTTGTTCAGTCACTAAGTCATGTCTCACTCTTTGTGACCCCAGAGACTATAGCCCTCCAGTCTCCACTATGCATGGGATTTCCCAGGCAAGAATACTAGAGTGGGTTGCCATTTCCTTCTCCAGGAGATCTTCCCTATGCAGGAATCGAATCCACATCTCCTGCGTTGGCAGGTGGATTCTTTAGCCCTGAGCCACCTTGGAAATATTATCCCCATTATCCTAATGAAAAGCATGAGACTTTGAACGATCATGTAACCTGAATATCCTAACACAGCTGGCAAGTGATGCACAGTTTAGAACTCAGAGAGTCTGACTTCAAAGCCAGTGTTAAACCATATGGTTTGCTGCCTCCATCAACCTTGTTGCTGCACTTTAGTCCCTGGTCACTGGTCCAGTCCATCCTATTGTCTGAGATCAATGAAAGCATTCTAAGGAGATGTAGGAACATCTAGATCCCAAAGGAGCTATATTAGTACCTGTCATTGTTCTTTCTTTAAGTCCAGAATATGTTTATGTCCAAGTTTCTTGTAGGACTCATTCACAAATGCACTGTAGTAAGGATTGTCTCCAAACCTAGCTTCAAAGACTTGCACAGATCCAGAGACTTCTCCTTTCTTACACCAGGAATTCATAGACAATCTATATCAATTGTGCCTGCATCTTCTGTTCCACAATCCGAAAAGGATTTTGTTGTCTGACCTAGGTTGATCTGATTTTTTTTCTATATTCTTGATTTTTTGTAACCTACTAAGACCTCACTTGCAGCTCCCAAGGAGCTCTCTATTTAAAAAGACACATTATAAATAAGAAAGATAAGAACTTGGATCTTGTTATATATTTCTTTCCTTATCTGACCTTGAAAAATCACTCACTTACTTGGCCTAAGAAATCTTAGCTTTTAGTTTGAATAATGGCAAATTAGGAAATTCTATTTTTCATAACATTGCAGTCTCTGCCTGTCTCCATTAATAGTTACCATATATTCTTTCAAAGTGAGGAAAATGTGAAACTCTACCTACATTATCTCATTTATTTCTCAAAAAGCTCCATGAGCAAGATGATCCCCATTTTACAGAAGAAAAATCTATAATAAATTAGACTCCATATCTTAATTATGCTGAAATAGCTGAGACTTGGTTATTTTAATCATGGGTCTCTCATGATAAAGTATGTTTCAACCACTCTTTTGCACCCTCTCTCTACTTATACTGCTTGACTGTCATTATTTTTATTAAGAAAATGTAAAAGTATACCTATAATTCCCTTATAAAACACTTTAGTGCTTGTTGAAGAGATTTTCTTTCTCTTATTTAGCTTTTTAATATAATGACCAGAGAACTGAGCTTAATGACATTCATTTGGATGAAATTGGCTGGACAGTAACTAGAATTAAAATCATTGAATTTGAAGTTAAAAGTAGTGTGCCCTTTCTGAATTTCATTTTGAATCCTGCAGAGTTGATCAGCTTCACATGATTAAGGAAAAAGCTAGAGCCCCACCCACAGTGCAGACAGAGACAAGCCAGAGCAATGGCCCCTGTCCCTTTGCGTTACCACAATTACCTTTGACAACGTTGCTTTTAGGCATGTTGACAAAGCCCAGACAGTGTTAGTGGCTCTCTTTCCAGAGGTACAGACTGCAGAGGTCTACAGAAAATAGATAGTTTCTACTATAGAAAGCGAGAGACATTTCACACTCTTTAAAACTACTGCTGCTGCTGCTACTGCTAAGTCACTTCAGTCGTGTCTGACTCTGTGTGACCTCATAGACGACAGCCCACCAGGCTCCCCCGTCCCTGGGATTCTCCAGGCAAGAACGCTGGAGTGGGTTGCCATTTCCTTCTCCAATGCATGAAAGTGAAAAGTGAAAGGGAAGTCGCTCAGTCGTGTCTGACTCTTCGCGACCCCATGGACTGCAGCCCACCAGGCTTCTCTGTCCGTGGGATTTTCCAGGCAAGAGTACTGGAGTGCCAAATCCACTGACATAAGTGTCCTGCCAAAGAAGACTCACTAATCTCATTTTTTAAAAATGTGGGCTTCCGCAGTGGCTCCAACAGTAAATAATTTTCCTGCAATGCGAGAGACCCAGGTTTGATCCCCTGGAGATGGAAATGGAAACCCACTCCAGTATTCTTGCCTGGAGAATCCCATGGACTGAGGAGGCTAGCAGACTACATACAGCCCATGGAGTTGCAAAGAGTCAGATATCAACGGTGGACTCTTTCACTTTTCTTTGAAAAATGTTTAAGAAAATTGAATGCAGGCTGTTCTGTGTACATATAACGTTCCTATAAAGCAGGCAGGAGTCAGCACATTGATCATTGAGAATATTGTTTGTTTCTCATAAAGAGTGTTCTTTTGTTTATATATTAAGTGAAGACCTCTTCTCCTGGATCTGTTTTCAGAGGTCTCATACTTCTCGAAGATTTCTCATTTATCTTTCCCCCCTCTCTAAAACATGGAGCAATTTCAATATATCCTATAAATCAACATGTCCAAAGTTAAATATCAGATTTTGTCCCAAGCTGGCAATTTGTTTTCATGTTCTATATTCATATATAGAATCACCATTCTTCAGAAAGGCTACAATCTACTTTGAGTGCTCAGATGCTCAGTTGTGTCTGATTCTTTGGGACCCCATGAGCTGTAGCCCTCCAGTCTCCTCTGTCCATGGGGTGCCATTTCCTCCTCCAGGGGATCTTCCCAACCCAAAGACTGAACCTGTGTCTCTTAAGTCTCCTGCATTGGCAGGCAGATTCCTTAGCACTGTCGCCACCTGGAAAACTATTTTAATTATCCCTATATATCTTTTTATGCCTTTGATCAGTTCTTCCATTCAAAATATACTTGTTGATTTCCAAATATGTGTCCCATGCTGTTATAGGGTTATTTAGGGACTACAGCAGTGAAAAAAAAAAAAAGCAAAAATAAAAATGAACTCTCAAATTGCCTACATCATTGAAGATATTTTAGCGGAGTGAGACAGTTGAGAAACAAAATATGGAGTGTATCAGCTGATGACAAAAAACTTTGGAGAAAAACAAAACAGGAAAGGGGGATACATGTGCTAGAGGAGAGTTTGCAGACCTGGATGAAGCATGACCTTGACGTCAAAGGCTCCTGGTGATAACTGCCAAGATAGGCTAATTGATGAAGGAAGTTTTCTTTGTTGGTCCCAAGATGGAAGGAAGTAGCGAGGCATGTATATTGGGGAGGAGAGAGTAGTGGCCTTGAGTTGTGCACAGACATTCTCCAGCTTCCTCTTCAAACTTGCCAAAAGTGACTTGTGAAGCCAGAGATGTGAATCCCTCTCTGACTTATCCAGAACAAGTGGAAGCCAAGGATTTTTTCATGACATCAACAGCCAGAGGCATGGAGGTCAGGGAGGAGGGATGATGGGCAGTGCAAGTCATATTTCGTATTTCATACTCGCCAAACTCCTTTGATTGCGTGTCTCTTACTTTGCAATCCCAAATCTCAGATTCAGAAAACTGTCTTCCAGTGGTTCTTTCACCCTTTAAACTAGGATAAGTATAAAAACTCAATCCTAAGACTTCTGATTGCGGTGAAACTGTAGCTTTGTATAACCCCTTAGAGCGTAAGATCCTTAGTGCAAGAAAGGTACATCCTTCAGGTTTTAATCTTGTATGCCTTGACTTGAGTGAAAGTGAGTAAGTACTAGTTTGCCATACCTAATGGGATAGACTATAGCACAACCTTCAGAATTTCCATCAGTTAGTTTTTGCCTGAAGAGACTACACTCCTCAGCCAATCCTTTCATATTCTAAACCAACTCTGTTTCTGGCCTGACTTGACTCCTCTTGTATTATTCCACACAAACCACATTCAGATCATATCGAACTGGCTTATTTTCCCCAAACATAATCAGATGTGCTTTCAGTTCTACATTGTTCAAGTTCTTCTCTGAGCATATCACGTTATCTTTCTTCCAATGTGTCATTCTTATTTGCTATTCTAAGTGCTGTGTTTGTTTTCTTTTTTCTATAGAGGTTTTCTTAATATCTATTGCATTCACCTATGTCATTAACTATTTCTTCCTCTGGGCTCTCATAGATGCCAGAGAACGTAATCCATTGCACTGTGGTTATTATTAGTGTAATTAATTGTTTATACAATTCACACGTTGAGAAGCACTGTCTTGTCTATCAGCACTTTTTTTTTTCTTTCCTGCTTCTCCTTGGTCTCAAGGGAATCAAATCCATTTTAAGATGGACATGACTGATGAAATTCCAGAAAAAAAGAAAGAAAGGGGAAATGAATAATTTAGCTTTTGTTAATTTGGGCTGCCTTACAACCAAACAAGATCTCTATTACATTTTCCCCTTTCAACACTTTAAAAGACATGGAGAAAGAAAGGTATTATGAAGAAGATTTTTGAATAAAGTTTGATCCCTGACTCAGGCCCATGAGAGAGCTATTTTTTCCTTTCTCTTGTTACTTATATCTTAAAAAACCAGTGCTTTTCCAATGAAGGAAAATAAGAGAAAACTCTTTTCCAACAAAGACAAAAGAGTTAAGGGCATATGTAGGTTACAAAGAGAATGTGAACAAAAGTGAATATTTTAATAGGATAATTTTAAGATTTTGACTTCCCAGGTAGTGGTGAAGAGTCTACCTGCCAATGCAGGGGTTGCAGGACATGGGTCCAGAAGATCCCCTGGAGGAGGAAATGGCAACCCACTGCAGTATTCTTGTGGAAAAAATCCCATGGACAGAGGAGCCTGGTGGGTTACAGTCCATGTGGTCTCAGAGTTGGGACCCACTGAATGACTGAGCACACACGCACACACAATTTTAAGATTTATTTTACTGGGAGAAATACATTTACTGAGTTAAAAATTAAATAGTTACTTTTTGAATATGCATTTAGTTCAGTTCAGTTGCTCAGTCATGTCTGACTCTTTGTGACCCCATGAATCGCAGCACACCAGGCCTCCCTGTTCATCACCATCTCTCGGAGTTCACTCAGACTCATGTCCATCGAGTCTGTGATGCCATCCAGCCATCTCATCCTCGGTCGTCCCCTTCTCCTCCTGCCCCCAATCCCTCCCAGCATCAGAGTCTTTTCCAATGAGTCAACTCTTCGCATGAGGTGGCCAAAGTTCTGGAGTTTCAGCTTTAGCATCATTCTTTCCACAGAAGACCCAGGGTTGATATCCTTCAGGATGGACTGGTTGGATCTCCTTGCAGTCCAAGGGACTCTCAAGAGTCTTCTCCAAAACCACAGTTCAAAAGCATCAATTCTTCGGCACTCAGATCGCCTGTGTATAACACGTATCTCTAATCACTGGTGCTTCAAAATCCGAATTTATGTTAAGTATTTATAAGTAAATATTGATGCCCGTGAAATTAAAAGATGCTTACTCCTTGGAAGATAAGCTATGACCAACCTAGATAGCATTTTCAAAAGCAGAGACATTACTTTGCTGACTAAGGTCCGTCTAGTCAAGGCTATGAATTTCCTGTGGTCATGTATAGATGTGAGAGTTGGACTGTGAAGAAGGCTGAGCACCGAAGAATTGATGCTTTTGAACTGTGGTGTTGGAGAAGACTCTTGAGAGTCCCTTGGACTGCAAGGCGATCCAACCAGTCCATTCTGAAGGAGATCAACCCTGGGATTTCTTTGGAAGGAATGATGCTAAAGCTGAAACTCCAGTACTTTGGCCACCTCATGAGAAGGGATGACTCATTGGAAAAGACTCTGATGCTGGGAGGGATTGGGGGCAGGAGGAGAAGGGGACAACCGAGGATGAGATGGCTGGATGGCATCATGGACTCGATGGACGTGAGTCTGAGAGAACTCTGGGAGTTGGTGATGAACAGGGAGGCCTGGCGTACTGCGATTCATGGGGTCACAAAGAGTCGGACACGACTGAGTGACTGAACTGAACTGAATACCACATTAATCAGTAAAGCCTTCCCCCCTTGCTTATCTGTAACTCCAAACTCTAAGAGTAAGCATCTTGTCTCCTGCCACTAGAGATACATCAACTTACTTGTTCAGTCTCAGTATCCATATATAGTGGTTTCAAAATACAGATTTATAATCCCACAGAAAAATGCTTTACCAAATTAAGTATAGTGCTTATATCAGTTCCCTTTGTCTTTAGTTTTACAATGACCATTAGTTTCCAAAGGTACTGAGGTCAATATGTTTTTGACTTCTCCTGCTTCAGTGAGGTATTATTTTATCAAAGTCTTCATCTCAGCCTGGATTCCCAGATCTCCTCATTAATTTTTAAAATTTGCAGACCTTAAGCTTCCACTCTATGCTGTAAGGTACTATGGGTTTTGACACAGTGTCATATATCCTCCACAGTGATATCGTACAGATTAATTGCACTACCCTAAAATTACTCTGTGCTCCATCAATTCAACAATTTCAGATGTGTATAAGAGACAGCCTCTTCTTAATTTCATCTGCTTCTGTTAAGTCCATACATTTTCTGTCCTTTATCAAGCCCATCTTTGCATGAAATGGTCCCTTGGTATCTCTAATTTTCTTGAAGAGATCTCTAGTCTTTCCCATTCTGTTATTTTCCTCTATTTCTTTGCATTGATCGCTGACGAAGGCTTTCTTATCTCTCCTTACTATTCTTTGGAACTCTGCATTCAGATGCTTATACCTTTCTTTTTCTCCTTTACTTTTCACCTCTCTTCTTTTCACAGCTATTTGTAAGGCCTCCCCAGACAGCCATTTTGCTTTTTTGCATTTCTTTTCCATGGGGATGGTCTTAATCCCTGTCTCCTGTACAATGTCATGAACCTCATTCCATAGTTCATCAGGCACTCTATCTATCAGATCTATGCCCTTAAATCTATTTCTCTCTTCCACTGTATAATCATAAGGGATTTGATTTAGGTCATACCTGAATGGTCTAGCGGTTTTCCATGCTTTCTTCAATTTAAGTCTGAATTTGGTAATAAGGAGTTCATGACCTGAGCCACAGTCAGCTCCTGGTCTTGTTTTTGTTGACTGTATAGAGCTTCTCCATCTTTGGCTGCATAGAATATAATCAATCTGATTTCGGTTTGACCATCTGGTTATGTCCATGTGTAGTCATTAAATTTTGTCATTCACTTACATATTGTCTCAAATTAATGAAAAAAATCTATAATATAGGTATGGAAGAGAAGAGGTTCCAGAAGGTCTGTTATTTTCATAAAAAGAGCATTGTACTAGCATGTACACATAGAGAAACACGTTTCAAAATAGAACAGTTATGTACTGTTACATCAGTACCCATGGCAACCTGGAAGGAAACTGCCGGTTTCTAGGAGGAGGCCAGACTCTATAGTGAGATGCCTAAAATATTCTAGCTAGGTCTCTCCCCAAAGTGAAACTAGCTAAATGTTTGATGAAACTTTTGTTGTTTTCACTGTTCTCAGTGTTTCCTGGGTGATCCAAGAAGAAGTTTTAACAACAATGTTGCAAACATTTGGCAAATCTATAAGAGAGGCTTCCCAGGTAGCTCAGTGGTAAAGAATCCATCTGACAATGCAGGAGACTCAGGAAATGTCAGTTCAGTCCCTGGGGTGGGAAGATCCCCTGGAGAAGGAAATGGCAAACCACCCCTGTATTCTTGCTGGGAAAATCCCATGCACAGAGGAGCCTGGTGGGCTGCAGTCCACGGGGTCAGAGAGTTGGACATGACTGAGTGACTGGACATGCACACACCTTCTCAGTTACTCCCTACACTTCGGATTTCGTCTGCTTTTTCTTCCATGAGTTCTGTTCTTCCTTCTTCCAATTCTACATTCTCTAACCCATCCTTATGACTTACTGCCCATCAGAATTCAAAGTCAGTCAGCACCGTTTGAATCTGTACCACGTGCTCGTGTCTGTTAAGTCTGTGAAGACATCGATACCATATCTGCTATATTAGTTGGAACTGGGTTTTATTGGCTAATTTAAAACAGAGACTCTGGTTCAATTCTCCACTTTTAAAGATTCAAATTAAACATGTTTATGATGAGAATTTAATGATCAGTG
Source organism: Cephalophus harveyi (assembly GCA_006410635.1). Classification (NCBI taxonomy): domain Eukaryota; kingdom Metazoa; phylum Chordata; class Mammalia; order Artiodactyla; family Bovidae; genus Cephalophus; species Cephalophus harveyi. The sequence goes on from SJYT01077281.1 coordinate 480,141, forward strand.
CAAAATTACTTTAGGCTGTTATGTACTTTCTATCAGCCATGGTAAACACATACTTAAAGAGGGTAGATACATAACATAAATGTGTTAAGGAGATTATATTTAAGGGAACAAGAAGTAATGGGAACTACGTAAGCTGGACAGTGTGTGCACCAACCACAGGCATTAAAGTTCAAATTTTATGTTGTTTTTAAATCACTGTGTAGTTTACAATGAAGGCTAATAGGTTCCCAGTTTTTTAATTTACTTTTTAATTGGAGGAAAATTTCTTTACAATGTTGTATTGGTTTCTATCATGCAATGCAAATCAGCCGTAATTATACGTACATCACCTCGCCCTCTTCCCCCAGCCCCACCCCCCGAGGTCATCACAGAGTGCCAGACTGGCTCCCTGTGTTATACAGCAACTTCTCACCAGCTGTTTCACTCATGGTAGTGTACGCATGTCAAGGCTACTTTCCCCGTTCGTCTCACTGTTTCCTTCCCTCCCTCCACTGTGTCCATAAGTCTGTTTTCTATGTCTGCTTCTCCAGTGATTCCCTGTAAAGAGGTTCATCAATACCATTTTTCTAGATTCCATATATATGCATTAATATACTATATTTGTTTTTCTCTTTCTGAATTTACTCTGCATAACTGTATTACCCACCTACCTAGAACTGACTCAAATTCACTCTTTTTTATGGCTAATATTCCACTGTATATGTGTACCAAGCAATCTCACCACTGGGCATACACCCTGAGGAAACCATAACTGAAAAAGACCCATGTACCCCAATGCTCACAACAGTGCTATTATAATAACACTATGAACATTGGGGCACAGGTGTCTTTTTCAGTTATGGTTTTCTCAGGGTATATGCCCAGTAGTAGGATTGCTGGATCATATGGTAGTTTTATTTCTAGTTTATTAAGGAATCTCCAGGCTGTAGCAACTTACATTCCGACCAACAGTGCAAGTGGGTTCCCTTTTCTCCACATCCTTTCCAGCATTCATCATTTGTAGATTTTTTTTTTTTTTGGTATGATGGCGACTTTGACAGGTATAAGGTGATACCTCATTTTAGTTTTGTTTGCATTTCTCTAATAATTAGTACTGTTGAGCATTTTTTCATGTATTTATTGGTCATCTGTATGTCTTACTTGGAGAAGTGTCTGTTTAGGTCTTCTGCCATTTTTTTATTGGGTTGTTTGTTTTTCTGATATTGAGCTATTGTTGTAGTTCACTCACTAAGCTGTGTTTGACTCTTTGTGACCTCATGAACTGCAACATGCCAGGCTTCCCTGTCCTTTAACATCTCCTTGAGTTTACTCAAACTCTTGTTCATTGAGTTAGTGATGCCATCCAGTTATCTCATCCTCTGTCGTCCCCTTCTCCTCCTGCCTTTAATCTTTCCTAGCATCACAGTCTTTTCCAGTGAGTTGACTCTTCATTTCAGGTGGCCAAAGTGTTGGAGCTTCGACTTCAGCATCAATCCTTCCCATGAATAATCAGGGCTGATTTCCTTTAGAATGGACTGGTTTGATCTCCATACTGTCCGAGCAACTCTCAAGAGTCCTCTCCAACGTCACAGTATGATAACATTGATATTGAGCTGTACCAGCTGCTTATTCGGTTTGGAAATTGATCCTGTGTCAGTTGTTTTGTTGGCAATTATTTTCTCCCATGGTACCTAATTTTTAAAACAAGATTTTTTTATTGTGATCATAATACAGCATGAGATTTTAAAGTAAATACTTTATTTTAGAAAAAGATTTATGGAGAGGCTTCCAGTGCAGTATTGAGAGTTTCTATATAAGCTGCACCCAGTTTACTCTATCATTAACATCTTATAGTAGTGTGGCTCATTTGTCAGATCTAACAAACTGGCATTTTGCTCATTATTAACTAAAGTGTATACTTTATTCATAATTCCACAGTTTTAACTAATGCTGTTTTTCTATTTGTAGATTCTATGAAAATACCGCACTTAATCATGTCTCACCCTACATACTCTAGATTAAGATCATTTCTCAGTTTCCCTTATGTTTGATGATGTTACTGTTTTGAACAGTACTGCTGCTGCTGCTAAGTCACTTCAGTCGTGTCCGACTCTGTGTGACCCCACAGATGGCAGCCCATTGGGCTCCCCCGTACCAGGCCTCCCTGTCCATCACCTGTCTCTTATACACATCTTTAATCATGTCTCACCCTACATACTCTAGATTAAGATCATTTCTCAGTTTCCCTTATGTTTGATGATGTTACTGTTTTGAACAGTACTGCTGCTGCTGCTAAGTCACTTCAGTCGTGTCCGACTCTGTGTGACCCCACAGATGGCAGCCCATTGGGCTCCCCCGTCCCTGGGATTCTCCAGGCAAGAACACTGGAGTGGGTTGCCATTTCCTTCTCCAATGCATGAAAGTGAAAAGTGAAAGTGAAGTCACTCAGTCGTGTCTGACTCAGCGACCCCATGGACTGCAGCCTACCAGGCTCCTCCGTCCATGGGAGTTTCCAGGCAAGAGTACTGGAGTGGGATGCCATTGCCTTCTCCTTGAACAGTACAGATCAGGTATTTTGTAAAATTTTATTCATCTTCAGTCTGCCTGATATTTTTTTCTTGTGTTAAGTCAGGGATTATTGGTTTGGGACAGGAAGAACACAGAAACAAAATATTATTCTTATCACATTATACAGAAGGCACATAGTATCAATATCACTGACTAGTGTTGATAATCTGGGTCTTCTGATTGAGGAAGTGTTTATTAGATTTCCCATTTGTAAATTCACTCTTTTCCCCACTTTGAAAGAGTCATTTTTAAGATGTTCACTCCTTAAGAAGAACATCTTAATAGATAATGAAGAACATTTCATCTCCTTGAGATTATCATATCTATTATACATGAATCACTTGGAATTCTCTATAGAATATTTGTGTATTCTCCCTTAATTGTTTGCTTATTTAAACATTTGTTTATTTTAATACATACTCACGGGTATTTATATGTTGGGTTATATTACTGTGTAGTTTTATCTCCTTTGAATTGTCCCAGCTTCAGTCATTGGAAGCTCTTTCAGCTGTCTTTTGTGTCTCTCTAACATAAGCCCATCATTTTTCGGTTACTCGTTTGGTTTTGTTTAGCATTGCCTGACTTTCTGGTATTATAAATGTTCAAGAAAAACTTTGCATATTCCTGTCCCAGACCAAGAATCAGTCATTTCTCCAAAGAGTTCAGATTTGTTGTTGTTGTTGGAGAATGATACTGAAAACCAAGATCTGAGCACTGGATGTGGTCACTGCAACTGAAATGTCATTGCTTCAAGGCATCTCAGCAGAAAGGGCTAATGAATATATGGGTGCCTGATCGCCTGTGTATAACACGTATCTCTAATCACTGGTGCTTCAAAATCCGAATTTATGTTAAGTATTTATAAGTAAATATTGATGCCCGTGAAATTAAAAGATGCTTACTCCTTGGAAGATAAGCTATGACCAACCTAGATAGCATTTTCAAAAGCAGAGACATTACTTTGCTGACTAAGGTCCGTCTAGTCAAGGCTATGAATTTCCTGTGGTCATGTATAGATGTGAGAGTTGGACTGTGAAGAAGGCTGAGCACCGAAGAATTGATGCTTTTGAACTGTGGTGTTGGAGAAGACTCTTGAGAGTCCCTTGGACTGCAAGGCGATCCAACCAGTCCATTCTGAAGGAGATCAACCCTGGGATTTCTTTGGAAGGAATGATGCTAAAGCTGAAACTCCAGTACTTTGGCCACCTCATGAGAAGGGATGACTCATTGGAAAAGACTCTGATGCTGGGAGGGATTGGGGGCAGGAGGAGAAGGGGACAACCGAGGATGAGATGGCTGGATGGCATCATGGACTCGATGGACGTGAGTCTGAGAGAACTCTGGGAGTTGGTGATGAACAGGGAGGCCTGGCGTACTGCGATTCATGGGGTCACAAAGAGTCGGACACGACTGAGTGACTGAACTGAACTGAATACCACATTAATCAGTAAAGCCTTCCCCCCTTGCTTATCTGTAACTCCAAACTCTAAGAGTAAGCATCTTGTCTCCTGCCACTAGAGATACATCAACTTACTTGTTCAGTCTCAGTATCCATATATAGTGGTTTCAAAATACAGATTTATAATCCCACAGAAAAATGCTTTACCAAATTAAGTATAGTGCTTATATCAGTTCCCTTTGTCTTTAGTTTTACAATGACCATTAGTTTCCAAAGGTACTGAGGTCAATATGTTTTTGACTTCTCCTGCTTCAGTGAGGTATTATTTTATCAAAGTCTTCATCTCAGCCTGGATTCCCAGATCTCCTCATTAATTTTTAAAATTTGCAGACCTTAAGCTTCCACTCTATGCTGTAAGGTACTATGGGTTTTGACACAGTGTCATATATCCTCCACAGTGATATCGTACAGATTAATTGCACTACCCTAAAATTACTCTGTGCTCCATCAATTCAACAATTTCCATATTTAAACCTAGCAAGCATCAAATAATTCTCCACCTCTGTAATTTTGTCTTTTGCATAATATCATGTAGATGGAAGCATATAGAATATTTCCTTTTTATATTGGCTTCTTTTGTTTAGCCATACACATTTAAGATCTTTAAAATTCTTATCACAAGAAAAAAGATGAATCTATGGGAGGTAATGGATGCCAAATAAACTTAGTTGTGGTAATCATTTTGCAGTATATACAATATACCAAGTGATTATGTTGTACAGTTTAAACTAATATAATCTTCTATGTCAGTTACATCTCAATAAAACTGGCAAAATAAAGTGAGTCTCTTGTAAACAGCAAAAAAAAAAAAAAGTAATCTACATTGTTACAAGCATAGATAGCTCAGTTTTCTTTAAATCACTCAGTAGCATTTCTTTGTATGGATTTCTCGAAGTTGGTGTATTTATTTACCTTCAGAAGAATATCTTGATTGCTTCAAGTTTTGATAATTATGATCAATGCTTTATAAATATTTTATACATGTTTCCATGTGGACACAAGTTTTTCATCAGCCGAGGGAACACTCAGGAACAAGATGCTGTGTTATGAGTATTGTTAAAAATTTGCTTAGTTTTTTCAGAAAGTGCCAGACTATCTTCCAAACTGGCTGTACCACTTTATGCTCCTACTTAATGAATGAAAATTCCTGATTAATGAGAATTACTGATGCTTCTTACCCTTGCCAGCAATCAATATTGTCTATGTTTTGGATTTTAGACATTCTAATAGATATGTAGCTATATCTTATTCCTTTTCTTGTAAATTACGCAGTAATAAGTGATGTTGATCATCTTCCCATATGGTTATCTTCCATATGTGTATATTTTGTCCTGAGATGTCTGTTCAGGTTTTTCTTACATTCAGCTCAGTTCAGTTCAGGTGCTCAGTCATATCCGACACTTTGCAACCCCATGGACTGCAGCATGCCAGGCCTCCCTCTCCATCACCAACTCCTGGAGCTTACTCAGACTCTTGCTCATTGAGTCAGTGATGCCATCCAACCATCTAATCCTCTGTCATCCCCTTCTCCTCCCTACATTATTAAGTTTTAAATTTTTATTTTATATTCTGAACATAAGTCCCATTTCACACATGTGATTTGCAAATATTTTTTACTAGTCTATGATTTGTTTTTTCACTTTTCATTTCATTTTCCATTTCTTTTGCAAAGAAAATATGCTTAATGTTAGATGTGTATAAGAGACAGATTTATAAGTAAATATTGATGCCCGTGAAATTAAAAGATGCTTACTCCTTGGAAGATAAGCTATGACCAACCTAGATAGCATTTTCAAAAGCAGAGACATTACTTTGCTGACTAAGGTCCGTCTAGTCATTGAGTTGATTTTCATGAAAAATACAATGTCTGTGTTTAAAATCATTTTTTAAGTACAGACATCATCCAATTTTAGCACCATTTATTGCAAAAAGATGATCCTTTTTCCATGGAATTGTTTTTGTCTTTATCAAAGATCATACGGTTATACTTGTTTTGGTTTATTTTTGGCATTTTAACTTTAAACTATTGATTGATGTATCTGTTTTTAATGCAATACTATACTATCTTCATTATGGTCACCTTGAAGTAGGGTTATGTGAGTCCTTCACATGTATTCAGTTCAGTTCAGTTCAGTCGCTCAGTTTGTCTGACTCTTTGCGACCCCATGAATCGCAGCACACCAGGCCTCCCTGTCCATCACCATCTCCCGGAGTTCACTCAGACTCACGTCCATCAAGTCCGTGATGCCATCCAGCCATCTCATCCTCGGTCGTTCCCTTCTCCTCCTGCCCCCAATCCCTCCCAGCATCAGAGTCTTTTCCAATGAGTCAGCTCTTCTCATGAGGTGGCCAAAGTACTGGAGTTTCAGCTTTAGCATCAGTCCTTCCAAAAAAATCCCAGGGCTGATCTCCTTCAGAATGGACTGGTTGGATCTCCTTGCAGTCCAAGGGACTCTCAAGAGTCTTCTCCAACACCACAGTTAAATTCTTGATTTCCTAGATGAATTTTAGAATTAGTTTACTGATGTCTAAAAAAAAAAATTGTCAAGGTCTTGATTAAAATTTTGTTGACTGAACAGATGCAGTTGGGAAGAACTGGTATAAAGATATTGAGGCTTCTAATATATGAACAAGGAATACCTCTTCATTTGGTTAGATCATCTATGATTTCTGTTATCTGTTTTATGGTTTTTCTACACACAGATTCTATGTATATTTTGTTATATTTTTACCAAGCTATTAAACTCATTAGTAAATGAATTTAGTTTTCATTTTCGATTTCATTTGTTTATTGCTGAAATATGGGAAAGTAATTGACTTCTATATATCAACATTGAAACATGCAAAGTTGTTATATTGACTTGTTATTTCTAAGATCTCTCTCTCTGTGTATATATAGATTTGTTGAGGTTTTTATAGAGAAAATCATCCATCATATCATCTGAAAATAAAAATGGTTTTAATTCATCCTTTCTAATTTGTCTATCTTTTCTTCTTCTTTTTATTGTTGTGTCCAATGAAGTAAGATTTTCAGGATGATGTTAACAGGAACAATGAGAGAGGATATCCTTGCTTCATTTGCCATGTTAAAGAAATAAAAAAAAAAAAAAAAGAAATCAATCTTTCACTATTAAGTATGATATATAAGATGTTAGAGTTTTTCAAATATACTCTTTATTTGGTTAATGAAATTCCATCCTATTCTTAGCTTGATGAGGCTTTTATGTTTGTTTGTTTTGAAAATAGTCTTGCAATCTTGGAAAGAACTACAGTTGGTTGTGACATATAACTCATTTTCTATTTTGCTGGATTCAACTGACTAATATTTTGTTAAAGATATTTGCATTTATGCTTATGCAAGATATTGGATTATAGTTTTCTTTTTTTATAATGTATATGTAGTTTTATTAAAAGGTATGTATATGTAGTTTTATTAAAAGGTAATGGTGGCCTCATAAAATCACATGCAATGTGTCCCCCAACTTATATTTTATGGAAGAGATTGTTTAGCATATAACATTGGCACAATTTCTACTTTGAATGTATAGTTGAATTTATCAATGAAACCATCTGAGATATGTGTTTTCTTTTTGAAGGATTTTTAGCCACTAATTTAATGTCTTTGCTAGATACAGAGATATATGGTTCATCTCTTTGACAATTTTGGTAGTCTGTTTCTTTCAAGGATTGATTCATTTTATCTAAAATTGTGAACATAGAATTTTTACAGTGTTAAATTATTACCCTTTGAATGCCTATTGGATTAGTAATTATCCTCTTCTTTCCTGATATTGGTAATTGTGTCTTTTTTTTCTTCTAACCTGAGAAGAAGTTTATCAATACAGTGATTATTTTCAAAGAATCAGCTCTTAGTTTCATTGTGCATGGAGGATGACGTGGGGGGCAAGGGGCAGATTTATCCTATTTGATCCTCTCTGAGTTTCCTAGATCTTCCGCCCTGTTCTCTTTCTTCCAATTATATGTATTCACCTTTGGTTATTGTCCCCCAGTTCCTGAATTTTCTGATCTGCTTGCCATTACTACTTCTGTTGTTCCATCTTACTTCTGGTTGGATATTAGTTTGGAAAGTGGCTATTGACCTATTGTTAATTTTTCCTCAGACACCTTGAATATATTGATGACTCTCTTGAATGCATTCTTGGTTACTTTTTCCCCCAGCATTTTCTTTTGATTCTCTCATTGTTTCCATGTCTTTGCTGAGAGCAGCCACTGGGTCTTGTATGTTGTACTTTTCCCCCATTAGAACCCTTAATATGCTGATCATAATTATATTAAATCCTTGTTTTGATAATTCCTACATCTGTTTTGTATCTGAGGCTGGTTGTAATGCTCACTTCATTTTTTATTTCTGTTTTGGCATGACTTGTGATTTTTTGCTGAAAGTTGGATTTGCATCAGTGTTAGGTTCTGAGGCTTTAGTGTTTATCTGGCTAGGAGTTTTACTGTTTAATGTTGTTGAATCTATTCCTACCAGAGGCTTCAGATCCCTCTACTGTCCATGGTCTGGCTTCTTGCTTGGTTCTATGCTTCTATCTGTTTGTTTCTCAGAGAAGATCTGTGCTGCTCTTTAGGCTGGGACTCATTATCATTAATAGGAGAGGCTTTCTGTGTCATAATATGGTGTGGCTGAGAGGGAAATTCTACAGCGTTCTGATTAAGTCTCACTCTTTCCCTGTCTCAGGGCTAGACCTTCATGGGTATTTTAACCTCTCTTCCAAGGTCATGGTTATTGCTATTGGTTTTTAAGTTGCTGCTGCTGTTGTTCTCTGCTAACCCGCTCTGTTTTTCAGCTGCAGCTGGTGGGTTTCACTAGAGCAGAAGCAAATGGCAGTGCAGGGGTCCCTTAGGCTTGACGTTCCCTAGAGTCTCCCATTCTCATGTTAATCTGCACTAAGTCTTCAGCACTTCATTAAAATTACCACTTCACTGTTCCCAAAAGATTTTGGTGTCCAGCAGCTTTTGCTCCAGATGAGTAGATCTCAGATGTGTCTCTTTGCAAGTTCTTCTCTGTCCGGATTTTGGAAGATGCAATTTGCCCTGTAACTTCAGCTCCATTATAAATTCAAGTAAAGTCATTGATTTTCAGTTTATTCAAATTACTCTTGTAGTGAGAGTGAGAGTGATGACTGGCTCTTTTGACCTGAAATCGGAAGGCCTAGCTTACCAGTTTTTAACTGAAATATTTTTATTCCTTAGCATGTCTCTGACTAAATTAATTGGAAAATCAATAATCTTATTTAGTCCCATTTGGTAAACTGAATCTGCAGAAGTACTTTTAACAGCCCATCTGGGTCATGTTATCACCTGGTTGAAAAATTGTCACTATTTCTGTTTTCCACAAGATGACAACCAGCTTCTTGATGGAAGAGTGGTAGTTTAGAATGCTCAAGACTTACCTTTGACTGAGAAAGATAACATCTTCAGATTCTTTTGTTAACATTATAACATTCTATAACCTTGTCTTCCTTCAGTGCTTTTATCAGGAGCTTGGTAATCTAAGGAGAAGAAAAACTGTATATTTAAAAAGTTTAAAGAGAAAATAAATATTTAACTTTTAAAAGATCACACTCATTACACTAGCAACCCTCAGAGATAGGTTTGGCCTCCACAGATGAAGAAACTAAGTTCATAAAGAGGAAGAGTGTTTTCCACGTTCATTCCAGGAACAAGACGTAATGGTCATGTTGGTGTCTGGGTGGCATGCAGACCCTGAGTTATTTCTTCCTTGGTGCTTCAGATTATACCTACAAGGCTCTCATCAATCCTAAATTCAGAGAACAGGAGAGTCCTATATGCATTTATAGTGCACATTCAATATTCCTGCAACAAAATTTATGAATCATATACTGTGTATCATTTGCAGCACTAGCCACTAGAAGTACAACTGTGCAGATGGAATAAGTAGTTTGTGAACTCAGGAAACTGATAGACTTCCAGAAGATTTGAGAATGTGAGCACAATACTAAATATGTTTTTTACTTTTTCCAAAGAAGATTTAACAATGCATTCTTTGTATTTTGTTTTGATCTTTCCAAAGTTATTTTTTTTCCTTCTTACCTCAGATATTTTGGTAATTTTCTTATCTATGTACAGGTCTTTTTCCCTCTCTTTTGTTCGCTCCTTCAGGCTTCAAAAACCTTAAAAAGACCTTTCCCTAAATAGATAGCCAGTAGAATTGAAATAACATTGGATTGAGAGGCAAGAAAACAGGTTTGACTGTCAACTCTGTTGGTTGATTACCTGAATGACCTCTGACAAGTCACTTGACCACTCTTAAGACAGTTTTGTTCATCTATAAACTGAAGGTGATAATAACACTTTACAGAATTGTTATGCTAATCAAATGAGCTAATATATTTGAATAACACTTTTAAGTACAGAGAGAACCAGAGACGCATACAATTGTAAATTATTTTACACTTATTTAACAATTTAGAGGGTTCAGTTATACACTGGGAAGCACTGAAAAGCAGACAGCAGTTGAATATTACTTTTTTTTTTTAGCAAAATATCTTAAGCCTTTAAAAACGGTAAAGATTTTCTTATGCAAGCCAGCTTACCTTGTCCATAAATAAAGGTTTTTCCATTCCAATCATGACACTATATTTATAAAAGCAGTCCTTAAAACACCACTTCTTTCAGATTGAAGCACAGTCTGTATTTGGTTGCTTTCTACAGATTTTATCTTTTAATGTATTAAATATTGTCATGGAAAATATGACAGAAATATGCCTAGTATATAGCTCATAGATTATCAAAGACGGTTTCCTTGAAGAAATGATTCTTCTGGCAGGTTTCTGCCACAGAATCTCATATGACAAGATTTGAAAGGCAGTTGCCTATAATTCTTTTGTAGCAATCATGAGACCTAGAAACTTGTGCTCCAGCATAATTAATGTTGTTTAATGTTCTTTCTTTTTGTATAGCATGCAATTCCCCTCCTTAAGCCCCAGGCCACTTTGGAAAGCATCATTATCTTTGTGCAAATGCGTTTGGGATCAACTGGCATAGTTCTGTTCATAAACAACTGAAAGGACTAGAGGGCAGGAATGTTCAAAGGCAGAGGCAAGAGAGAGAAGGTTGGGGATGTCAGACACAGTTAACTTCTACCCTAGTAACCAATCCTCTCCTTGTAGTGACTTAAGTTATTTAAAGTCAATTCAGAATTCAACACTCAACTCACTTTCTGCTTGCCATAAATTTGATCGAAGAAAAATTTATAGGATGGCTAGGGTCCCAGATATTGGAATTAGATGAGTTGTTGAGGTTTACAGAAAGAAAACAAGGTTTTAAAGACCAAATAACACATAAAACATTTTTTAAAGACAGTGGTGATAGTAAAGGGAAACTATAAATATGATCAGACCAGAAGCAAGATATCATAGAGAAACAGCTATTAGGTTTTAAAAGATCAGGAGACCAGATAATATGTCATAACATAGCATCACAAGCTTAGTTTATTGAACTTGGGAGAATATTTGTATTCATAGTTACCCTGAGAGGGGATGTAGAAAGCCAAAATCAAACAAGCTATCTTTAGGCTTATCCTCAAAGGACCTAAAAGAATATATTCAGATGAATATACAGAATCTTAGTTAGAAATTAACCTTACAATGCTTTGGCTACTGCAAATGTCTCAGTAAAACTCAAGAAAAATCAATTGCAAAGCCAAATGGAAGAGTAAACAACAAAGTCATGGACATATCTCACTCTCACAGGCAGGTCTGATAACTCCCACATGGTTGATATACTGGAGTAGGGGTGACAAAAGAGCTGACGTGTTATAAACTGAAGAAACTGCATTGGTTGCACTGCTGCTGCTAAGTCACTTCAGTCGTGTCCGACTCTGTGTGACCCCATAGACGGCAGTCCACCAGGCTCCCCCGTCCCTGGGATTCTCCAGGCAAGAACACTGGAGTGGGTTGCCATTTCCTTCTCCAATGCATGAAAGTGAGAAGTGAAAGTGAAGTCGCTCAGTCGTGTCCGACTCAGCGACCCCATGGACTGCAGCCCACCAGGCTCCTCCGTCCATGGGATTTTCCAGGCAAGAGTGCTGGAGTGGGGTGCCATTGCCTTCTCCGAGTTGCACTACTGGTTCCAAAACACAGCTAGAGAAATCCAGAGATCAATAATGAGATTTCCATTTTAATAGCCAGAGCCATGATGATCAAATTCAAACAAAAGTCCTGCTGTTAACGAATTATTTGCTCATTTCACATAGACATGAAGTATATTCTAAAATACTTATGAGTTGCAGTCATGAATTCAGGCACAACATTTACCCCCGGCACCACTGCTGCACATTGCTAAGACTGGCTGGAGATAGAGTGCAAACTGAGACTGCACCGGGGACCTATGCGAGGCCTGCACCTAGTGCCCATGGTCTTGGTCAAGCATGAGATAACCTATCATACCTGTGTGCTGTGTGCTAAGTGGTTTCAGTAGCGTCCAACTCTTTGTGACCCTACAAACTGTCAGGCTTCTCTGTCCATGGGATTCTCCAGGGAAGAATCCTAGAGTGGGTTGTCACGCCCTCTTCCAAGGGATCTTCCTGACCCAGAGGTGGAACCCATGTCTCTTATATCTCCTGCATTGGCAGGTGGGTTCTTTACAACTACAGACCCTTGGGAAGTCCTATCATATAATATAACCTATCATATAATCCCCTATAAAATATGAGCCAATATCACAAAGCTCTCTGGATAGAAATAATCTAAAGAATTTTTGAATTTATTTCTGGAAAAATGGACTGAATCTACTAGGCTAAAACTTGAGAAAAGTGAAAAGACTTGTATTTAGATCTGACTGCCAATTATATAAATATAAGGTGGGAAGTTCAAACCACAAAAATAGAAAGCAAAAAATTTATAATTCAGAGTAAGTTTCTAATCAGTCAACCATGTGATATGGTTGCCCAGATTCAAATAAAGGTGCAAGCCTGTTGGACAGCTGTTGGAAGCATCCATCTATTAAAAACGTGTCATTTTTCAGAAGAACAAACAGAAATGTGAAATTTAAATAACATTGTTGTTGTTCAGTCGCCAAGTCATCTCTGACTCTTGACAACCCCACGGACTGCAACATGCCAAGCCTCCCTTTCCCTCACCATCTCCCGGGAGTTTGCCCAAGTTAATGTCCATCATGCATCAGTGATACCATCCAATAAATGCCATTAAATAACATGTCCAACATCCATTCCTGTAGCTGAAATGGAGCCAGATCTGAACCAGATGGTGTGTGTTCTTTCCATTTCCTGAAATCACATTAATGAGGGAATTCAAAACCATCATACATAAAAAAATAACATGAGGAAAAACTAAATGATTGGAAGAACTGTAGATGTTTCCCCTAAGGATTAGAAGACATGAAAAATACAAGACATGGTGAAGACGAGGAAAAATTGTGATTCTATGAGTTAAATATCTGATGATCCATTAATAACACAAAAGATAACAATGGAGGAGAAAACGGATAAAATTTAAGGATGGCAAGGTATCTATTGAGCTAGAAAAATTGAAAGGAATGAACAAGTTACTTAGGTGGTAATGATTTTCCTGCAGCACAAGTACTGGAGAAGACTCTTGAGAGTCTCCAGGACTGCAATGAGATCAAACCAGTCAATCCTAAAGGAAACAACCCTGAATAATCACTGGAAGGGCTTTGCTGAATCTCCAATACTTTGGCCACCTGATGCAAAGAGCCAACTCATTGGAAAAGACTTCAATACTGGGAAAGACTGAAGGCAAAAGGAGAAGGGTGCAGCAGAGCATGAGATGATTGGATGGCATCTGACTTAGTAGACATGAATCTGAGCACACTCCGGGAGATGGTGGAGGACAGAGGGCCATGGGGTCATAGGGTCAGATGTGACTCAACAACTGAACAACAATAGCAGCAGTGAGTTTTCTGATAAGGAACATGCTCAGGTAGATACTAACCATCTGTGAAAGGAATTATTACAGAAGTGGCTTGAATACTGTGATGTGGTCGTTCTGCTGCTGCTGCTAAGTCGCTTCAGTCATGTCCGACTCTGTGCAGCCCCATAGACGGCACCCCACCAGGCTCCACTGTCCCTGGGATTCTCCAGGCAAGAACACTGGAGTGGGTTGCCATTTCCTTCTCCAATGCATGAAAGTAAAAAGTGAAAGTGAAGTCGTTCAGTCGTGTCCTACTCATAGCGACCTCAGGACTGCAGCCTACCAGGCTCCTCCGCCCATGGGATTTTCCAGGCAACAGTACTAGATGATATTAAACTCTGACCCTCAGAGTTTTTGATTCTACAAAACTCTGGAAGCACACAGGTAGTATAGGAAAATCTCTGGAGTAGCCTGTGGAGGACTTTTTTCTGGTTCCTTTCCTTGATCCAAGCTAACCAAAAGATAGAGGAAAAAAACAAACAAACAAACAAAATCCCTGTTGGCTCAGCAGTGCAACTCCAGTTTCCATGTTACACAGCACCATTGTCCATGATGCTTGGTTTCCCAAGAGATTCTCAACAATATGATTTAGGAAAGTGCATCCTGTTACTCACTTCAATATCTGCTTGATGTCTTGCTTCCCCTAAGGACCAAGTAACACCTTATCATTGGTCTAATAATACTCTGTGCTGAGGTCTCCTGCCTCTGCTTCCTTCCATTACTGATTGGCTGCATAACCCTGATCAAGTTACAATTGTCTCATGGGCGTGCTGAGCAGTGCTAGCAGTCTTTCAATCTAATTTACCGTAGGAATAAAAAGTAACTCAAGAATGATCTATAGAGCGGTGACAATGCACAGGAGACTTGGTGAACTCTAGAGCTTGGTGGTTGCAGCAGAAGAGACATCCAGGTTAGTGACTTACATTCAACTCAGAAAATAAAAATGCAAATATTCATTTTATCACACATATATTAGGTACTTTGGATATGTATTGCAGAGGGTTGAGTTGTTAAAAGGACTCAGTGTGGAGTCTTTCATAGTTTTTTATTATAGGAGCATCTCATGTGGATGCGGGCTCAGTCGCTTCAGTCCTGTCCGACTCTGCCACCCCACGGACTGTAGCCACCAGGCTTCTCTGTCCACGGGATTCTTCAGGCAAGAACACTGGAGTGGGTTGCCATTTCCTCTTCTTGGGGATCTTCACGACCCAGGGACGGAAACTGCATTTCTTGTATCTCCTGAATTGGCAGACAGGTTCATTACCAACTAGGGCCACCCGGGAAGGGTGAATACAGTACCACTAATGGGATCCTGAAATTCTGACAAGGGGTATTTTCCAGAATAAGAAGAGGTAAAGGCATCATAGTTCTATACCAAACACTATCATAAGTTACTTGCCTGTGTTATTACTCATAATCCTCATGATGACCATAGGAGGTATGTAAAATTTCCCCATTGCCCATATGGGGAAAACGTCATCAGTGAGAGAGAGTGATCTGTCCCAGTTCAGCTCTTATTATACTATTTTGGGCATTTGAGAGGTAATATTTGAGAGGTAATTGTTAATATGTAAAGCGTGTGTAATAGTAATGCATACCTTTTATTGCATATGTATACATAGTATGTTCATATGATACATAAAAATCTGCAAAAAAATTAAGCATGTGAGACATGGCATGTGCCTGCTCAGTCACGTTTTGACTCTTTGTGACCCCGTGGACTGTAGTCTGCCAGGATCCTCTGTCCACGAAATTTGATAATTTGCTATGATGATGATAGCAAAGAATTGTAGCACAGCAAAACACCATCATAATATAACCGGAAAACAGAGAAATCTGGACAAAACGTGATTAGCAACTACCCAGCCTTGTTCCCTCACCTGGCCCAAGATTTCAAATGAAGGCAGGTGTAAAGTTCTTGTAATTGATGGGAATGGGGTTGGAGTGAAGGAATTAGAGGGAAAGGAAGAGCAAAAAGGAGGATGAAGAGGGAAAAATTAGGGTGGAAGTAATATCAGGAGACCCCTTCTCAGGAAGCAAAGAGCCAAACTGTCCCTCTGTGATCAGCAATCCTTGGCTTAGTCCCCCCAGCAGAGCTGGGGAAGCAATTGTCAAGTAATCATGAGGTTCCTGGAAGTCCCAGAGAGCTGAGGGTCTCAGAATTATTCCCATAATTATTTAAGCAACAGAGGAGAAAAGCCACCAGAGTACATTAAACAACAGCTGGAAATGGGTCCTATTTGGATCACTGCAGCCACCCTGGAATTCCCATTTGTCAGCTATGCAGGTTTTATCCCAGTTACTTTGTTAACCTCCTAACAATAGTCAATCCTTCATTTTACTTGAATGAGACTTTTGGAGCCAAATCCATCGGATGGTGACAGTGTTTTCCTTTAATAACTAGCCCTGAGATCTTCGGTGCCCGTCACTGTCTCTTACCCTTGCGTTCTTTCATGTAGCACTATACTCCTGTGCCACTGGTTCTATTATTATGCATCACTCATACATGAGGGAGTGGAGGCTTAGAACTGCTAAGCTAACGGCAAGCCACAAGGCTCCGTAGTGTTTCAGTTATCTCTTGGCGTGTAACAGACCATCTCAAGATTTAATAGCTTGAAAACATCGACCGTTTTATTTGCTCACAATTACTGATCAGATGTTTGGCTGGACATAGCAGGAACAACACCGCGGTCCGGGGCCTCAGTCAGGGGCTTAAAGGGCTGGCGTGAAGTATATGTCTGGAGTCTGAATTCTGACTGTTACCTGGGTTCCCTGGCATTTCTGCATAAGGCTGGTGCGAGCTTCTCTGCACGGTGATCTCAGGACTGCAGGAGAAATTGTGCTAAATGCCAAGTCCACTGTGAGAGTGCTTATAAGCCTCTGCTTGCATCATGTTTGCTAATGTCTCACTGGGTACAAGTCATGTGCAGGAGTACTGTCACTATGAGACAGGACCTTGTTTATAAAATCTAGTAGACAACAAAAATAATACAGGCATTTTACTGGGGGAGAGTTATGCCAGATTGTGTGTGTGTGTGTCTGTGTGTGTGTGTGTAGGGGAGAGGGTTTGTCACGTAAGACTACAGGGGTAAAAATAGAACTACAGAGTTTCAAAGAGAAATCATCTATGTAGTACAGCCCTTCATTTTGCACAAAAATACGTTAGGGCTGCAACAGGAAAGGAACTAAAGTCACAGTCCTAATTATTGACAAAGACTAGCTTCAGAATGCACATCACACCAGAATCCAATAGGAGGTAATATTGGTGAACAGGAGAAGAATGCAGGAACTGAATGAGACTCGTGAAGAATAAGAAGAGGCAAGGAGTAAACAGTCTAAAAGCCCAGTCCTAAGAAGTTTAAGTAGCCCACTTGAGATTCGATTATATCTGCAGTGTCCCCCTGCCTGCCGTGGCCAGGCTGAAAAAACCATATTCCCTCTTCCACAGCACTGGCCTCTGTGATTATTTGGAGTACTTGCATTTTGCTATTTTTCTACAGCTCTGCGTTTGAATATCTGTCTTGGAGCATAAACTCCTGAGAGCAAAAGCCTGCTCTTCTTAAATATAGAACAAAGTACTCTATGTAACCAAAGCTTTAGGATTGTAAAAATGATGGAACACGTATGATCCCTTAAATTCACACGGGACCAATATGTCTAGAAAATCTGCTATATAGATAATTATTAACTATTTTACACAGAACTTTTACAACTTAGCATAAAAGAAAACTATACGGTAAGTGTGCTTTTAAGTGTGTATGTTGTGGTCGACTCTTTCCAACCCCATGGACTGTAGCCTGCCAGGCTCCTCTGTATATGGGATTTTTCAGGCAAGAATACTGGAGTGGGTTGTCATCCTCTGCTCCAGGGGATCTTCCCAACTGAGGGATTGAACCTGTATCTCTTGTGTCTCCTGCATTGGCAGGCAGATCCTTTACCACTGTACCACCTGGGAAGCTCAGGCCTGCTTTTAATCCTTGCCCCTTTTCTTTCCACAAAGGAAACTAAGAGTGAAATGGATAAATGATGTGCCCAGGATCACATGGCTAGTGTGTCCCAGCTAGGATGTAAACTTTGACCATTATCCTCCTGCTCCTCTTCCTTTGATGCAATGAAGCCACAATCACAAGGAAAGATAGGATAGCATGTATTAACACACCAGGATTTGAATGCCAAGTCAGGCATTTGTCTCTAAAGTGTTCTTGTAGAAATGATATCACCTCTCTGCATGTGAGTAGTTTCATTTGCAAAATGAGAGACTGGACATGAATATTTCTCAGAGGTACTCCATCTCCAAACTGTTTTTAGCATTCATTGACAATTCAAAACACTTCACAACGTTATTCAATGCAGCACCATCTGCTGGTCATTGGTGAGATTACCTGATGGTTCCTGCTGAACAACAAAAAAAATCGGTTAAAAGAAACACAGAAGAAAACTACTATACGTAAAACAGACAAACAACAAGATCCAATGTATAGTACAGGGAATTATATTAAATACCCTGTAATCAAACATAATGTAAAATAAAAAACCACACAAATATACACAAGTAATAAATATACACTATTTTCCCCAAATTAATTCCAGTGTGGATTTCATTACTTCATTGTATAATGTTTGTAATATTGGTGTTAAAATATCAAGAGCATCACACTAACAGAATAGTTGTGCAAAGTTGCACACAGGGATAGACACTACCCTCACATACAAATCAGGTCGATGACACCTACACATTTCATATTCACCATAAAAGCAGTCATAGGTCCCATGACAGTTCTATGTAATTAGCATTAAATACATTTTAATCCCATGTAGCTACAAGTATTTGAACAGTAACCAGAACTATTGCATTTGAACTGTATAATTACACACTGGCTCTCTCAGTGGCAGAAGATGTATAATTATGAAGTTCTTTGCATTATCAGGGAAAAAAAAAAAAAAAAGAACAACTATGCCATGCTGGGGAAAATCATAATAGGATTATGCTGCCTATGATTCCACATCTCTTAGTTCAGGGCCTACTTAACTTTCTATACAGTGTAATTAGGCACGAGGTGGGGTTGGGAGACAAATGATATCCAATGTATTAACAGTCCCTCTTATTCCCAGATAGCTAAAGAGTATTCTACCAAGCTTATGCCAACATTTTTGTGTGCACAAAATACAAGTGATTTGCCACGCCACACGGAGTAACACTATTTATTTCATGCCTTTTAATGCAAGATTCTAAAAATATTTCCCCAAGCCACTCAAAATGCATCCCTGGTGTTGGTTTTATATAGGTTTTCTAGATTCATGAAACATAATGCCATAGGGGAGTTAGAGTGGATGAAGTATGCTCAGTAAGTAAGAAAGGATGCATACTGAATACAAGCTAAATGTTGAACTTCTTGTTTGCTCTCTCAAGAAATGAGAAGCTCTATAATGACTCGCCAAAGGATATGGCCAAATAATTTGGTTTATTTTCTACCACTCTGTGACGGATAAATTCCTTTATTTAAATGTTTAAAAATTTATTGGTGACTTCCCTGGTGGCTCAGATGGTAAAGCATCTGCCTACAATGTGGGAGACCCAGGTTCGATCCCTGGGTCAAAAAGATCTCCTGGAGAAGGAAATAGCAACCCACTCCAGTACTCTTGCCTGGAAAATCCCTTGGATGGAGGAGCCTGGTAGACTACAGTCCATGGGGTTGCAAAGAGTTGGACACAACTGAAAGATTTCACTCTCACTAAAAATTTGTTAAACTTCTACACAATTTGAGATAGTAGCTCTTATAGCCGGAGAAGGCAATGGCACCCCACTCCAGTACTCTTGCCTGGAAAATCCCATGGACGGAGGAGCCTGGTGGGCTGCAGTCCATGGGGTCGCTGAGTCGGACACGACTGAGCGACTTTACTTTCACTTCTCACTTTCATGCATTGGAGAAGGAAATGGCAACCCACTCCAGTGTTCTTGCCTGGAGAATCCCAGGGATGGGGGAGCCTGGTGGGCTACCGTCTATGGGGTCACACAGAGTCGGACACGACTGAAGTGACTTAGCAGCAGCAGCAGCAGCTCTTATAGCAGCTGACATAAAATCTTAGTGGAGTATAGGCTTCCCTTGAACAAATGAGATGATGTACTTAAGTAAAATGTCTTGGGATGTCCTTCATGGTCAGTGGTTAAGAATATGCCTTTCAATGCATGGGACTTGGGTCCAATCCTTGGTTGGAGAACCAAGATCCCACATGCTGAGGGCCATCTAAGCCCCTGTGTCTCAACTGCTCTGCAACTAGAGAAAGACCACAGTCCACAGCAAAGACCCAGCACAGCCAAAAAAAAAAAAAAAACAGCCTTGTGGGCATCATTAGATGTTATGGAATGTAACTCAAGAGCAACTGAGATTTGGAAACCAATGGGAGATTAGAGCCAGTGCTTTGGTTGGGAGAGTGACTGTCTTACAGAAGGTGGAGGAAGTGGGATCAAGCAAATAGCAGCTGGAAGATGTATGTTTAGACTGTGCCTAGAGGGGATTCTTATTAAACATCGTAAATTTTGAAATAATTAAAAGTACTACATGGAGGCAAAAGGTGACCAATTACAGAAAAGTTGGAAAGCAGAAACTGAGATGAAGGTGGCAGAGGAATGACTTTTTCTGAGACGGTGAGAGTTGAGCTGAAAGCTAAATCACAAAAAGATGGGAGCTTTTCAGGGGCCTAGTGGGAAACATTTCAGGCAGGGGTAAAAGCAAGTGCTACATCTTTGGGGACGAATAGTGAAAGAAAAGCAACTTGAAGTAAAAAGAGCAAGAAGCTGCCACTTTACTACTGGATGTGTAAACCAAATAAGCATCCTGGTTTCCAAAGAGGTTAACACTGTTTGGGAGTTCAGCTGGGTAAAGGTGGATGAATCAGAACATCCAAACCATAACATCAAGTCATATGTGAAAATAGGTCATGTAATTGGGTCCAAGTTTTTCTCCTCTGCTTCGAAGAAGCTATTAATTACTCTAATTTAAAATATATTGGGACTTCACTGGTGGCCCAGGGGGTAACACTTTGTGCTTCCAATGCAAGAGGCAAGGGTTCGATCCCTTGTTTGGGAACTAAGTTCCCACATGCCACACAACATGCCCCACCTCCCACAACAAAAGATAAAATATCTTATGCTACACAGAAACTTACTTTTCCTTGGAAAGCTCAAGTTTTGGAGGTATTTCTGTTGCTATTTATTTCATTTCTGTGCAATTAAATGACTATTAATGAGATGAAAAACATTTCAGAGTATTCAAAGCTATATGAATTAATACACATGATTAGTTTATTGACATCTCATATTTAATCAAAATTCTTTTGAATATTAAGATGTCCAAGAAAGCTGTTTATTCTTTTTATTTAACTCAGCAAGGGAGGAGATTCTACCATTTCTTCCTGTAGAAGTTATGGACTTTCATAGGGGAATCATATTGTGCAGTACAATGAGAATTAGTTTGCAGATATTAATGGCACTCTCCTGAGTGCCATTCACAAGGCATTTGAAGTTGGGGAAGTCGTTGAATCTCTTAAGCTTGTTGCATCATGATGTAAAATGAGATTGCATTATATGGCAACTGTTTCTCTGCACACCCTTACTCTTTTAGTAGAACTGTATTATTGCAATGGAATAGTCTACACATTTATATGTGTGTGTATGTATATACATATAGGCTTTCTTGGTGGCTCAGACCATAAAGAATCTGCCTGCAATGCAGGAGACACAGAGTTTGATCCCTGGGTGGGGAAGATACCCTGGAGAAGGAAATGGCACCCCACTCCAGTATTTTTGCCTGGAAAATCCCATGGGCAGAGGAACCTGGCAGGCTACAGTACATGGGGTCACAGAGTTGGATGCGACTGAGCAGCTATATATATATATATATGCATGTGTGTATGTGTGTGTGTGTAGGTGTTTATTCTTAACTATGGATTTTTGTGGTAAAGAATCTCCCTGTCAATGCAGGAGACTAGGGTTCAGTCCCTGTGTGTGGAAGATCCCTTGGAGAAAGAAATGGCAACCCACTCCAGAATTCTGGCCTGGGAAATCCCATGGACAGAGGAGCCTGGTGGGCCACGGTCCATGGGATCGCAAAAGAGTTGAACATGACTTAGAGACCAAACAAAAATAAATTCTTAACTATAATATATATTCTTATTTATTATATATTCCATGATATATATTCTTAACTATACAATTAGGTACACCATATATAACTATATATAATGTACTATGCTTTTATAGCATATGTGGTGGGTGATTGTTTAGTCCCTAAGTCGTGTCCGACTCTTGCGACTCCATGGACTGTAGCCCACCAGGCTCCTCTATTCACTGGATTTCCCAGGCAAGAATACTGGATTGGTTTGCCATTTCCTTTTCCACGGGATCTTTCTAACCCCACCCAGGTCTCCTGCATTGCAAGAAGATTCTTTACCGACTAAGCCACCATGGAAACCGCATATAGTATATATATATATATATATATATATATATATATATACACATATACACACTATACTATATACTGTATATATACTATATACTATATATATACTATATATATACTATAGTATATATATATTTATATATATATATAGTTGTATATATTTATATATAGTTATATAGATTTATATATATAGCTATATATACCAAAAGAGGAACTTCCCAGGTCATTAGGTGCCGAATATGCTACTGGAGATCAGTGGAGAAATAACTCCAGAAAGAATGAAGGGATGGAGCCAAAGCGAAAACAATATCCAGTTGTGCATGTGACTGGTGATAGAAGCAAGATCCGATGCTGTAAAGAGCAATACTGCATAGGAACCTGGAATGTCAGGTCCATGAATCAAGGCAAATTGGAAGTGGTCAAACAAGAGATGACAAGGGTGAACGTCGACATTCTAGGAATCAGTGAACTAAAATGGACTGGAATGGGTGAATTTAACTCAGATGACCATTATATCTACTACCGCGGGCAGGAATCCCTCAGAAGAAATGGAGTAGCCATCATGGTCAACAAAAGAGTCCGAAATGCAGTACTTGGATGCAATCTCAAAAA